>JANJGN010000684.1:0-322348 GCA_026770705.1 Isurus oxyrinchus
GACCACGCCCCTCAACCAAACCCCAACTACACCGCGCCCCCCCACCCAACAAACCCCAGCTACACACCCCCACCCAAACCCCATCTACACCCCCCACCCAAACCCCAACTACACCGCGCCCCCACCCAGCAAACCGCAACTACACCCCCCACCCAAACCCCAACTACACCACGCCCCCCACCCAAACCCCAACTACACCGCCCCCCACCCAACAAACCCCAGCTACACCCCCCCCCACCAAAACCCCAACTACACTGCCCCCACCCAAACCACAACTATACCCCCAGCCAAACCCCAACCACAGGCCCCACCCGAAGCCCAACCACAGCCCCCACCCAACAAACCCAAACTACACTGCCCCCACCCAAATCTGAACTACACTGCCCCCACCCAAACCCCAACCACAGCCCCCACCCAAACAACCCCAACTACAGCCCCCACCCAACAAACCTCAACTACAGCCCCCACCCAAACCCCAACCACAGCCCCCACCCAACAAACCCCAACTACGGTCCCCACCCAAACCCCAACCACAGCCCCCACCCCAACCCCAACTACACCCCCACCCAACAAACCCCAACTACGGTCCCCCACCCAAACCCCAACCACAGCCCCCACCCCAACCCCAACTACACCCCCACCCAACAAACCCCAACTACACCACCCCACCAAAACCCCAACTACACCCTGCACCCAAACCCCAACTACACCGCACCTCCCACCAAAACCCCAGCTACACCCCCCACCCAAACCCCAACTACACACCCAACCCAAACCGCAACTACATCCCCCACCCAAACCCCAACTACACCCCCCCACCCAGACCGCAACTACACACCCCACCCAAAGCCCAACTATACCGCGCCCCCCAACAAACAAACCCCAGGTACACCCCCCCCACCCAAACCCCAACTACTCCCCCCACCCAAACCCCAACTACACCACGCCCCCACCCAAACCCCAACTATACCGTGACCCCCACCCAACAAACACCAGCTACACCCCCCCCACCCAAACCCCAACTACACCGCGCCCCCAACCCAACAAACCCCAGCTACACCCCCCCACCCAAACCCCAACTACACCCCACCCACACAAACACCAACTACACCGCGCCCCCCACCCAACAAACCCCAGCTACAGCCCCCCACCCAAACCCCAACTACACCATGCCCCGCACCCAAACCACAACTACACCAGCCCCCACCGAACAAACCCCAGCTACAACCCCCCACCCAAACCCCAACTACACCACCCCCCACCCAAACACCAACTACACTGTCTGCACCCAAACCCCAACTACAGCCCCCACCCAAACCCCAACTACTCCGCTCCCCCCACCTAACAAAACCCCAACTACAACCCCCACACAAACCCCAATTACACCACGCCCCCAAGCCAACAAACCCCAGCTACACCCCCCCCACCCAAACCCCAACTACACCCCACCCACCCAAACCACAACTACACCGTGCCCCCCCACCCAACAAACCCCAGCTACACCCCCCCACCCAAACCCCAACTACACCCCACCCACACAAACACCAACTACACCGCGCCCCCCACACCCAACAAACCCCAGCTACAGCCTCCCACCCAAACCCCCAACTACACCCCACCCACCCAAACCACAACTACACCGTGCCCCCCACCCAACAAACCCCAGCTACAGCTCCCCACCCAAACCCAAACTACACCAAGCCCCCCACCCAAACCCCAACTACACCAGCCCCCACCCAACAAACCCCAGCTACAACCCCCCACCCAAACCCCAACTACACCAGCCCCCACCCAACAAACCCCAGCTACATCCCCCCACCCAAACCCCAACTACACCACCCCCACCCAAACACCAACTACACTGCCCGCACCCAAAGCCCAACTACACCCCCCCCACCCAAACCCCAACTACTCCGCTCCCCCCACCCAACAAACCCCAGCTACACCCCCCCACCCAAACCCCAACTACTCCGCTCCCCCCACCCAACAAACCCCAGCTACACCCCCCCACCCAAACCCCAACTACAACCCCCATCCAAACCCCAATTACACCGCGCCCCCCACCCAACAAACCCCAGCTACACGACGCCCCCCCCCACCCAAACCCCAACTACACCGCGCCCCCCACCCAACAAACCCGAGCTACACTCCCCCACCCAAACCCCAACTACAGCCCACCCACCCAAAACCCAACTACACCGCCCCCACCCAACAAACCCCAGCTACAACCCCCCCACCCAAACCCCAACTACACCCCACCCACCCAAACCACAACTACACCGTGCCCCCCACCCAACAAACCCCAGCTACAGCTCCCCACCCAAACCCAAACTACACCAAGCCCCCCACCCAAACCCCAACTACACCAGCCCCCACCCAACAAACCCCAGCTACAACCCCCCACCCCAAACCCCAACTACACCACCCCCACCCAAACACCAACTACACTGCCCGCACCCAAAGCCCAACTACACCCCCCCCCACCCAAACCCCAACTACTCCGCTCCCCCCCACCCAACAAACCCCAGCTACACCCCCCCCACCCAAACCCCAACTACTCCGCTCCCCCCACCCAACAAACCCCAGCTACACCCCCCCACCCAAACCCCAACTACAACCCCCATCCAAACCCCAATTACACCGCGCCCCCCACCCAACAAACCCCAGCTACACGACGCCCCCCCCACCCAAACCCCAACTACACCCCGCCCCCCACCCAACAAACCCGAGCTACACTCCCCCACCCAAAACCCCAACTACAGCCCACCCACCCAAAACCCAACTACACCGCCCCCACCCAACAAACCACAGCTACAACCCCCCACCCAAACCCCAACTACGCAGCCCCTCCCCAACCCCAACTACACTGACCGCACCCAAACCCCAACTACACTGCCCCCACCCAAACCCCAACTACACTGCCCCCACCCAAACCCCAACTACACTGCCCCCACCCAAACCCAACCACAGTACACACCCAACAAACCGCAACTACATCCCCCAACCAAACCCCAACTATACCACCCCCACCCAAACCCCAACCACAGCCCCCACCCAAGCCCCAACTACACAGCCCCCACCCAAACTCCAAATACACAGCCCCCATGCAAACACCAACCACAGCCCCACCCAACACCCGAACTACAGCTCTCACCCAAATCCCAACCACAGCCCCCACCCAAACCCCAACTACAGCCCCCACCCAACAAACCTCAACTACAGCCCCCACCCAAACCCGAACCACAGCCCCACCCAAACCCCAACCACAGCCCCCACCCAAACCCCAACCACAGCCCCCACCCAAACCCCAACCACAGCCCCACCCAAATCCCAACCACAGCCCCCCACCCAAACCCCAACTACAGCCCCCACCCAACAAGCCTCAACTACAGCCCCCACCCAAACCCCAACCACAGCCCCCACCCAACAAACCCCAACCACGGACACCACCCAAACCCCAACCACAGCCCCCAACCCAACCCCAACTACACCCCCCACCCAACAAACACCAACTACACCCACCCACCCAAACCCCAACTACACCCCCCCACCCAAACCCCAACTACACCCCCCACCCAAACCCCAACTACTCTGCACCCCCCACCCAAACCCCAGCTACACCCCCCACCCAAACCCCAACTATACCCCCCAACACAAACCGCAACTACACCGCACCCCCCAACCCAACAAACCCCAGCTACACCCCCCCACCCAAACCCCAACTACACCCCCCACCCAAACCCCAACTATACCACGCCCCCCCCCAAACAAACCCTAGCTAATCCCCCCACCCAAACCCCAATTACACCACGCCCCCCATCCAAACCCCAAATTACCGTGCCCCCCACCCAACAAACCACAGCTACAACCCCCCACCCAAACCCCAACTACGCAGCCCCTCCCCAACCCCAACTACACTGACCGCACCCAAACCCCAACTACACTGCCCCCACCCAAACCCCAACCACAGTACACACCCAACAAACCGCAACTACATCCCCCAACCAAACCCCAACTATACCACCCCCACCCAAACCCCAACCACAGCACCCACCCAAGCCCCAACTACACAGCCCCCACCCAAACCCCAAATACACAGCCCCCATGCAAACACCAACCACAGCCCCACCCAACACCCGAACTACAGCTCTCACCCAAATCCCAACCACAGCCCCCACCCAAACCCCAACTACAGCCCCCACCCAACAAACCTCAACTACAGCCCCCACCCAAACCCCAACCACAGCCCCACCCAAACCCCAACCACAGCCCCCACCCAAACCCCAACCACAGCCCCCACCCAAACCCCAACCACAGCCCCACCCAAATCCCAACCACAGCCCCCCACCCAAACCCCAACTACAGCCCCCACCCAACAAGCCTCAACTACAGCCCCCACCCAAACCCAACCACAGCCCCACCCAAACCCCAACCACAGCCCCCACCCAACAAACCCCAACCACGGACACCACCCAAACCCCAACCACAGCCCCCAACCCAACCCCAACTACACCCCCACCCAACAAACACCAACTACACCCACCCACCCAAACCCCAACTACACCCCCCCACCCAAACCCCAACTACACCCCCCACCCAAACCCCAACTACACTGCATCCCCCACCCAAACCCCAGCTACACCCCCCACCCAAACCCCAACTATACCCCCCAACACAAACCGCAACTACACCGCACCCCCCAACCCAACAAACCCCAGCTACACCCCCCCACCCAAACCCCAACTACACCCCCCACCCAAACCCCAACTATACCACGCCCCCCCCCCAAACAAACCCTAGCTAATCCCCCCACCCAAACCCCAATTACACCACGCCCCCCATCCAAACCCCAAATTACCGTGCCCCCCACCCAACAAACCCCAGCTACACCCCCCACCCAAACCCCAACTACACCCCCCCACCCAAACCCCAACCTCACCGCGCCCCCCACCCCACAAACCCCAGCTACACCCCCACACCCAAACCCCAACTACACCCCACCCACCCAAACCCCAACTACAGCACGCGACCCACCCTACAAAACCCAGCTACACCCCACCACCCAAACCCCAACTACACCGCACCCCCCACCCAAACCCTAACTACACCGTCCCCCACCCAACAAACCCAGCTACAACCCACTACCCAAATCCCAACTACACAGCCCCCACCCAAACCCCAACTACACAGCCCCCACCCCAACCCCAACTACACTGCCCACACCCAAACCCCAACTACACTGCCCCCACCCAAACCCCAACTCTAGCCCCCACCCAAACCCCAAACCCTGCCCCCACCCAACAAACACCAACTACACTGCCCCCACCCAAACCCCAACTACACTGCCCCCACCCAAACCCGAACTACACTGCCCCCAACCAAACCCCAACCACAGCCCCCACCCAAACCCCAACTACACCGCCCCTCGCCAACAAACCCCAACTGCAGCCCCAACCAACAAACCCCAACTACACTGCCCCCACCCAAACACAAACTACACAGCTCCCACCCAACAAACCCCAATTACAGCCCCCACCCAAAACACAACTACAGCCCCCATCCAAAGCTCAACTAAACTGCCCCCACCCAAACGCCAACTACACCCCAACCACCCACAACCCCGCCCCAACTCCCCAACTACATCGCGCCCCCCAGCCAAACCCCAACCACAGGTCCCACCCAACAAACCCCAACCACAGCCCCCACCCAAACCGCAACTACACCGTGCCCCCCCCAAACCCCAACTACACCGCGCCCCCCCACCCAACAAACCCAGCTACACCCCCCCACCCAAACCCCAACTACACCATGCCCCCGACCTAACAAACCCCAGCTACACCCAACCACACAAACCCCAACTAGACCACGCCTCCCACCCAAACCCCAACTACACCGCCCCCCACCCAACAAACCCCAGCTACACCCCCCCACCCAAACCCTAACTACACCGTCCCCACCCAAACCCCAACTACACTGCCCGCACCCCAACCCCAACTACACAGCCCCCACCCAAATCCCAACTACACAGCCCCCACCCAAACCCCAACTACAGCCCCCACCCAAACCCCAACTACACCGCGCCCCCCCACCCATCAAACCCAGCTACACCCCCCCACCCAAACCCCAACTACACCGCGCCCCCGACCTAGCAAACCTCAGCTACACCCCACCACCCAAACCCCAACTACACCACGCCCCCCACCCAAACCCCAACTACACCGCCCCCCCACCCAACAAACCCCAGCTACAAACCCCCACCCAAACCCCAACTACTCCGCCCCCCACCCAACAAACCCCAGCTACACACCCCCACCCACACTCTAACTACACCGCCCCCCACCCAACAAACCCCAGCTACAACCCCCCACCCAAACCCTAACTACACCGTCCCCACCCAAATCCCAACTACACAGCCCCCACCCAACAAACCCCAACTACAGCCCCCACCCAAACCCCAACTACAGCCCCCACCCAAACCTCAACTACAGCCCACACCCAATCCCCAACTACAGCCCCCACCCAAAGCTCAACTACACCCCCCACCTAAACCCCAACTACACAGCCCCCACACAACAAACCACAGCTACACCCCCCCACCCAAACCTCAACTACACCCCAGCCAAACCCAACCCCGCCCCAACTCCCCAACTACAGCGCGCCGCCCACCCAAACCCCAACCACAGCCCTCACCCAGCAAACCCCAACCACAGCCCCCACCCAAACCCCAATTACACTGCCCCCACCCAAACCCCAACTACACTGCCCCCCAACAAACGCCAGCTACACCCCACCCACCCCCAACCCCGCCCCAACTCCCCAACTACAGTGCGCCCCGCACCCAAACACCAACCACAGCCCCCACCCAAACCCCAACCACAGCCCCCACCCAACAAACCCCAACTACAGCCCCCACCCAAACCCCAACCACAGCCCCCACCAAGCAAACCCCAACCACTGCCCCCACCCAAACCCCAACCACAGCCCCCAACCAAACCCCAACTACAGCCTCCACCCAAACCCCAACTACACCGCCCCTCCCCAACAA
The DNA here is from genome assembly GCA_026770705.1 of Isurus oxyrinchus. Lineage (NCBI taxonomy): Eukaryota > Metazoa > Chordata > Chondrichthyes > Lamniformes > Lamnidae > Isurus > Isurus oxyrinchus. The sequence goes on from JANJGN010000684.1 coordinate 7,046, forward strand.
ACCCCAACTACACTGCCCCCACCCAAACACCAAATACACAGCCCCCACCCAACAAACCCCGATTACAGCCCCCAAACAAATCCCAACTACAGCCCCCACCCAAACCCCAACTACAGCCCCACCCAAACCTCAACTACACTGCCCCCACCCCAAACCCCAACTACACAGCCCCCTCCCAACAAACCCCAAGTACACTGCCCCCACCCAAACCCCAACTACACAGCCCCCTCCCAACAAACCCCAACTACACAGCCCCCACCCAAATCCCAACTACACCCCACCCACCCCCAACCCCGCCCCAACTCCCCAAATACAGCGCGCAGCCCACCTAAACCCCAACAACAGCCCCCACCCAACAAACCCCAACCACTGCCCCCACCCAAACCTCAACTACAGCCCACACCCAAACACCAACTACACTGCCCCCCAACAAACACCAGCTACACCCCACCCACCCCCAACCCCGCCCCAAATTCCCAACTACACCGCCCCTCCACCCAAACCCCAGCTACACACCCCCACCCAAACCCCAGCTACACCATGCCCCCCCACCCAAACCACAACTACACCGCCCCCACCCAACAAACCCCAGCTACAACCCCCCACCCAAACCCCAACTACATCACCGCCACCCAAACCCCAACTACACTGCCCGCACCCAACAAATCCCAATTAAAGCCCCCACCCAAACCCCAACTACAGCCCTCACACAAACCCCAACTACACCGCCCCCCACCCAACAAACCCCAGCTACAACCCCCCACCCAAACCCCAACTACACCACCGCCACCCAAATCCCAACTACACTGCCTGCACCCAACAAATCCCAACTACAACCCCCACCCAAACCCCAACTACAGCCCCCACCCAAACCCCAACTACACAGCCCCCACCCAAACCCCAACCACAGTCCCACCCAAAACCGAACTACACTGCCCCCACCCAAACCCCAACTAAACAGCCCCCACCCAAACCCCAACTACACACCACCCACCCCTGAACCTGCCCCAACTCCCCAACTACAGTGCGCCCCCCACCCAAACCCAACCACAGCCCCCACCCAAACCCCAACCACAGCCCCCACCAAACAAAACCCAACCACAGCCCCCACCCAAACACCAACTACACCGCCCCTCCCCAACAAACCCCAACTACAGCCCCTACCCAACAAAACCCAACTACACCGCCCCGACCCAACAAACCCCAACTACAGCCCCCACCAACAAACCCAAACTACACTGCCCCCACCCAAACCCCAACTACACAGCTCCCACCCAACAAACACCAATTACAGACCCCACCCAAACCCCAACTACAGCCCCCACCCAAACCCCAACTACAGCCCCCACCCAAACCCCAACTACAGCCCACACCCAAACCCCAACTACAGCCCCCACACAAACCTCAACTACACAGCCCCCACCCAAACCCTAACTACACAGCCCCCACCCAACAAACCCCAATTACAGCCCGCACCCAAACCTCAACTACACTGCCCCCACCCAAACCCTAACTACACAGCCCCCACCCAACAAACCCCAATTACAGCCCGCACCCAAACCTCAACTACAGCCCCCACCCAAACCCCAACTACAGCCACCACCCAAACCTCAACTACACTGCCCCCACCCAAACCCCAACTACACAGCCCCCACCCAACAAACCCCAACTACACCCCACCCACCCCCAACCCCGCCCCAACACCCCAACTACAGCGCCCCGCCCACCCAAACCCCAACCACTGCCCCCACACCGCAAACCCCAACTACAGCCCGCACCCAAACCTCAACTACAGCCCACACCCAAACCCCAACTACACTGCCCCCCATCAAACCCCAGCTACACACCCCCACCCAAACCCCAACTACACCGCCCCTCCCCAACAAACCCCAACTACACTGCCCCCACCCAAACACCAAATACACAGCCCCCACCCAACAAACCCCGATTACAGCCCCCAAACAAATCCCAACTACAGCCCCCACCCAAACCCCAACTACAGCCCCACCCAAACCTCAACTACACTGCCCCCACCCCAAACCCCAACTACACAGCCCCCTCCCAAAAAACCCCAAGTACACTGCCCCCACCCAAACCCCAACTACACAGCCCCCTCCCAACAAACCCCAACTACACAGCCCCCACCCAAATCCCAACTACACCCCACCCACCCCCAACCCCGCCCCAACTCCGCAAATACAGCGCGCACCCCCACCTAAACCCCAACCACAGCCCCCACCCAACAAACCCCAACCACTGCCCCCACCCAAAGCTCAACTACAGCCCCCACCCAAACACCAACTACACTGCCCACCAACAAACACCAGCTACACCCCACCCACCCCCAGCCCCGCCCCAAATTCCCAACTACACCGCCCCTCCACCCAAACCCCAGCTACACACCCCCACCCAAACCCCAGCTACACCATGCCCCCCCCACCCAAACCACAACTACACTGCCCCCCACCCAACAAACCCCAGCTACAACCCCCCACCCAAAACCCAACTACACTGCCCGCACCCAACAAATCCCAATTACAGCCCCCACCCAAACCCCAACTACAGCCCTCACACAAACCCCAACTACACCGCCCCCCACCCAACAAACCCCAGCTACAACCCCCTACCCAAACCCCAACTACACCACCCCCACCCAAACCCCAACTACACTGCCTGCACCCAACAAATCCCAACTACAGCCCCCACCCAAACCCCAACTACAGCCCCCACCCAAACCCCAACTACACAGCCCCCACCCAAACCCCAACCACAGTCCCACCCAAAACCGAACTACACTGCCCCCACCCAAACCCCAACTACACAGCCCCCACCCAAACCCCAACTACACACCACCCACCCCTGAACCTGCCCCAACTCCCCAACTACAGCGCGCCCCCCATCCAAACCCAACCACAGCCCCTACCCAAACCCCAACCACAGCCCCCACCCAACAAAACCCAACCACAGCCCCCAACCAAACACCAACTACACCGCCCCTCCCCAACAAACCCCAACTACAGCCCCTACCCAACAAAACCCAACTACACAGCCCCGACCCAACAAACCCCAACTACAGCCCCCACCAACAAACCCAAACAACACTGCCCCCACCCAAACCCCAACTACACAACTCCCACCCAACAAACACCAATTACAGACCCCACCCAAACCCCAACTACAGCCCCCACCCAAACCCCAACTACAGCCCCCACCCAAACCCCAACTACAGCCCCCACCCAAACCCCAACTACAGCCCCCACTCAAACCTCAACTACACTGCCCCCACCCAAACCCCAACTACACAGCCCCCATCCAAACCCCAACTACACCCCACCCACCCCCAACCCCGCCCCAACACCCCAACTACAGCGCCCCGCCCACCCAAACCCCAACCACAGCCCCCACACCGCAAACCCCAACTACAGCCCACACCCAAACCCCAACTACACTGCCCCCATCAAACCCCAGCTACACACCCCCACCCAAACCCCAACTACACCGCCCCCCACCCAACAAACCCCAGCTTCAACCCCCCACCCAAACCCCAACTAGACAGCCCCTCCGCAACAAACCCCAACTGCACTGCCCTCACCCAAACCCCAACTACACAGCTCCCACCCAACAAACACCAATTACAGACCCCACCCAAACCCCAACTACAGCCCGCACCCAAACCCCAACTACAGCCCCCACCCAAACCCCAACTACAGCCCCCACCCAAACCCCAACTACAGCCCCTACCCAAACCCCAACTACAGCCCCCACCCAAACCTCAACTACAGCCCACACCCAAACCCCAACTACACTGCCCCCATCAAACCCCAGCTACACACCCCCACCCAAACCCCAACTACACCGCCCCCCACCCAACAAACCCCAGCTTCAACCCCCCACCCAAACCTCAACTAGACAGCCCCTCCCCAACAAACCCCAACTGCACTGCCCCCACCCAAACCCCAACTACACAGCCCCCTCCCAACAAACCCCAACTACACCGTCCCCCACCCAAACCCCAACTACACCCCACCCACCCCCAACCCCGCCCCAATCCCCAACTACATCACAGCCCCCCACCCAAACCCCAACTACACCCCACCCACCCCCACCCCGCCCCAATCCCCAACTACAGCCCCCCACCCACCCCCAACCCTGCCCCAACTCCCCCAACAAACCCCAGCTACACCCCACCCACCCCCAACCCCGCCCCAATTCCCCAACTACAGCACGCCCCCCACCCAAACCCCAACTACACACCCCCTCCCAACAAACCCCAACTACAACGCCCCCCCCACCCAAACCCCAAGTACACCGCGACCCCCACCCAAATCCCAACTACACCGCCCCTCCCCAACAAACCACAACTACACAGCCCCCACCCAAACCCCAACTACAGCCCCCACCCAAACCTCAACTACACCCCCTACACAACAAACCCCAACTACACCCCCACACCCAAACCCGAACTACACCGTGCCCCCCCACCCAAACCCCAACTACACCGCGCCCCCCCACCCAACAAACCCAGCTACACCCCCCCCACCCAAACCCCAACTACACCGCGCCCCCGACCTAACAAACCCCAGCTACACCCCACCACCCAAACCCCAACTACACCACGCCTCCCACCCAAACCCCAACTACACCGCCCCCCCACCCAACAAACCCCAGCTACACACCCCCACCCAAACCCTAACTACACCATCCCCACCGAAACACCAACTACACTGCCCGCACCCCAACCCCAACTACACAGCCCCCACCCAAATCCCAACTACACAGCCCCCACCCAAATCCCAACTACACAGCCCCCACCCAACAAACCCCAACTACAGCCCACACCCAATCCCCAACTACACCCCCCACCCAAACCCCAACTACACAGCCCCCACACAACAAACCACAGCTACACCCCCACACCCAAACCCGAACTACACCACGCCCCCCACCCAAACCTCAACTACACCCCAGCCAAACCCAAACCGGCCCCAACTCCCCAACTACAGCGCGCCGCCCACCCAAACCCCAACCACTGCCCCCACCCAAACCCCAACCACAGCCCCCACCCAAACCCCAACTACAGCCTCCACCCAAACCCCAACTACACTGCCCCTCCCCAACAAACCCCAACTACACTGGCCCCACCCAAACACCAAATACACAGCCCCCACCCAACAAACCCCGATAACAGCCCCCAAACAAATCCCAACTACATCCCCCACCCAAACCCCAACTACAGCCCCACCCAAACCACAACTACACTGCCCCCACCCAAACCCCAACTACACAGCCCCCTCCCAACAAACCCCAACTACACATCCCCCGCCCAAATCCCAACTACACCCCACCCACCCCCAACCCCGCCCCAACTCCCCAACTACAGTGCGCAGCCCACCCAAGCCCAACCACAGCCCCCACCCAAACACCAACTACACTGCCCCCCAACAAACACCAGCTACACCCCACCCACCCCCAACCCCGCCACAAATTCCCAACTACACCGCCCCCCCACCCAAACCCCAGCTACACCATGCCCCCCCACCCAAACCCCAACTACACCACCACCACCCAAACCCCAATTACACTGCCCGCACCCAACAAATCCCAATTACAGCCCCCACCCAAACCCCAACTACAGTCCCACCCAAAACCGAACTACACTGCCCCCACCCAAACCCCAACTACACAGCCCCCACCCAAACCCCAACTACACACCACCCACCCCTGAACCTGCCCCAACTCCCCAACTACAGTGCGCCCCCCACCCAAACCCCAACCACAGCCCCCACCCAACAGAACCCAACCACAGCCCCCACCCAAACCCCAACTACACCGCCCCTCCCCAACAAACCCCAACTACAGCCCCCACCCAACAAGCCCCAACTACAGCCCCCACTAACAAACCCAAACTACACTGCCCCCACCCAAACCCCAACTACACAGCCCCCACCCAACAAACACCAATTACAGACCCCACCCAAACCCCAACTACAGCCCCCACCCAAACCCCAACTACAGCCCCCACCCAAACCCCAACTACAGCCCCCACCCAAACCCCAACTACAGCCCCCACCCAAACCCCAACTACAGCCCCCACCCACACCCCTACTACAGCCCCCACTCAAACCTCAACTACACTGCCCCCACCCAAACCCCAGCTACACCGCCCCCCCACCCAACAAACCCCAACTACACCCCCCCACCCTTAACTACACCGCCCAGCCCCCACCCAAACCCCAGCTGCACCCCACCCACCGCCAACCCCACCCCAACTCCCCATCTAAACCGCGCACCCCACCCAAACATCAACTACACCCCCCAACCCAAACCCCAACTACAGCTCCACCCAACAAACCCCAGCTACACCCCACCCACCCCCAACCCCGCCCCAACTCCCCAACTACACCCCCTCCCCTAACTACACCGCCCAGCCCCCCCAACAAACCCCAGGTACACCCCACCCACCCCTATTCCCACCCCAATTCCCAACTACACCGCGCCCCCCACCCAAACCCCAACTACACACCCCCACCCAACAAACCCCAACTACAACCACCCCCCCAACAAACCCCAACTACACCGCCCCCCCACCCAACAAACCCCAGCTACACCCCCCCACCCAAACCCCAACTACAGCCCCACCCAACAAACCCCAACTACAACCCCCAGCCAAACCCCAACTACACCCCCCCACCCAACAAACCCCAACTACACCGCGTGCCCCACCCAACAAACCCCAACTACACTCCCCCACCCAAACCCCAACTACATCCCCCAACCCAACAAACCCCAACTACACCTCCCCACCCAACAAACCCCAACTACACGGCTCAGCCCCCCAACAAACCCCACCCACCCCCACCCCGCCCCAACTCCCCAATTACACCGCGCCCCCCACCCAAACACCAACTACACCCCCCCAACCAATCCCCAACTACACCCCACCCACCCCCAACCCCGCCCCAATCCCCAACTACATCACAGCCCCCACCCAAAACCCAACTACACCCCACCCACACCCACCCCGCCCCACTCCCCAGCTACACCCCCCCACCCACCCCCAACCCTGCTCCAACTCCCCCAACAAACCCCAGCTACACCCCACCCACCTACAATCCCGCCCCAACTCCCCAACTATAGCATGCCCCCCACCCAAACCCCAACTACACACGCCCTCCCAACAAACACCAACTACACCGCCCCCCCACCCAAACCCCAACTACACCGCGCCCCCCCACCCAAACCTCAATTACACCCCCCACACAACAAACCCCATCTACACCCCCACACCCAATACCGAACTACACCGTGCCCCCCCACCCAAACCTCAACTACACCGCGCCCCCCCCACCCAACAAACCCAGCTACACCCCCGCACCCAAACCCCAACTACACCGCGCCCCCGACCTAACAAACCTCAGCTACACCCCACCACCCAAACCCCAACTACATCACGCCTCCCACCCAAACCCCAACTACACCGCCCCCCACCCAACAAACCCCAGCTACACCCCCCCACCCACACTCTAACTACACCGTCCCCACCCAAACCCAAACTACACTGCCCGCACCCCAACGCCAACTACACAGCCCCCACCCAAATCCCAACTACACAGCACCCACCCAACAAACCCCAACTACAGCCCCCACCCAAACCCCAACTACAGCCCACACCCAATCCCCAACCACAGCCCCCACCCAAACCCCAACTACACCGCCCCCCACCCAACAAACCCCAGCTACACCCCCCCACCCACACTCTAACTACACCGTCCCCACCCAAACCCAAACTACACTGCCCGCACCCCAACGCCAACTACACAGCCCCCACCCAAATCCCAACTACACAGCACCCACCCAACAAACCCCAACTACAGCCCCCACCCAAACCCCAACTACAGCCCACACCCAATCCCCAACCACAGCCCCCACCCAAACCTCAACTACACCCCCCACCAAAACCCCAACTACACAGCCCCCACACAACAAACCACAACTACACCCCCACACCCAAACCCGAACTACACCATGCCCCCAACCCAAACCTCAACTACACCCCAGCCAAACCCAATAACGCCCCAACTCCCCAACTACAGCGCGCCGCCCACCTAAACCCCAACCACAGCCCTCACCCAGCAAACCCCAACCACAGCCCCCACCCAAACCCCAATTACACTGCCCCCACCCAAACCCCAACTACACCGCCCCTCAACAAACGCCAGCTACACCCCACCCACCACCAACCCCGCCCCAACTCCCCAACTACAGTGCGCCACCCACCCAAACACCAACCACAGCCCCCACCCAAACCCCAACCACACCCCCCACCCAACAAACCCCAACTACAGCCCCCACCCAAACCCCAACCACAGCCCCCACCCAGCAAACCCCAAACACAGCCTCCACCCAAACCCCAACTACACTGCCCCCCAACAAACCCCAGCTACACCCCACCCACCCCCAACTCCGCCCCAACTCCCCAACTACAGCGCGCCCCCCACCCAAACCCCAACCACTGCCCCCACCCAAACCCCAACCACAGCCCCAACCCAAACCCCAACTACAGCCTCCACCCAAACCCCAACTACACCGCCCCTCCCCAACAAACCCCAACTACACTGCCCCCACCCAAACACCAAATACACAGCCCCCACCCAACAAACCCCGATTACAGCCCCCAAACAAATCCCAACTACAGCCCCCACCCAAACCCCAACTACAGCCCCACCCAAACCTCAACTACACTGCCCCTACCCCAAACCCCAACTACACAGCCCCCTCCCAACAAACCCTAACTACACTGCCCCCACCCAAACCCCAACAACACAGCCCCCTCCCAACAAACCCCAACTACACAGCCCCCACCCAAATCCCAACTATACCCCACCCACCCCCAACCCCGCCCCAACTCCCCAACTACAGTGTGCACCCCACCCAAACCCCAACCACAGCCCCCACCCAACAAACCCCAACCACTGCCCCCACCCAAACCTCAACTACAGCCCCCACCCAAACACCAACTACACTGCCCCCAACAAACACCAGCTACACCCCACCCACCCCCAACCCCGCCACAAATTCCCAACTACACCGCCCCCCCACCCAAACCCCAGCTACACCCCCCCACCCAAACCCCAGCTACACCATGCCCCCCCACCCAAACCCCAACTACACCGCCCCCCACCCAACAAACCCCAGCTACAACCCCCCACCCAAACCCCAACTACACCACCGCCACCCAAACCCCAACTACACTGCCCGCACCCAACAAATCCCAATTACAGCCACAACCCAAACCCCAACTACAGCCCCCACCCAAACCCCAACTACACATCCCCCACCCAAACCCCAACTACACAGCCCCCACCCAAACCCCAACCACAGTCCCACCCAAAACCGAACTACACTGCCCCCACCCAAACCCCAACTACACAGCCCCCACACAAACCCCAACTACACACCACCCACCCCTGAACCTGCCCCAACTCCCCAACTACAGCGCGCCCCCCACCCAAACCCAACCACAGCCCCCACCCAATCCCCATCTACAGCCCCCACCCAAACCCCAACCACAGCCCCCACCCAAACCCCAACCACAGCCCCCACCCAACAAAACCCAACCACAGCCCCGACCCAAACACCAACTACACCGCCCCTCCCCAACAAACCCCAACTACAGCCCCTACCCAACAAAACCCAATTACACAGCCCCGACCCAACAAACCCCAACTACAGCCCCAACCAACAACCCCAAACTACACTGCCCCCACCCAAACCCCAACTACACAGCTCCCACCCAACAAACACCAATTACAGACCCCACCCAAACCCCAACTACAGCCCCCACCCAAACCCCAACTACAGCCCCCACTCAAACCTCAACTACACAGCCCCCACCCAAACCCCGACTACACAGCCCCCACCCAACAAACCCCAACTACACAGCCCCCATCCAAACCCTAACTACAGCCCCCACCCAAACCTCAACTACAGCCCCCACCCAAACCTCAACTACACTGCCCCCACCCAAACCCCAACTACACAGCTTCCACCCAACAAACCCCAACTACACAGCCCCCACCCAAACCCCAACTACACCCCAGCCACCCCCAACACTGCCCCAACACCCCAACTACAGCGCCCCGCCCACCCAAACCCCAACCACAGCCCCCACACCGCAAACCCCAACTACAGCCCCCACCCAAACCTCAACTACAGCCCACACCCAAACCCCAACTACACTGCCCCCACCCAAACCCCAACTACACTGCCCCCCAACAAACCCCAGCTACACACCCCCACCCAAACCCCAACTACACCGCCCCCCACCCAACAAACCCCAGCTACAACCACCCCCCCAACAAACCCCAACTACACCGCCCCCCCACCCAACAAACCCCAGCTTCACCCCCCCACCCAAACCCCAACTACAGCCCCACCCAACAAACCCCAACTACACCCCCCCAGCCAAACCGCAACTACACCCCCCACCCAACAAACCCCAACTGCACCGCGTGCCCCACCCAACAAACCCCAACTACACTCCCCCACCCAAACCTCAAATACACCCCCCAACCCAACAAACCTCAACTACACCTCCCCACCCAAGAAACCCCAACTACACCGCTCAGCCCCCCAACAAACACCACCCACCCCCAACCCCGCTCCAACTACCCAATTACACCGCGCCCCCCCCACCCAAACACCAACTACACCCCCCCACCCACTCCCCAACTACACTGGCCTACCCAAACCCCAACTACACCCCCCCACCTAAACCCCAACTACACCGCCCCCCCACAAAACAAACCCCAGCTACACCCCACCCACCCCCAACCCCACCCCAACTCCCCAACTACACCGCACCCCCCATCCAAACCCCAACTACACCGCGCCACCCAAACACCAACTACACCCCCACCACACATACCCCAACAACATCCCCCATCCAAACCCCAACTAGATCCCTACGCAACAAACCGCAACTACACCCCCCCACCCAAACCCCAACTACACCCCCCCACCCAAACCCCAACTACACCCCCACACCCAAACCGCAACTACACCACGCCCCCCACCCAACAAACCCCAGCTACACCCCCCCACCCAAACCCCAACTACACCCATCACCCAAACCCCAACTACACCACGCCCACCACCCAACAAACCCTAGCTACACACCCCCACCCAGACCCCAACTGGACCATGCCCCCCACACAAACCCCAACTATACCGCGCCCCCCACCCAACAAACCCCAACTACACAGCCCCACCCAAACCCCAAGTACTCCATGCCCCCCACCCAACAAACCCCAGCTACACCCCCCACCCAAACCGCAACTACACTATGCCCCCCACCCAACAAACCACAGCTACACCCCCCACCCAAACCCCAACTACAACCCCCACCCAAACCCCAACTACACCGCATCCCCCACCTAAGAAACCCCAGCTACACCCCCCCACCCAAACCCCAGCTACACCCCCCCACCCAAACCCCAACTACAACCCCCACCCAAACCCCAACTACACCGCACCCCCCACCCAACAAACCCCGGCTACACCCCCCCTCACAAACCCCAACTACACCCCACCCACACAAACCCCAACTACACCGCGCACCCACCCAACAAACCCCAGCTACACCCCCTCACCCAAACCCCAACTACACCACGACTCCACCCAAACCCCAACTACACCGCCCCCACCCAAACCCCAACTACACTGCCCCACCCAAACCCCAAACACAGCCCCCACCCAAACCCCAACCACAGCACCCACCCAAACCCCAACCCCTGCCCACACCCAACAAACCCCAACTACAGCCCCCACCCAAACCCCAACTATACCGCCCCAACCCAAAACCCAACCACAGCCACCACCCAAACCCCAACTACACAGCCCCCACCCAAACCCCAACTACCGCCCCCACCGAAACCCCAACCACAGCCCCCACCCAACAAACCCCAACTGCAGCCCCCACCCAAACCCCAACCACAGCCCCCACCCAAATCCCAATCTCAGCCCCCACCCAAACCCCAACGACAGCCCCCACCCAAACCCCAACTACAGCCCCCACTCAAACCTCAACTACACAGCCCCCACCCAAACCCCGACTACACAGCCCCCACCCAACAAACCCCAACTACACAGCCCCCATCCAAACCCTAACTACAGCCCCCACCCAAACCTCAACTACAGCCCCCACCCAAACCTCAACTACACTGCCCCCACCCAAACCCCAACTACACAGCTTCCACCCAACAAACCCCAACTACACAGCCCCCACCCAAACCCCAACTACACCCCAGCCACCCCCAACACTGCCCCAACACCCCAACTACAGCGCCCCGCCCACCCAAACCCCAACCACAGCCCCCACACCGCAAACCCCAACTACAGCCCCCACCCAAACCTCAACTACAGCCCACACCCAAACCCCAACTACACTGCCCCCACCCAAACCCCAACTACACTGCCCCCCAACAAACCCCAGCTACACACCCCCACCCAAACCCCAACTACACCGCCCCCCACCCAACAAACCCCAGCTACAACCACCCCCCCAACAAACCCCAACTACACCGCCCCCCCACCCAACAAACCCCAGCTTCACCCCCCCACCCAAACCCCAACTACAGCCCCACCCAACAAACCCCAACTACACCCCCCCAGCCAAACCGCAACTACACCCCCCCACCCAACAAACCCCAACTGCACCGCGTGCCCCACCCAACAAACCCCAACTACACTCCCCCACCCAAACCTCAAATACACCCCCCAACCCAACAAACCTCAACTACACCTCCCCACCCAAGAAACCCCAACTACACCGCTCAGCCCCCCAACAAACACCACCCACCCCCAACCCTGCTCCAACTACCCAATTACACCGCGCCCCCCCCACCCAAACACCAACTACACCCCCCCACCCACTCCCCAACTACACTGGCCTACCCAAATCCCAACTACACCCCCCCACCTAAACCCCAACTACACCGCCCCCCCACAAAACAAACCCCAGCTACACCCCACCCACCCCCAACCCCACCCCAACTCCCCAACTACACCGCACCCCCCATCCAAACCCCAACTACACCGCGCCACCCAAACACCAACTACACCCCCACCACACATACCCCAACAACATCCCCCATCCAAACCCCAACTAGATCCCTACGCAACAAACCGCAACTACACCCCCCCCACCCAAACCCCAACTACACCCCCCCACCCAAACCCCAACTACACCCCCACACCCAAACCGCAACTACACCACGCCCCCCACCCAACAAACCCCAGCTACACCCCCCCACCCAAACCCCAACTACACCCATCACCCAAACCCCAACTACACCACGCCCACCACCCAACAAACCCTAGCTACACACCCCCACCCAGACCCCAACTGGACCATGCCCCCCACACAAACCCCAACTATACCGCGCCCCCCACCCAACAAACCCCAACTACACAGCCCCACCCAAACCCCAAGTACTCCACGCCCCCCACCCAACAAACCCCAGCTACACCCCCCACCCAAACCGCAACTACACTATGCCCCCCACCCAACAAACCACAGCTACACCCCCCACCCAAACCCCAACTACAACCCCCACCCAAACCCCAACTACACCGCATCCCCCACCTAAGAAACCCCAGCTACACCCCCCCACCCAAACCCCAGCTACACCCCCCCACCCAAACCCCAACTACAACCCCCACCCAAACCCCAACTACACCGCACCCCCCCACCCAACAAACCCCGGCTACACCCCCCCTCACAAACCCCAACTACACCCCACCCACACAAACCCCAACTACACCGCGCACCCCACCCAACAAACCCCAGCTACACCCCCTCACCCAAACCCCAACTACACCACGACTCCACCCAAACCCCAACTACACCGCCCCCACCCAAACCCCAACTACACTGCCCCACCCAAACCCCAAACACAGCCCCCACCCAAACCCCAACCACAGCACCCACCCAAACCCCAACCCCTGCCCACACCCAACAAACCCCAACTACAGCCCCCACCCAAACCCCAACTATACCGCCCCAACCCAAACCCCAACCACAGCCACCACCCAAACCCCAACTACACAGCCCCCACCCAAACCCCAACTACCGCCCCCACCGAAACCCCAACCACAGCCCCCACCCAACAAACCCCAACTGCAGCCCCCACCCAAACCCCAACCACAGCCCCCACCCAAATCCCAATCTCAGCCCCCACCCAAACCCCAACGACAGCCCCCACCCAACAAACCCCAACCACAGCCCCCACCCAAACCCCAACTACTCCACCCCTCCCCAAAAAACCCCAACTACAGCCCCCACCCAAACCCCAACCACAGCCCCCACCCCAACCCCAACTACACCCCCAACCAACAAATCCCAACTACACAGCCCCCACCCAACAAACCCCAATTACAGCCCCCACCCAAACCCCAATTACAGCCCCCACCCAAACCCCAACTACACAGCCCCCACCCAACAAACCCCAATTACAGCCCCACCCAAACCCCAACTGCTCCGCCCCTCCCCAAAAAACCCCAACTACAGCCCCCACCCAAACCCAACTACAGCCCCCACCCAAACCCAACTACAGCCCCCACCCAAACCTCAACTACAGCCCCCACCCAAACCCAACTACACAGCCCCCACCCAAACCCCAACTACACAGCCCCCACCCAACAAACCCCAATTACAGCCCCACCCAAACCCCAACTGCTCCGCCCCTCCCCAAAAAACCCCAACTACAGCCCCCACCCAAACCTCAACTACAGCCCCCACCCAAACCCAACTACAGCCCCCACCCAAACCTCAACTACAGCCCCCACCCAAACCCCAACTACACAGCCCCCACCCAGCAAACCGCAACTACACCCCCCACCCAAACCCCAACTACACCGCCCCCCACCCAACAAACCCCAGCTACACCCCCCCACCCAAACCCCAACTACACTGCCCGCACCCAAACCCCAACTACACTGTCCCCACCCAAAACCCAACTACACTGCCCCCACCCAAACCCCAACTATACCGCCCAGCCAAACCCCAACCACAGGCCGCACCCAAAGCCAAACCACAGCCCCCACCCAACAAACCCAAACTACACTGCCCCCACCCAAACCTGAACTACACTGCCCCCACCCAAACCCCAACCACAGCTCCCACCCAAAACCCAACCACAGCCCCCACCCAACCAACCCCAACTACAGCCTCCACCCAACAAACCTCAACTACAGCCCCCACCCAACAAACCTCAACCACAGCCCCCACCCAACAAACCTCAACTGCAGCCCCCACCCAAATGCCAACTACAGCCCCCACCCAACAAACCTCAACTACAGCCCCCACCCAAACCCCAACCACAGCCCCCACCCAAACCCCAACTACACCCCCACACCCAAACCGCAACTACACCACGCCCCCCACCCAACAAACCCCAGCTACACCCCCCCACCCAAACCCCAACTACACCCATCACCCAAACCCCAACTACACCACGCCCACCACCCAACAAACCCTAGCTACACACCCCCACCCAGACCCCAACTGGACCATGCCCCCCACACAAACCCCAACTATACCGCGCCCCCCACCCAACAAACCCCAACTACACAGCCCCACCCAAACCCCAAGTACTCCACGCCCCCCACCCAACAAACCCCAGCTACACCCCCCACCCAAACCGCAACTACACTATGCCCCCCACCCAACAAACCACAGCTACACCCCCCACCCAAACCCCAACTACAACCCCCACCCAAACCCCAACTACACCGCATCCCCCACCTAAGAAACCCCAGCTACACCCCCCCACCCAAACCCCAGCTACACCCCCCCACCCAAACCCCAACTACAACCCCCACCCAAACCCCAACTACACCGCACCCCCCACCCAACAAACCCCGGCTACACCCCCCCTCACAAACCCCAACTACACCCCACCCACACAAACCCCAACTACACCGCGCACCCACCCAACAAACCCCAGCTACACCCCCTCACCCAAACCCCAACTACACCACGACTCCACCCAAACCCCAACTACACCGCCCCCACCCAAACCCCAACTACACTGCCCCACCCAAACCCCAAACACAGCCCCCACCCAAACCCCAACCACAGCACCCACCCAAACCCCAACCCCTGCCCACACCCAACAAACCCCAACTACAGCCCCCACCCAAACCCCAACTATACCGCCCCAACCCAAACCCCAACCACAGCCACCACCCAAACCCCAACTACACAGCCCCCACCCAAACCCCAACTACCGCCCCCACCGAAACCCCAACCACAGCCCCCACCCAACAAACCCCAACTGCAGCCCCCACCCAAACCCCAACCACAGCCCCCACCCAAATCCCAATCTCAGCCCCCACCCAAACCCCAACGACAGCCCCCACCCAACAAACCCCAACCACAGCCCCCACCCAAACCCCAACTACTCCACCCCTCCCCAAAAAACCCCAACTACAGCCCCCACCCAAACCCCAACCACAGCCCCCACCCCAACCCCAACTACACCCCCAACCAACAAATCCCAACTACACAGCCCCCACCCAACAAACCCCAATTACAGCCCCCACCCAAACCCCAATTACAGCCCCCACCCAAACCCCAACTACACAGCCCCCACCCAACAAACCCCAATTACAGCCCCACCCAAACCCCAACTGCTCCGCCCCTCCCCAAAAAACCCCAACTACAGCCCCCACCCAAACCCAACTACAGCCCCCACCCAAACCCAACTACAGCCCCCACCCAAACCTCAACTACAGCCCCCACCCAAACCCAACTACACAGCCCCCACCCAAACCCCAACTACACAGCCCCCACCCAACAAACCCCAATTACAGCCCCACCCAAACCCCAACTGCTCCGCCCCTCCCCAAAAAACCCCAACTACAGCCCCCACCCAAACCTCAACTACAGCCCCCACCCAAACCCAACTACAGCCCCCACCCAAACCTCAACTACAGCCCCCACCCAAACCCCAACTACACAGCCCCCACCCAGCAAACCGCAACTACACCCCCCACCCAAACCCCAACTACACCGCCCCCCACCCAACAAACCCCAGCTACACCCCCCCACCCAAACCCCAACTACACTGCCCGCACCCAAACCCCAACTACACTGTCCCCACCCAAAACCCAACTACACTGCCCCCACCCAAACCCCAACTATACCGCCCAGCCAAACCCCAACCACAGGCCGCACCCAAAGCCAAACCACAGCCCCCACCCAACAAACCCAAACTACACTGCCCCCACCCAAACCTGAACTACACTGCCCCCACCCAAACCCCAACCACAGCTCCCACCCAAAACCCAACCACAGCCCCCACCCAACCAACCCCAACTACAGCCTCCACCCAACAAACCTCAACTACAGCCCCCACCCAACAAACCTCAACCACAGCCCCCACCCAACAAACCTCAACTGCAGCCCCCACCCAAATGCCAACTACAGCCCCCACCCAACAAACCTCAACTACAGCCCCCACCCAAACCCCAACCACAGCCCCCACCCAAACCACAACCACAGCCCCCACCCCAACCCCAACTATACCCCCAACCAACAAACCCCAACTACACCACCCCACCAAAACCCCAAATATACCCTGCACCAAAACCCCAACTACACCGCACCCCCCACCCAAACCCCAGCTAAACCCCCCACCCAAACCCCAACTACACACCCAACCCAAACCGCAACTACATCCCCCACCCAAACCCCAACTACAGCCCCCCACACAAACCGCAACTACACCCCCCACCCAAACCCCAACTACACCGTGCCCCCCAACAAACAAACCCCAGGTACACCCCCCCACCCAAGCCCCAACTACAACCCCCACCCAAACCCCAACTACACCACCCCACCAAAACCCCAAATATACCCTGCACCAAAACCCCAACTACACCGCACCCCCCACCCAAACCCCAGCTACACACCCCACCCAAACCCCAACTACACACCCAACCCAAACCGCAACTACATCCCCCACCCAAACCCCAACTACAGCCCCCCACACAAACCGCAACTACACCCCCCACCCAAACCCCAACTACACCGTGCCCCCCAACAAACAAACCCCAGGTACACCCCCCCACCCAAGCCCCAACTACAACCCCCACCCAAACCCCAACTACATCACGCCCCCCACCCAAACCCCAACTATACCGCGACCCCCACCCAACAAACCCCAGCTACACCCCCCCACACAAACACCAACTACACCGCGCCCCCAAACCAACAAACCCCAGCTACACCCCCCCACCCAAACCCCAACTACAACCCACCCACCCAAACCCCAACTACACCGCGCCCCCCACCCAACAAACCCCAGCTACAGCCCCCCACCCAAACCCCAACTACACCATGCCCCCCACACAAACCCCAACTATACCGCGCCCCCCACCCAACAAACCCCAACTACACCGCCCCACCCAAACCCCAAGTACACAACGACCCCACCCAAACCCCAACTACACCGCGCCCCCCCACCCAACAAACTCCAGCTACAGCACCCCAACCAAACCCCAACTACACCACGCCCCTCACCCAAACCCCAAATACACTGCCCCCACCCAACAAACCCCAGCTACAACCCCCCATCCAAACCCCAATTACACCACCCCCACCCAAACACCAACCACACTGCCCGCACCCAAACCCCAACTACAGCCCCCAGCCAAACCGCAACTACACCCCCCACCCAAACCCCAACTACACCGCAGCCCCCCACCCAAACCCCAAATACACTGCCCCCCACCCAACAAACCCCAGCTACAACCCCCCATCCAAACCCCAATTACACCACCCCCACCCAAACACCAACTACACTGCCCTCACCCAAAACTCAACTACAGCCCCCAGCCAAACCCCAACTACACCACGCCCCCCACCCAAACCCAGCTACACCCCCCCACCCAAACCCCAACTACACCACCCCACCCAAACCCCAACTACACCACGCCCCCCACCCAAACCCCAGCTACACCCCCCCACCCAAACACCAACTACAACACCCACCCAAACCCCAACTACACTGCACCCCCCACCCAACAAACCCCAGCTACACCCCCCCACACAAACCCCAACTACACCCCACCCACACAAACCCCAACTACACCGCGCCCCCACCCAACAAACCCCAGCTACAACCCCTCACCCAAACCCCAACTACACCACGACTCCACCCAAACCCCAACTACACCGCCCCCCCACCCAACAAACCCCAGGTACAACCCCCCACCCAAACCCCAACTACACCGCCCCCACCCAAACCCCAACTACACTGCCCCACCCAAAACCCCAAACACAGCCCCCACCCAAACCCCAACCACAGCACCCACCCAAACCCCAACCCCTGCCCACACCCAACAAACACCAACTACAGCCCCAACCCAAACCCCAACCACAGCCACCACCCAAACCCCAACTACACAGCCCCCACCCAAACCCCAACTACAGCCCCCACCCAAACCCCAACTACAGCCCCCATCCAAATCCCAACTACTGCCCCCACCCAAACCCCAACCACAGCCCCCACCCAACAAACCCCAACTGCAGCCCCCACCCAAACCCCAACTACAGCCCCCACCCAAATCCCAATCTCAGCCCCCACCCAAACCCCAACGACAGCCCCCACCCAACAAACCCCAACCACAGCCCCCACCCAAACCCCAACTACTCCACCCCTCCCCAAAAAACCCCAACTACAGCCCCCACCCAAACCCCAACCACAGCCCCCACCCCAACCCCAACTACACCCCCAACCAACAAATCCCAACTACACAGCCCCCACCCAACAAACCCCAACTACACAGCTACCACCCAATCCCCTAATACACAGCCCCCACCCAACAAACCCCAACTACACAGCTCCCACCCAAACCCCTAATACACAGCCCCCACCCAACAAACCCCAATTACAGCCCCACCCAAACCCCAACTACACAGCCCCCACCCAACAAACCCCTATTACAGCCCCCACCCAAACCCCAACTGCTCCGCCCCTCCCCAAAAAACCCCAACTACAGCCCCCACCCAAACCCAACTACAGCCCCCACCCAAACCTCAACTACAGCCCCCACCCAAACCCCAACTACACAGCCCCCACCCAAACCCCAACTACACAGCCCCCACCCAGCAAACCGCAACTACACCCCCCACCCAAACCCCAACTACACCACACCCCCCACCCAAACCCCAACTACACCGCCCCCCACCCAACAAACCCCAGCTACACCCCCCCCACCCAAACCCCAACTACACTGCCCGCACCCAAACCCCAACTACACTGTCCCCACCCAAACCCCAACTACACTGTCCCCACCCAAACCCCAACTACACTGCCCCCACCCAAACCCCAACTATACCGCCCAGCCAAACCCCAACCACAGGCCGCCCCCAAAGCCAAACCACAGCCCCCACCCAACAAACCCAAACTACACTGCCCCCACCCAAACCTGAACTACACAGCCCCCACCCAAACCCCAACCACAGCTCCCACCCAAAACCCAACCACAGCCCCCACCCAACCAACCCCAACTACAGCCCCCACCCAACAAACCTCAACTGCAGCCCCCACCCAACAAACCTCAACCACAGCCCCCACCCAACAAACCTCAACTGCAGCCCCCACCCAACAAACCTCAACCACAGCCCCCACCCAACAAACCTCAACTACGGCCCCCACCCAAACCACAACCACAGCCCCCACCCCAACCCCAACTATACCCCCAACCAACAAACCCCAACTACACCACCCCACCAAAACCCCAAATATACCCTGCACCAAAACCCCAACTACACCGCACCCCCCACCCAAACCCCAGCTACACCCCCCACCCAAACCCCAACTACACACCCAACCCAAACCGCAACTACATCCCCCACCCAAACCCCAACTACAGCCCCCCACACAAACCGCAACTACACCCCCCACCCAAACCCCAACTACACCGTGCCCCCCAACAAACAAACCCCAGGTACACCCCCCCACCCAAGCCCCAACTACAACTCCCACCCAAACCCCAACTACACCACGCCCCCCACCCAAACCCCAACTATACCGCGACCCCCACCCAACAAACCCCAGCTACACCCCCCCACCCAAACCCTAAACTACACTGTGCCCCCCACCCAACAAACCCCAGCTACAGCCCCCCACCCAAACCCCAACTACACCATGCCCCCCACCCAAACCCCAACTACAACCCACCCACCCAAACCCCAACTACACCGCGCCCCCCACCCAACAAACCCCAGCTACAGCCCCCCACACAAACCCCAACTACACCATGCCCCCCACCCAAACCCCAACTACTCCAGCACCCACCCAACAAACCCAAGCTACAGCCCCCCACCCAAACCCCAACTACACCACCCCCACCCAAACACCAACTACACTGCCCCCACCCAAACACCAACTACAGCCCCCACTCAAACCCCAACTACTCCGCACCCCCCACTCAACAAACCCCAGCTACACCCCCCCACCCAAACCCCAACTACAACCCCCACCCAAACCCCAATTACACCGCGCCACCACCCAACAAACCCCAGCTACACCCCCCCACCCAAACCCCAACTACACCGCGCCCCCAACCCAACAAACCCCAGCTACACCCCACCCACCCAAACCCCAACTACACCGCGCCCCCCACCCAACAAACCCCAGCTACACACCCCACCCAAACCCTACCTACACGACGCCCCCCACCCAAACCCCAACTACACGGCACCCCCCACCCAAACCCTACCTACACGACGCCCCCCACCCAAACCCCAACTACACCGCACCCCCCACCCAACAAACCCCAGCTACAACCCCCCCACCCAAACCCAAGCTACACCGCGCCCCCCACCCAACAAACCCAAGCTACACTCCCCCACCCAAACCCCAACTACACCCCCCCACCCAAACCCGAACTACACCGCCCCCACCCAACAAACCACAGCTACAACCCCCCACCCAAACCCCAACTACGCAGCCCCCACCCCAACCCCAACTACACTGCCCGCACCCAAACCCCAATTACACTGCCCCCACCCAAACCCCAAATACACTGCCCCCACCCAAACCCCAACCACAGTACACACCCAACAAACCGCAACTACAGCCCCCAACCAAACCGCAACTATACCACCCCCACCCAATCCCCAACTACACAGCCCCCACGCCAACCCCAACCACAGCCCCACCCAACACGCGAACTACTGCTCTCACCCAAATCCCAACCACAGCCCCCACCCAAACCCCAACTACAGCCCCCACCCAACAAACCTCAACTACAGCCCCCACCCAAACCCCAACCACAGCCCCCACCCAAACCCCAACCACTGCCCCCTCCCAAACACCAACCACAGCCCCCACCCAAAACCCAACCACAGCACGCACCCAACAAACCCCAACTACGGACACCACCCAAACTCCAACCACAGCCCCCAACCCAACCCCAACTACACCCCCACCCAACAAGCACCAACTACACCCCCCCACCCAAACCCCAACTACACCCCCCACCCAAACCCCAACTACACTACACCCCCCACCCAAACCCCAACTACACCCCCCACCCAAACCTAACTACACCACGCCCCCCACCAAACAAACCCTAGCTAATCCCCCCACCCAAACCCCAATTACACCACGCCCTCCATCCAAACCCCAAATTACCATGCCCCCCAACCAACAAACCCCAGCTACACCCCCCACCCAAACCCCAACTACACCCCCCCACCCAAACCCCAACCTCACCGCGCCCCCCACCCAACAAACCCCAGCTACACCCACAGACCCAAACCCCAACTACACCCCACCCACCCAAACCCCAACTACAGCGCGTGCCCCACCCTACAAAACCCAGCTACACCCCACCACCCAAACCCCAACTACACCGCACCCCTCACCCAAACCCCAAGTACACCGTCCCCCACCCAACAAACCCCAGCTACAACCCACCACCCAAACCCCAACTACAGCCCCCACCCAAACCCCAACTACAGCCCCCACTCAAACCCCAACTACAATGCCCCCACCCAAACCCCGACTACACTGCCCCCACCCAACAAACCCCAATTACAGCCCCCACCCAAACCCCAACTACAGCCCCCACCCAAACCCCAACTACAGCCCCCACCAAACCTCAACTACACTGCCCCCACCCAAACCCCAACTACACCCCACCCACCCCCAACCCCGCCCCAACACCCCAACTACAGCGCCCCGCACACCCAAACCCCAACCACAGCCCCCACACCGCAAACCCCAACTACATCCCCCACCCAAACCTCAACTACAGCCCACACCCAAACCTCAACTACACTGCCCCCCAACAAACCCCAGCTACACCCCCCCCACCCAAACCCCAACTACACCGCCCCCCACCCAACAAACCCCAGCTTCAACCCCCCACCCAAACCCCAACTACACAGCCCCCGCCCAACAAACCCCAACTACAGCCCCCACCAAAACCCCAACTACAGCCCCAAACCAAACTACACTGCCCCCACCCAAACCCCAACTACACAGCTCCCTCCCAACAAACCCCAACTACACAGCCCCCACCCAAACCCCAACTACAGCCCACAACCAAACCTCAACTACACTGCCCCCACCCAAACCCCAACTACACAGCACCCACCCAACAAACCCCAACTACACAGCCCCCACCCAAATCCCAACTACACCCCACCCACCCCCAACCCCGCCCCAACTCCCCAACTACAGCGCGCCCTCCACCCAAACCACAACCACAGCCCCCACCCAACAAACCCCAACCACTGCCCCCACTCAAACCCCAAACACAGCCCCCACCCAAACACCAAGTACAGCCTCCACCTAAACCCCAATTACACCGCCCCTCCCCAACAAACCCCAACTACACTGCCCCCACCCAAACCCCAAATACACAGCCCCCACCCAACAATCCCCGATTACAGCCCCCAAACAAACCCCAACTACAGCCCCCACCCAAACCCCAACTACAGCCCCCAACCAAACCCCAACTACACCCCACCCACTCCCAACCCCGCCCCAACTCCCCAACTACAGCGCACCCCCCACCCAAACCCCAACCACAGCCCCCACTCAACAAACCCCAACCACTGACCCCACCCAAACCTCAACTACAGCCCCCACCCAAACACCAACTAGACTGCCCCCAACAAACACCAGCTACACCTCCCCCTCCCCCAACCCTGCCCCAAATTCCCAACTACACCGCCCCCCCAACCAAACCCCAGCTACACGCCCCCACCCAAACCCCAACTACACCGCCCCCCACCCAACAAACCCCAGCTACAACCCCCCACCCAAACCCGAACTAAACCACCGCCTCCCAAACCCCAACTACACTGCCCGCACCCAACAAATCCCAATTACAGCCCCCACCCAAACACCAACTACAGCCCCCAACAAAACCCCAACTACACAGCCCCCACCCAAACCCCAACCACAGTCCCACCCAAAACCGAACTACACTGCCCCCACCCAAACCCCAACTACACAGCCCCCACCCAAACCCCAACTACACCCCACCCACCCCTGAACCCGCCCCAACTCCCCAACTACAGCGCACCCCCCACCCAAACCACAACCACAGCCCCCACCCAAACCCCAACGACAGCCCCCACCCAACAAACCTCAACTACAGACCCCACCCAAACCCAACCACAGCCCCCAACCAAACCCCAACTACAGCCCCCACCCAAACAGCAACCACAGCCCCCACTCAAACACCAACCACAGCCCCCACCCAACAAAACACAAACACAGCCCCCACCCAAACCCCAACTACACCGCCCCTCCCCAACAAACTCCAATTACAGCCCCCACCCAACAAAACCCAACTACACAGCCCCCACCCAACAAACCACAACTACAGCCCCCACCAACAAACCCAAACTACACTGCCCCCACACAAACCCCGATTACACAGCCCCCACCCAACAAACCCCAACTACAGCCCCCACTCAAACCCCAACTACAGCCACCACCCAAACCCCAACTACAGCCCCCACCCAAACCTCAACTACACAGCCCCCACCCAAACCCCAACTACACAGCCCCCACCCAACAAACCCCAACTACACCCCACCCACCCCCAACCCCGCCCCTACACCCCAACTACAGCGCCCCGCCCACCCAAACCCCAACCACAGCCCCCACACCGCAAACACCAACTACAGCCCCCACCCAAACCTCAACTACAGCCCACACCCAAACCCCAACTACACTGTTCCCCAACAAACCCCAGCTACACCCCCCCACCCAAACCCCAACTACACCGCCCTCCACCCAACAAACCCCAGCTACAACCCCACATCCAAACCCCAACTAGACAGCCCCTCCCCAACAAAGCCCAACTACACTGCCCCCAACCAAACCCCAACTACACAGCCCCCGCCCAACAAACCCCAACTACAGCCCCCACCCAAACCCCAACTAAAGCCCCCACCCAAACCCCAACTACACCCCCACCCAAACCCCAACTACACAGCCCCAACCCAACAAACCCCAGCTACACACCCCCACCCAAACCCAAACTGCACCACGCCCCCCACCCAAACCTCAACTACTCCGCGCCCCCCACCCAACAAACCCCAGCTACACCCCCCCACCCAAACCCCAACTAAACCGCGCCCCCAACCTTAGAAACCGCAGCTACACCCCACCACCCAAACCCCAACTACTCCACGCCCCCACCCAAAACCCAAGTACACCTCACCCCACCCAACAAAGCCCAGCTACAATGCCCCACCCAAACCGTAACTACACCGCCCGCACCCAAACCCCAACTACACTGCCCGCACCCAAACCCCAACTACACAGCACCCACCCAACAAACCCCAACTACATCCCCCCACCCAAACCCCAACTATACCCCCCAGCCAAACCCCAACCACAGCCCCCAGCCAAACCCCAACCACAGCCCCCAGCCAAACCCCAACCACAGCCCCCAACCAAACCCCAACCACAGCCCCCAACCAACAAACCCCAACCACAGCCCCCACCCAAATCCCAACTTCACCGCCGCTCCCCAACAAACCCCAACTACAGCCCCCACCCAACAAACACCAACTACACAGCCCCCACCCAACTACAGCCCCCACCAACACACCCCAACTACACCGCCCGGACCCAAACCCCAACTACACAGCCCCTCATCCAACAAACCCCAACTACAGCCCCCACCCAAACCCCAACTACAGCCCCCACCCAAACCTCAACTACACTGCCCCCACTCAAACGCCAACTATACAGACCCACCCAACAAACCCCAATTACAGCCCCCACCCAAACCCCAACTACAGCCCCCACCCAAACCCCAACCACCCCCAACAATGCCCTAACTCCCCAACTACAGTGCGCCCCCCACCCAAACACCAACCACAGGCCCCACCCAACAAACCCCAACCACAGCCCCCACCCAAACCCGAACTACACCGCCCCTCCCAAACAAACCCCAACTACACTGCCCCCACCCAAACCCCAACTACACAGCCCCCACCCAACAAACCCGAATTACAGACCCCACCCAAACCCCAACTACAGCCCCCACCCAAACCCCTACTAAATAGCCTCCACCCAAACCCAACTACACCCCACCCACCACCGACCCATCCCCAACTCCCCAACTACAGCGCGCCCCCCACCCAAACCACAACCACAGACCCCACCCAAACCCCAACCAAAGCCCCCACCCAACAAACCTCAGCTACAGCCCCCACCCAAACCCAACCACAGCCCCCACCCAAACCCCAACTACAGCCCCCACCCAAACCCCAACCACAGCCTCCACCCAACAAAACCCAACCACAGACCCCACCCAACAAACCCCAACTACGCCGCACCTCCCCAACAAACCCCAACTACAGCCCCCACCCAACAAACCCCAAATACACAGCCCCCACCCAACAAACCCCAACTACAGCCCCCACCCAAAACCCAACTACAGCCCGCACCCAAACCCCAACTACAGCGCCCACCCAAACCACAACTACACTGCCCCCACCCAAACCCCAACTACACAGCCCCCACCCAACAAACCCCAACCACTGCCCCCACCCAAACCTCAACTACAGCCCCCACCCATACACCAACTACACTGCCCCACAACAAACCCCAGCTACACCCCACCCACCCCCAACCCCGCCCCAAATTCCCAACTACACCACCCCCCCACCCAAACCACAACTACACCATGCCCCCCACCCAAACCCCAACTACAGCCTCCACCCAAACCCCAACTACACCGCCCCTCCCCAACAAACCCCAACTACATTGCCCCCACCCAAACGCCAAATACACAGCCCCCACCCAAACCCCAACTACAGCCCCCACCCAAACCCCAACTACAGCCCCCAACCAAACCCCAACTACACAGCCCCCTCCCAACAAACCCCAACTACACTGCCCCACCCAAACACCAAATGCACAGCCCCCTCCCAACAAACCACAACTACACAGCCCACACCCAAACCCCAACTACACAGACCCCTCCCAACAAACTCCAACTACACAGCCCCCACCCAAACCCCAACTACAACCCACCCACCACCAACCCCGCCCCAACTCCCCGACTACAGCGCGCCCCCCACCCAAACCCCAACCACAGGCCCCCACCCAACAAACCCCAACCACTGCCCCCACCCAAACCTCAACTACAGCCCCCACCAAAACACCAACTACACTGCCCCCACAAACACCAGCTAAACCCCACCCACCCCCAACCCCGCCCCAAATTCCCAACTATACCGCCCCCCCCACCCAAACCCCAGCTACACCCCCCCACCCAAACCCCAACTACAGCCCCCACCCAAACCCCAACTACACAGCCCCCACCCAAACCCCAACTACACCACCCCCCACCCAACAAACCCCAGCTACAACCCCCACCCAAACCACAACTACACCACCGCCACCCAAACCCCAACTACACTGCCCGCATCCAACAAATCCCAATTACAGCCCCCCACCCAAACCCCAACTACAGCCCCCACCCAAACCCCAACTACACAGCCCCCACCCAACAAACCCCAACTACACTGCCCCCACCCAAACCCCAACCACAGTCCCACCCAAAACCGAACTACACTGCCCCCCAAACGCCAACTACACAGCCTCCACCCAAACCCCAACTACACCCCACCCACCCCTGAACCCGCCCCAACTCCCCAGCTACAGCGCGCCCCCCACCCAAACCACAACCACAGCCCCCACCCAAACCCCAACCATAGCCCCCACCCAACAAACCCCAACTACAGCCCCCACCCAAACCAACCACAGCCCCCACCCAAACCCCAACTACAGCCCCCACCCAAACACCAACTACAGCCCCCACCAAAACCCCAACCACAGCACCCACCCAACAAAACACAAACACAGCCCCCACCCAAACCCCAACTAAACGGCCCCTCCCCAACAAACCACAACTACAGCCCCTACCCAACAAAACCCAACTACACAGCCCCCACCCAACAAACCCCAACTACAGCCCCCACCAACAAACCCAAACTGCACTGCCCCCACCCAAACCCCAACTACACAGCTCCCACCCAACAAACCCCAATTACAGCCCCCACCCAAACCCCAACTACAGCCCCCACCCAAACCCCAACTACACAGCCCCCACCCAAACCCCAACTACAGCCCCCACCCAAACCCCAACTACACAGCCCCCACCCAAACCCCAACTACAGCCCCCATCCAAACCCCAACTACAGCCCCCACCCAAACCCCAACTACACAGCCCCCACCCAACAAACCCCAATTACAGCCCCCACCCAAACCCCAACTACAGCCCCCACCCAAACCCCAACTACGGCCCCCACCCAAACCTCAACTACACTGCCCACACCCAAACCCCAACTACATAGCCCCCATCCAACAAACCCCAACTACACAGCCCCCACCCAAACCCCAACTACACCCTACCCACCCCCAACCCCGCCCCAGCACCCCAACTACAGCGCACCGCCCACCCAAACCCCAACCACAGACCCCACACCGCAAACCCCAACTACAGCCCCCACCCAAACCTCAACTACAGCCCACACCCAAACCCCAAATACACTGTCCCCCAACAAACCCCAGCTACACCCCCCCACCTAAACCCCAACTACACCGCCCCCCACCCAACAAACCCCCGCTACAACCCCTCACCCAAACCCCAACTAGACAGCCCCTCCCCAACAAACCCCAACTACACTGCCCCCACCCAAACCCCAACTACAGCCCCCATCCAAACCCCAACTACAGCCCCCACCCAAACCCCAACTACAGCCCCCATCCAAACCCCAACTACAGCCCCCACCCAAACCCCAACTACACCCCCACCCAAACCCCAACTACACAGCCCCCACCCAACAAACCCCAGCTACACACCCCCACCCAAACCCGAACTACACACGCCCCCCACCCAACAAACCCCAGCTACACCCCCCCCCCACCCAAGCCCCAACTAAACCGCGCCCCCAACCTAACAAACCTCAGCTACACCCCACCACCCAAACCCCAACTACACCACGCCCCCCACCCAAACCACAACTACACCTCCCCCCACCCAACAAACCCCAGCAACAACCCCCCACCCAAACCGTAACTACACCGCCCCCACCCAAACCGCAACTACACTGCCCGCACCCAAACCCCAACTACACAGCCCCCACAGAAACCCCAACTACAACCCCTCACCCAAACCCCAACTATACCCCCAGCCAAACCCCAACCACAGCCCCCAGCCAAACCCCAACCACAGCCCCCACCCAAACCCCAACCACAGCCCCCAACCAACAAACCCCAACCACAGCCCCCACCCAAACCCCAACTTCACCGCTGCTCCCCAACAAACCCCAACTACAGCCCCCACCCAACAAACACCAACTACACATCCCCACCCAACTACTGCCCCCACCAACAAACCCCAACTACACTGCCCGCACCCAAACCCCAACTACACAGCCCCCCACCCAACAAACACCAACTACAGCCCCCACCCAAACCACAACCACAGTCCCCACCCAAACCCCAACTAAAGCCCCCACCCAACAAAACCCAACCACAGCCCCCACCCAACAAACCCCAGCTACACACCCCCACCCAAACCCGAACTACACCACGCCCCCCACCCAAACCTCAAATACTCCGCGCCCCCCACCCAACAAACCCCAGCTACACCCCCCCACCCAAGCCCCAACTAAACCGCGCCCCCAACCTAACAAACCTCAGCTACACCCCACCACCCAAACCCCAACTACAGCACACCCCCCACCCAAACCACAACTACACCTCCCCCCACCCAAAAAACCCCAGCTACAACCCCCCACCCAAACCGTAACTACACCGCCCCCCACCCAAACCCCAACTACACTGCCCGCACCCAAACCCCAACTACACAGCCCCCACACAAACCCCAACTACAACCCCCCACCCAAACCCCAACTATACCCCCCAGCCAAACCCCAACCACAGCACCCACCCAAACCCCAACTTCACCGCCCCTCCCC
The DNA here is from genome assembly GCA_026770705.1 of Isurus oxyrinchus. Lineage (NCBI taxonomy): Eukaryota > Metazoa > Chordata > Chondrichthyes > Lamniformes > Lamnidae > Isurus > Isurus oxyrinchus. The sequence goes on from JANJGN010000684.1 coordinate 37,587, forward strand.
AACAAACCCCAACTACAGCCGCAACCCAACAAACACCAACTACACAGCCCCCATCCCAACTACAGCCCCCACCAACAAACCCCAACTAGACTGCCTGCACCCAAACCCCAACTACACAGCCCCCCACCCAACAAACCCCATTTACAGCCCCCACCCAAACCCCAACTCCAGCCCCCACCCAAACCTCAATTACACTGCCCCCACCCAAACCCCAGCTACACAGACCCACCCAACAAACCCCAATTACAGCCCCCACCCAAACCCCAACTACAGCCCCCACCCAAACCCCAACCACCACCAACAATGCCCTAACTCCCCAACTACAGCGCGCCCCCACCCAAACCCCAACCACAGGCCCCACCCAACAAACCCCAGCCACAGCCCCCACCCAAACCCCTACTACACCGCCCCTCCCAAACAAACCCCAACTACACTGCCCCCCACCCAAACCCCAACTACACAGCCCCCTCCCAACAAACCCCAATTACAGCCCACACCCAAACCCCCAACTACAGCCCCCACCCAAACCCTTACTACATAGCCCCCAACCAAACCCCAACTACACCCCAACCACCACCGACCCCTCCCCAACTCCCCAACTACAGCGCGCCCACCAACCAAACCAAAATCACAGCCCCCAACCAAACCCCAACCACAGCCCCCAGCCAACAAACCTCAGCTACAGCCCCCCACCCAAACCCAACCACAGCCCCCACCCAAACACCAACTACAGCCCCCACCCAAACCCCAACCACAGTCCCCACCCAAACACCAATCACAGCCCCCACCCAACAAAACCCAACCACAGCCCCCACCCAACAAACCCCAACTACATCGCACCTCCCCAACAAACCCCAACTACAGCCCCCACCCAACAAACCCCAACTACACAGCCCCCACCCAACAAACCCCAACTACAGCCCCCACCCAAACCCCAACTACACAGCTCCCACCCAACAAACCCTAATTACAGCACCCACCCAAAACCCAACTACAGCCCGCACCCAAACCCCAACTACAGCGCCCACCCAAACCTCAACTACACTGCCCCCACCCAAACCCCAACTACACAGCCCCCAACCAACAAACCCCATCTACACAGCCCCCACCCAAACCCCAACTACACCCCACCCACCCCCAAACCCGCCCCAACTCGCCAACTACAGCGCGCCGCCCACCCAAACCCCAACCACAGCCCCCACCCAACAAAGCCCAACCACAGCCCCCACCCAAACCTCAACTACAGCCCCCACCCAAACCCCAACTACAGCCACCACCCAAACCCCAACTACAGCCCCCAACCAAACCCCAACTACAGCCCCCACCCAAACCTCAACTACACCCCTACCCAAACCCCAACTACACCACGCCCCCCCCACACAAAGCTCAACTACTACGCGCCCCCCACCCAACAAATCCCAGCAACACCACCCCACCCAAACCCCAACTAAACCTCCCCCCACCCAAAAAACCCCAGCTACAACCCCCCACCCAAACCGTAACTACACCGCCCCCACCCAAACCCCAACTACACTGCCCGCACCCAAACCCCAACTACACAGCACCCACCCAAATCCCAAATACACCCCCAACCAAAAACCCCAACTATACCACCCAGCCAAACCCCAACCACAGCCCCCAGCCAAACCCCAACCACAGTCCCCACCCAAACCCCAACCACAGCCCCTACTCAAACCCCAACCACAGCCCCCACCCAACAAACCCCAACCACAGCTCCCACCCAAACCCCAACTACACCGCCCCTCCCCAACAAACCCCAACTACAGTTCCCACCCAACAAACACCAATTACAGAGCCCCCCACCCAACTACAGCCCCCACCAACAAACCCCAACTACAACCCCCCACCCAAACCCCAACCACAGTCCCCAGCCAAACCGCAACCACAGTCCCCACCCAAACCCCAACCACAGCCCCCACCCAAACCCCAACCACAGCCCCCACCCAAACCCCAACCACAGCCCCCACCCAACAAACCCCAATTACAGCCCCCACCCAAACCCCAACTAAGCACCCACCCAAACCCCAACCACCCCCAACAACGCCCTAACTCCCTAACTACAGCGCGCCCCCCACCCAAACCCCAACCACAGGCCCCACCCAAAAAACCCCAATTACAGCCCCCAGCCAAACCCAAACTAAAGCCCCCACCCAAACCCCTACTACACAGCCCCCACCCAAACCCCAACTACACCCCACCCACCACAGACCCCTCCCCAACTCCCCAACTACAGCGCGCCCCCCCACCCAAACCACAACCACAGCACCCACCCAAACCCCAACCACAGCCCCCACCAAACAAAACTCAGCTACAGACCCCACCCAAACCTAACCACAGCTCCCAACCAAACCCCAACTACAGCCCCCACCCAAACTCCAAACACAGTACCCACCCAAACCCAAACCACAGCCCCCACCCAAAAAAGCCCAACTACATCCCCCACCCAACAAACCCCAACTACACAGCCCCCCACCCAACAAAGCCCAACTACAGCCCCCACCCAAACCCCAACTACACAGCTCCCACCCAACAAACCCCAATTACAGCACCCACCCCAAACCTCAACTACAGCCCCCACCCAAACCCCAACTACACTGCCCCCACACAAGCCCCAACTACACAGCCGCCACCCAACAAACCCCAACTACACAGCCCCCACCCAAACCCCAACTACAGCCCCCACCCAAACCCCAACCACAGCCTCCACCCAACAAAACCCAACCACAGACCCCACCCAACAAACCCCAACTACGCCGCACCTCCCCAACAAACCCCAACTACAGCCCCCACCCAACAAACCCCAAATACACAGCCCCCACCCAACAAACCCCAACTACAGCCCCCACCCAAAACCCAACTACAGCCCGCACCCAAACCCCAACTACAGCGCCCACCCAAACCACAACTACACTGCCCCCACCCAAACCCCAACTACACAGCCCCCACCCAACAAACCCCAACCACTGCCCCCACCCCAAACCTCAACTACAGCCCCCACCCATACACCAACTACACTGCCCCACAACAAACCCCAGCTACACCCCACCCACCCCCAACCCCGCCCCAAATTCCCAACTACACCACCCCCCCACCCAAACCACAACTACACCATGCCCCCCACCCAAACCCCAACTACAGCCTCCACCCAAACCCCAACTACACCGCCCCTCCCCAACAAACCCCAACTACATTGCCCCCACCCAAACGCCAAATACACAGCCCCCACCCAAACCCCAACTACAGCCCCCACCCAAACCCCAACTACAGCCCCCAACCAAACCCCAACTACACAGCCCCCTCCCAACAAACCCCAACTACACTGCCCCACCCAAACACCAAATGCACAGCCCCCTCCCAACAAACCACAACTACACAGCCCACACCCAAACCCCAACTACACAGACCCCTCCCAACAAACTCCAACTACACAGCCCCCACCCAAACCCCAACTACAACCCACCCACCACCAACCCCGCCCCAACTCCCCGACTACAGCGCGCCCCCCACCCAAACCCCAACCACAGGCCCCACCCAACAAACCCCAACCACTGCCCCCCACCCAAACCTCAACTACAGCCCCCACCAAAACACCAACTACACTGCCCCCAACAAACACCAGCTAAACCCCACCCACCCCCAACCCCGCCCCAAATTCCCAACTATACCGCCCCCCCCACCCAAACCCCAGCTACACCCCCCCCACCCAAACCCCAACTACAGCCCCCACCCAAACCCCAACTACACAGCCCCCACCCAAACCCCAACTACACCACCCCCCACCCAACAAACCCCAGCTACAACCCCCACCCAAACCACAACTACACCACCGCCACCCAAACCCCAACTACACTGCCCGCATCCAACAAATCCCAATTACAGCCCCCACCCAAACCCCAACTACAGCCCCCACCCAAACCCCAACTACACAGCCCCCACCCAACAAACCCCAACTACACTGCCCCCACCCAAACCCCAACCACAGTCCCACCCAAAACCGAACTACACTGCCCCCCAAACGCCAACTACACAGCCTCCACCCAAACCCCAACTACACCCCACCCACCCCTGAACCCGCCCCAACTCCCCAGCTACAGCGCGCCCCCCACCCAAACCACAACCACAGCCCCCCACCCAAACCCCAACCATAGCCCCCACCCAACAAACCCCAACTACAGCCCCCACCCAAAACCAACCACAGCCCCCACCCAAACCCCAACTACAGCCCCCACCCAAACACCAACTACAGCCCCCACCAAAACCCCAACCACAGCACCCACCCAACAAAACACAAACACAGCCCCCACCCAAACCCCAACTAAACGGCCCCTCCCCAACAAACCACAACTACAGCCCCTACCCAACAAAACCCAACTACACAGCCCCCACCCAACAAACCCCAACTACAGCCCCCACCAACAAACCCAAACTGCACTGCCCCCACCCAAACCCCAACTACACAGCTCCCACCCAACAAACCCCAATTACAGCCCCCACCCAAACCCCAACTACAGCCCCCACCCAAACCCCAACTACACAGCCCCCACCCAAACCCCAACTACAGCCCCCACCCAAACCCCAACTACACAGCCCCCACCCAAACCCCAACTACAGCCCCCATCCAAACCCCAACTACAGCCCCCACCCAAACCCCAACTACACAGCCCCCACCCAACAAACCCCAATTACAGCCCCCACCCAAACCCCAACTACAGCCCCCACCCAAACCCCAACTACGGCCCCCACCCAAACCTCAACTACACTGCCCACACCCAAACCCCAACTACATAGCCCCCATCCAACAAACCCCAACTACACAGCCCCCACCCAAACCCCAACTACACCCTACCCACCCCCAACCCCGCCCCAGCACCCCAACTACAGCGCACCGCCCACCCAAACCCCAACCACAGACCCCACACCGCAAACCCCAACTACAGCCCCCACCCAAACCTCAACTACAGCCCACACCCAAACCCCAAATACACTGTCCCCCAACAAACCCCAGCTACACCCCCCCACCTAAACCCCAACTACACCGCCCCCCACCCAACAAACCCCCGCTACAACCCCTCACCCAAACCCCAACTAGACAGCCCCTCCCCAACAAACCCCAACTACACTGCCCCCACCCAAACCCCAACTACAGCCCCCATCCAAACCCCAACTACAGCCCCCACCCAAACCCCAACTACAGCCCCCATCCAAACCCCAACTACAGCCCCCACCCAAACCCCAACTACACCCCCACCCAAACCCCAACTACACAGCCCCCCACCCAACAAACCCCAGCTACACACCCCCACCCAAACCCGAACTACACCACGCCCCCCACCCAACAAACCCCAGCTACACCCCCCCCCCACCCAAGCCCCAACTAAACCGCGCCCCCAACCTAACAAACCTCAGCTACACCCCACCACCCAAACCCCAACTACACCACGCCCCCCACCCAAACCACAACTACACCTCCCCCCACCCAACAAACCCCAGCAACAACCCCCCACCCAAACCGTAACTACACCGCCCCCCACCCAAACCGCAACTACACTGCCCGCACCCAAACCCCAACTACACAGCCCCCACAGAAACCCCAACTACAACCCCTCACCCAAACCCCAACTATACCCCCCAGCCAAACCCCAACCACAGCCCCCAGCCAAACCCCAACCACAGCCCCCACCCAAACCCCAACCACAGCCCCCAACCAACAAACCCCAACCACAGCCCCCACCCAAACCCCAACTTCACCGCTGCTCCCCAACAAACCCCAACTACAGCCCCCACCCAACAAACACCAACTACACATCCCCACCCAACTACTGCCCCCACCAACAAACCCCAACTACACTGCCCGCACCCAAACCCCAACTACACAGCCCCCCACCCAACAAACACCAACTACAGCCCCCACCCAAACCACAACCACAGTCCCCACCCAAACCCCAACTAAAGCCCCCACCCAACAAAACCCAACCACAGCCCCCACCCAACAAACCCCAGCTACACACCCCCACCCAAACCCGAACTACACCACGCCCCCCACCCAAACCTCAAATACTCCGCGCCCCCCACCCAACAAACCCCAGCTACACCCCCCCACCCAAGCCCCAACTAAACCGCGCCCCCAACCTAACAAACCTCAGCTACACCCCACCACCCAAACCCCAACTACAGCACACCCCCCACCCAAACCACAACTACACCTCCCCCCACCCAAAAAACCCCAGCTACAACCCCCCACCCAAACCGTAACTACACCGCCCCCACCCAAACCCCAACTACACTGCCCGCACCCAAACCCCAACTACACAGCCCCCACACAAACCCCAACTACAACCCCCCACCCAAACCCCAACTATACCCCCCAGCCAAACCCCAACCACAGCACCCACCCAAACCCCAACTTCACCGCCCCTCCCCAACAAACCCCAACTACAGCCGCAACCCAACAAACACCAACTACACAGCCCCCATCCCAACTACAGCCCCCACCAACAAACCCCAACTAGACTGCCTGCACCCAAACCCCAACTACACAGCCCCCCACCCAACAAACCCCATTTACAGCCCCCACCCAAACCCCAACTCCAGCCCCCACCCAAACCTCAATTACACTGCCCCCACCCAAACCCCAGCTACACAGACCCACCCAACAAACCCCAATTACAGCCCCCACCCAAACCCCCAACTACAGCCCCCACCCAAACCCCAACCACCACCAACAATGCCCTAACTCCCCAACTACAGCGCGCCCCACCCAAACCCCAACCACAGGCCCCACCCAACAAACCCCAGCCACAGCCCCCACCCAAACCCCTACTACACCGCCCCCTCCCAAACAAACCCCAACTACACTGCCCCCACCCAAACCCCAACTACACAGCCCCCTCCCAACAAACCCCAATTACAGCCCACACCCAAACCCCAACTACAGCCCCCACCCAAACCCTTACTACATAGCCCCCAACCAAACCCCAACTACACCCCAACCACCACCGACCCCTCCCCAACTCCCCAACTACAGCGCGCCCACCAACCAAACCAAAATCACAGCCCCCAACCAAACCCCAACCACAGCCCCCAGCCAACAAACCTCAGCTACAGCCCCCACCCAAACCCAACCACAGCCCCCACCCAAACACCAACTACAGCCCCCACCCAAACCCCAACCACAGTCCCCACCCAAACACCAATCACAGCCCCCACCCAACAAAACCCAACCACAGCCCCCACCCAACAAACCCCAACTACATCGCACCTCCCCAACAAACCCCAACTACAGCCCCCACCCAACAAACCCCAACTACACAGCCCCCACCCAACAAACCCCAACTACAGCCCCCACCCAAACCCCAACTACACAGCTCCCACCCAACAAACCCTAATTACAGCACCCACCCAAAACCCAACTACAGCCCGCACCCAAACCCCAACTACAGCGCCCACCCAAACCTCAACTACACTGCCCCCACCCAAACCCCAACTACACAGCCCCCAACCAACAAACCCCATCTACACAGCCCCCACCCAAACCCCAACTACACCCCACCCACCCCCAAACCCGCCCCAACTCGCCAACTACAGCGCGCCGCCCACCCAAACCCCAACCACAGCCCCCACCCAACAAAGCCCAACCACAGCCCCCACCCAAACCTCAACTACAGCCCCCACCCAAACCCCAACTACAGCCACCACCCAAACCCCAACTACAGCCCCCAACCAAACCCCAACTACAGCCCCCACCCAAACCTCAACTACACCCCTACCCAAACCCCAACTACACCACGCCCCCCCCACACAAAGCTCAACTACTACGCGCCCCCCACCCAACAAATCCCAGCAACACCACCCCACCCAAACCCCAACTAAACCTCCCCCCACCCAAAAAACCCCAGCTACAACCCCCCACCCAAACCGTAACTACACCGCCCCCACCCAAACCCCAACTACACTGCCCGCACCCAAACCCCAACTACACAGCACCCACCCAAATCCCAAATACACCCCCAACCAAAAACCCCAACTATACCACCCAGCCAAACCCCAACCACAGCCCCCAGCCAAACCCCAACCACAGTCCCCACCCAAACCCCAACCACAGCCCCTACTCAAACCCCAACCACAGCCCCCACCCAACAAACCCCAACCACAGCTCCCACCCAAACCCCAACTACACCGCCCCTCCCCAACAAACCCCAACTACAGTTCCCACCCAACAAACACCAATTACAGAGCCCCCACCCAACTACAGCCCCCACCAACAAACCCCAACTACACCCCCCACCCAAACCCCAACCACAGTCCCCAGCCAAACCGCAACCACAGTCCCCACCCAAACCCCAACCACAGCCCCCACCCAAACCCCAACCACAGCCCCCACCCAAACCCCAACCACAGCCCCCACCCAACAAACCCCAATTACAGCCCCCACCCAAACCCCAACTAAGCACCCACCCAAACCCCAACCACCCCCAACAACGCCCTAACTCCCTAACTACAGCGCGCCCCCCACCCAAACCCCAACCACAGGCCCCACCCAAAAAACCCCAATTACAGCCCCCAGCCAAACCCAAACTAAAGCCCCCACCCAAACCCCTACTACACAGCCCCCACCCAAACCCCAACTACACCCCACCCACCACAGACCCCTCCCCAACTCCCCAACTACAGCGCGCCCCCCACCCAAACCACAACCACAGCACCCACCCAAACCCCAACCACAGCCCCCACCAAACAAAACTCAGCTACAGACCCCACCCAAACCTAACCACAGCTCCCAACCAAACCCCAACTACAGCCCCCACCCAAACTCCAAACACAGTACCCACCCAAACCCAAACCACAGCCCCCACCCAAAAAAGCCCAACTACATCCCCCACCCAACAAACCCCAACTACACAGCCCCCACCCAACAAAGCCCAACTACAGCCCCCACCCAAACCCCAACTACACAGCTCCCACCCAACAAACCCCAATTACAGCACCCACCCAAACCTCAACTACAGCCCCCACCCAAACCCCAACTACACTGCCCCCACACAAGCCCCAACTACACAGCCGCCACCCAACAAACCCCAACTACACAGCCCCCACCCAAACCCCAACTACACCCCACCCACCCCCAACAACGCCCCAACTCCCCAACTACAGCGTGCCGCCCACCCAAACCACAACCACAGCCCCCACCCAGCAAAACCCAACCACAGCACCCACCCAAACCCCAATTACACTGGCCCCACCCAACCCCCAACTACACTGCCCCCCAACAAACCACAGCTACACCCCACCCACCCCCAACCCCACCCCAACTCCCCAACTACAGCGCGCCCCACACCCAAAACCCAAACACAGCCCCCAGCCAAACCCCAACCACAGTCCCCACCCAAACCCCAACCACAGCCCCTACTCAAACCCCAACCACAGCCCCCACCCAACAAACACCAACCACAGCTCCCACCCAAACCCCAACTACACCGCCCCTCCCCAACAAACCCCAACTACAGCTCCCACCCAACAAACACCAATTACACAGCCCCCACCCAACTACAGCCCCCACCAACAAACCCCAACTACACTGCCCCCACCCAAACCCCAACTACACAGCCCCCCAACCAACAAACCCCAGCTACAACCGCCCACCCAAACCGTAACTACACCGCCCCCACCCAAACCCCAACTACACTGCCCGCACCCAAACCCCAACTACACAGCACCCACCCAAACACCAACTACACCCCCCACCCAAACCCCAACCACAGCCCCCACCCAAACCCCAACCACAGCCCCCACCCAACAAACCCCAATTACAGCCCCCACCCAAACCCCAACTAAGCACCCACCCAAACCCCAACCATCTCCAACAACGCCCTAACTCCCTAACTACAGCACGCCCCCCACCCAAACCCCAACCACAGGCCCCACCCAAAAAACCCCAATTACAGCCCCCAGCCAAACCCAAACTAAAGCCCCCACCCAAACCCCTACTACACAGCCCCCACCCAAACCCCAACTACACCCCACCCACCACAGACCCCTCCCCAACTCCCCAACTACAGCGCGCCCCCCCACCCAAACCACAACCACAGCCCCCACCCAAACCCAACCACAGCTCCCACCCAAACCCCAACTACAGCACCCACCCAAACCCCAACTACAGCCCCCACCCAAACCCCAACTACACAGCTCCCACCCAAGAAACCCCAATTACAGCCCACACCCAAAACCCAACTACAGCCCCCACCCAAACCTCAACTACACAGCCCCCACCCAAGCCCCAACTACACAGACGCCACCCAACAAACCCCAACTACACAGCCCCCACCCAAACCCCAACTACACCCCACCCACCCCCAACATCGCCCCAACTCCCCAACTACAGCGTGCTGCCCACCCAAACCACAACCACAGCCCCCACCCAGCAAAACCCAACCACAGCACCCACCCAACCCCCAACTACACTGCCCCCCAACAAACCACAGCTACACCCCACCCACACCCAACCCCGCCCCAACTCCCCAACTACAGCGCGTCCCACACCCAAAATCCAACCACAGCCCCCACCCAAACCCCAACTACACCGCCCCTCCCCACCAAACTCCAACTACACTGCCCCCAAACAACAAACACCAACTACACAGCCCCCATCCAACAAACCCCGATTACAGCCCCCAACCAAACCCCAACTACAGCCCCCACCCAAACCCCAACTACAGACCCCACCCAAACCTCAACTACACCCCACCCACCCCCAACCCCGCCCCATCTCCACAACTACAGCGTGCCCCCCACCCAAACCACAACCATAGCCCCCACCCAAACCCCAACTACACAGCCCCCTCCCAACAATCCCCAACTACACAGCCCCCATCCAACAAACCCTAAATACAGCCCCCAACCAAACCCCAACTACAGCCCCCACCCAAACCTCAACTACACCCCACCCACCCCCAACCCCGCCCCATCTCCACAACTACAGCATGCCCCCCACCCAAACCACAACCATAGCCCCCACCCAAACCCCAACTACACAGCCCCCTCCCAACAATCCCCAACTACACTGCCCCCACCCAAATCCCAACTACACCCCACACACCCCCAACACCCCACCAACTCCCCAACTAGAGCGTGCCCCCCACCCAAACCCCAACCACAGCCCCCACCCAACAAATCCCAACTACAGCCCCCACCCAAACACCAACTACACTGCCCCCCAACAAACACCAGTAACACCCCACCCACCCCCAACCCTGCCCCAAATTTCCAACCACACCGCCCCCCCACCCAAACCCCAACTACACCGACCCCCACCCAAAACCCCAACCACACTGCCCGCACCCAACAAATCCCAATTACAGCCCCCACCCAAACCCCAACTACAGCCCCCACCCAAACCCCACCCACAGCCCCACCCAAAAACCAACTACACTGCCCGCACCCAACAAATCCCAATTTCGGCCGCCACCCAAACCCCAACTACAGCCCTCACCCAAACCCCAACTAGAGCCCCCACCCAAACCCCACCCACAGCCCCACACAAACCCGAACTACACTGACCCCACCCAAACCCCAACTACACCCCACCCACCCCCGACACCGCCCCAAACCCCAACTACAGCGCGCCCCACACCCAAACAACAATCACAGCCCCCACCCACACCCCAACAACAGCCCCCACCCAACAAAACCCAACCACAGCCCCCACCCAAACCCCAACTACACCGCCCCTCCCCAACAAACCCCAACTACAGCCCCCACCCAACAAAACCCAACTACACAGCCCCCACCCAACAAACCCCAACTACAGCCCCCACCCAAACCCCAACTACACAGCTCTCACCCAACAAATCCCAATTACAGCCCACACCCAAACCCCAACTACAGCACGCACACAAACCGCAACTACAGCCCCCACCCAAACCTCAACTACACTGCACCCACCCAAGCCCCAACTACACAGCCCCCACCCAACAAACCCCAACTACACAGCCCCCACCCAAACCCCAACTACATCCCACCCACCTCCAACAATGCCCCAACTCCCCAACTACAGCGTGCTGCCCACCCAAACCCCAACCACAGCCCCCACCCAGCAAACCCCAACCACAGCCCCCACCCAAACCCCAATTACACTGGCCCCACCCAAACCCCAACTACACTGCCCCCCAACAAACCACAGCTACACCCCACCCACCCCCAACCCCGCCCCAACTCCCCAACTACAGCGCGCCCCACACCCAAACCCCAACAACAGCCCCCACCCAAACCCCAACTACACCGCCCCTCCCCCACAAACCCCAACTACACTGCCCCCAGCCAACAAACACCAACTACACAGCCCCCACCCAACAAACCCCGATTACAGCCCCCAACCAAACCCCAACTACAGCCCCCACCCAAACCCCAACTACAGCCCCCACCCAAACCTCAACTACACCCCAGGCACCCCCAACCCTGCCCCAAGTCCCCAACTACAGCGTGCCCCCCACCCAAACCACAAACACAGCCCCCACCCAAACCCCAACTATACCGCCCCCTCCCCAACAAACCCCAACTACACTGCCCCCACCCAAACCCCAACTACACAGCCCCCTCCCAGCAAACCCCAACTACACTGCCCCCACCCAAATCCCAACTACACCCCATCCACCCCCAACACCGCCCCAACTCCCCAAATGGCGCGTGCCCCCCACCCAAACCCCAACTACAGTGCCCCCAACAAACACCAGCTGCACCCCACCCACCCCCAACCCTGCCCCAAATTTCCAACTACACCGCATCCCCCACCCAAACCCCAACTACACCGCCCCCCCCCAACAAACCCCAGCTACAGCCCCCCACCCAAAGCCCAACTACATCGCCCCCCACCCAACAAACCCCAATTACAGCCCCCACCCAAACCCCAACAACAGCCCCCACCCAAACCCCACCCACAGCCCCACACAAACCCGAACTACACTGCCCCCACCCAAACCCCAACTACACAGCCCCCACCCAAACCCCAACTACACCGCCCCTCCCCAACAAACCCCAACTACACTGCCCCCAAACAACAAACACCAAATACACAGCCCACACCCAACAAACCCCGATTACAGCCCCCAACCAAAGCCCAACTACAGCCCCCACCCAAACCCCAACTAAAGCCCCCACCCAAACCCCAACTACACCCCACCCACCCCCAACCCCGCCCCAACTGCACAACTACAGTGTGCCCTCCACCCAAACCCCAACCACAGCCCCCACCCAACAAATCCCAACTACAGCCCCCACCCAAACACCAACTACACTGCCCCCCAACAAACACCTGCCACACCCCACCCACCCCCAACCGCGCCCCAAATTTCCAACCACACCGCCCCCCCCACCCAAACCCCAACTACACCGCCCCCCACCCAACAAACCCCAGCTACAACCCCCAACCCAAACCTCAACTACACCGCCCCCCACCCAACAAATCTCAATTACAGCCCCCACCCAAACCCCAACTACAGCCCCCACCCAAACCCCACCCACAGCCCCACACAAACCCGAACTACACTGACCCCACCCAAACCACAACTACACGGACCCCACCCAAACCCCAACTACACCCCACCCACCCCCGACCCCCCCCAAATCCCAACTACAGTGCACCCCCCACCCAAACCAAAATCACAGCCCCCACCCAAACCCCAACCACAGCCCCCACCCAACAAAACCCAACCACAGCCCCCACCCAAACCCCAACTACACCGCCCCTCCCCAACAAACCCCAACTACAGCCCCCACCCAACAAAACCCAACTACACAGTCCCCACCCAACAAACCCCAACTACAGCCCCCACCCAACAAACCCCAACTACAGCCCCCACCCAAACCCCAACTACAAAGCTCCCACCCAGCAAACCCCAATTACAGCCCCCACACAAAACCCAACTACAGCCCGCAGCAAAACCCCAACTACAGCCCCCACCCAAACCTCAACTACACTGCCCCCACCCAAGCCACAACTACATCCCACCCAACCCAACAACGCCCCAACTCCCCAACTACAGCGTGCCACCCAGCAAACCCCAACCACAGCCCCCACCCAAACCCCAATTACACTGGTCACACCCAAACCCCAACTACACTGCCCCCCAACAAACCACAGCTACACCCCACCCACCACCAACCCCGCCCCAACTCCCCAACTACAGCGCGCCCCACACCCAAACCCCAACCACAGCCCCCACCCAAACCCCAACTACACCGCCCCTCCCCAACAAACCCCAACTACACTGCCCCCAGCCAACAAACACCAACTACACAGCCCCCACCCAACAAACCCCGATTACAGCCCCCAACCAAACCCCAACTACAGCCCCCACCCAAACCCCAACTACAGCCCCTACCCAAACCTCAACTACACCCCACCCACCCCCAACCCTGCCCCAACTCCCCAACTACAGCGTGCCCCCCACCCAAACCACAAACACAGCCCCCACCCAAACCCCAACTATACCGCCCCTCCCCAACAAACCCCAACTACACTGCCCGCACCCAAACCCCAACTACACAGCCCCCTCCCAACAAACCCCAACTACACTGCCTCCACCCAAATCCCAACTACACCCTACCCACCCCCAACACCGCCCCAACTCCCCAACTAGCGCGTGCCCCCCACCCAAACCCCAACCACAGCCCCCACCCAACAAATCCCAACTACAGCCCCCACCCAAACACCAACTACACTGCCCCCCAACAAACACCAGCTACACCCCACCCACCCCCAACCCCGCCCCAAATTTCCAACTACACCGCATCCCCCACCCAAACCCCAACTACACCGCCCCCCCCCAACAAACCCCAGCTACAGCCCCCCACCCAAAGCCGAACTACATCGCCCCCCACCCAACAAACCCCAATTACAGCCCCCACCCAAACCCCAACAACAGCCCCCACCCAAACCCCAACTACACAGCCCCCATCCAAACCCCAACTACAACCCACCCACACCCGACCCCCGCCCCATCTCCCAAACTACAGCGCGCCCCCCCACCCAATCCCCAACCACAGCCCCCAACCAAACCCCAACCACAGCCCCCACCCAACAAAACCCAAAAACAGCCCCCACCCAAACCCCAACTACACCGCCCCTCCCCAACAAACCCCAACTACAGCCCCCACCCAACAAAACCCAACTAAACAGCCCCCACCCAACAAACCCCAACTACAGCCCCCACCAACAAACCCAAACTACACTGCCCCCACCCAAACCCCAACCACAGCCCCCACCCAACAAAACCCAACCACAGCCCCAACCCAAACCCCAACTACACCGCCCCTCCACAACAAACCCCAACTACAGCCCCCACCCAACAAAACCCAAATACACAGCCCCCACCCAACAAACCCCAACTACAGCCCCCACCAACAAACCCAAACTACACTGCCCCCACCCAAACCCCAACTACACAGCCCCCACCCAACAAACCCCAACTACAGCCCCTACCCAAACCCCAACTACACAGCTCCCACCCAACAAACACCAATTACAGCCCACACCCAAAACCCAACTACAGCCCCCACCCAAGACTCAACTACACTGCCCCCACCCAAGCCCCAACTACACTGCCCCCACCCAACAAACCCCAACTACACAGCCCCCTCCCAAACCCCAACTACACCCCACCCACCCCCAACAACACCCCAACTCCCCAACTACAGCGTGCCGCCCACCCAAACCCCAACCACAGCCCCCACCCAGCAAACCCCAATCACAGCCCCCACCCAAACCCCAATTACACTGGCCCCACCCAAACCAAAACTACACTGCCCCACAGCAAACCACAGCTACACCCCACCCACCCCCAACCCCGCCCCAACACCCCAGCTACAGCGCGCCCCACACCCAAAACCCAACCACAGCCCCCACCCAAACCCCAACTACACCGCCCCTCCCCAACAAACCCCAACTACAGCCCCACCCAACAAAACCCAACTACACAGCCCCCAAACAACAAACACCAAATACACAGCCCACACCCAACAAACCCCGATTACAGCCCCCAACCAAAGCCCAACTACAGCCCCCACCCAAACCCCAACTACAGCCCCCACCCAAACCCCAACTACACCCCACCCACCCCCAACCCCGCCCCAACTCCACAACTACAGTGTGCCCCCCACCCAAACCCCAACCACAGCCCCCACCCAACAAATCCCAACTACAGCCCCCACCCAAACACCAACTACACTGCCCCCCAACAAACACCTGCCACACCCCACCCACCCCCAACCGCGCCCCAAATTTCCAACCACACCGCCCCCCCCACCCAAACCCCAACTACACCGCCCCCCACCCAACAAACCCCAGCTACAACCCCCAACCCAAACCTCAACTACACCGCCCCCCCCACCCAACAAATCTCAATTACAGCCCCCACCCAAACCCCAACTACAGCCCCCACCCAAACCCCACCCACAGCCCCACACAAACCCGAACTACACTGACCCCACCCAAACCACAACTACACGGACCCCACCCAAACCCCAACTACACCCCACATACCCCCGACCCCCCCCCAAATCCCAACTACAGTGCACCCCCCACCCAAACCACAATCACAGCCCCCACCCAAACCCCAACCACAGCCCCCACCCAACAAAACCCAAACACAGCCCCCACCCAAACCCGAACTACACCGCCCCTCCCCAACAAACCCCAACTACAGCCCCCACCCAACAAAACCCAACTACACAGTCCCCACCCAACAAACCCCAACTACAGCCCCCACCCAACAAACCCCAACTACAGCCCCCACCCAAACCCCAACTACAAAGCTCCCACCCAGCAAACCCCAATTACAGCCCCCACACAAAACCCAACTACAGCCCGCAGCAAAACCCCAACTACAGCCCCCACCCAAACCTCAACTACACTGCCCCCACCCAAGCCCCAACTACATCCCACCCAACCCAACAACGCCCCAACTCCCCAACTACAGCGTGCCACCCAGCAAACCCCAACCACAGCCCCCACCCAAACCCCAATTACACTGGCCCCACCCAAACCCCAACTACACTGCCCCCCAACAAACCACAGCTACACCCCACCCACCACCAACCCCGCCCCAACTCCCCAACTACAGCGCGCCCCACACCCAAACCCCAACCACAGCCCCCACCCAAACCCCAACTACACCGCCCCTCCCCAACAAACCCCAACTACACTGCCCCCAGCCAACAAACACCAACTACACAGCCCCCACCCAACAAACCCCGATTACAGCCCCCAACCAAACCCCAACTACAGCCCCCACCCAAACCCCAACTACAGCCCCTACCCAAACCTCAACTACACCCCACCCACCCCCAACCCTGCCCCAACTCCCCAACTACAGCGTGCCCCCCACCCAAACCACAAACACAGCCCCCACCCAAACCCCAACTATACCGCCCCCTCCCCAACAAACCCCAACTACACTGCCCCCACCCAAACCCCAACTACACAGCCCCCTCCCAACAAACCCCAACTACACTGCCCCCACCCAAATCCCAACTACACCCTACCCACCCCCAACACCGCCCCAACTCCCCAACTAGCGCGTGCCCCCCACCCAAACCCCAACCACAGCCCCCACCCAACAAATCCCAACTACAGCCCCCACCCAAACACCAACTACACTGCCCCCCAACAAACACCAGCTACACCCCACCCACCCCCAACCCCGCCCCAAATTTCCAACTACACCGCATCCCCCACCCAAACCCCAACTACACCGCCCCCCCCAACAAACCCCAGCTACAGCCCCCCACCCAAAGCCGAACTACATCGCCCCCCACCCAACAAACCCCAATTACAGCCCCCACCCAAACCCCAACTACACAGCCCCCATCCAAACCCCAACTACAACCCACCCACACCCGACCCCGCCCCATCTCCCAAACTACAGCGCGCCCCCCACCCAATCCCCAACCACAGCCCCCAACCAAACCCCAACCACAGCCCCCACCCAACAAAACCCAAAAACAGCCCCCACCCAAACCCCAACTACACCGCCCCTCCCCAACAAACCCCAACTACAGCCCCCACCCAACAAAACCCAACTAAACAGCCCCCACCCAACAAACCCCAACTACAGCCCCCACCAACAAACCCAAACTACACTGCCCCCACCCAAACCCCAACCACAGCCCCCACCCAACAAAACCCAACCACAGCCCCAACCCAAACCCCAACTACACCGCCCCTCCACAACAAACCCCAACTACAGCCCCCACCCAACAAAACCCAAATACACAGCCCCCACCCAACAAACCCCAACTACAGCCCCCACCAACAAACCCAAACTACACTGCCCCCACCCAAACCCCAACTACACAGCCCCCACCCAACAAACCCCAACTACAGCCCCTACCCAAACCCCAACTACACAGCTCCCACCCAACAAACACCAATTACAGCCCACACCCAAAGCCCAACTACAGCCCCCACCCAAAACTCAACTACACTGCCCCCACCCAAGCCCCAACTACACTGCCCCCACCCAACAAACCCCAACTACACAGCCCCCTCCCAAACCCCAACTACACCCCACCCACCCCCAACAACACCCCAACTCCCCAACTACAGCGTGCCGCCCACCCAAACCCCAACCACAGCCCCCACCCAGCAAACCCCAATCACAGCCCCCACCCAAACCCCAATTACACTGGCCCCACCCAAACCAAAACTACACTGCCCCACAGCAAACCACAGCTACACCCCACCCACCCCCAACCCCGCCCCAACACCCCAGCTACAGCGCGCCCCACACCCAAAACCCAACCACAGCCCTCACCCAAACCCCAACTACACCGCCCCTCCCCAACAAACCCCAACTACAGCCCCACCCAACAAAACCCAACTACACAGCCCCCAAACAACAAACACCAAATACACAGCCCACACCCAACAAACCCCGATTACAGCCCCCAACCAAAGCCCAACTACAGCCCCCACCCAAACCCCAACTACAGCCCCCACCCAAACCCCAACTACACCCCACCCACCCCCAACCCCGCCCCAACTCCACAACTACAGTGTGCCCCCCACCCAAACCCCAACCACAGCCCCCACCCAACAAATCCCAACTACAGCCCCCACCCAAACACCAACTACACTGCCCCCCAACAAACACCTGCCACACCCCACCCACCCCCAACCGCGCCCCAAATTTCCAACCACACCGCCCCCCCCACCCAAACCCCAACTACACCGCCCCCCACCCAACAAACCCCAGCTACAACCCCCAACCCAAACCTCAACTACACCGCCCCCCCACCCAACAAATCTCAATTACAGCCCCCACCCAAACCCCAACTACAGCCCCCACCCAAACCCCAACTACAAAGCTCCCACCCAGCAAACCCCAATTACAGCCCCCACACAAAACCCAACTACAGCCTGCAGCAAAACCCCAACTACAGCCCCCACCCAAACCTCAACTACACTGCCCCCACCCAAGCCACAACTACATCCCACCCAACCCAACAACGCCCCAACTCCCCAACTACAGCGTGCCACCCAGCAAACCCCAACCACAGGCCCCACCCAAACCCCAATTACACTGGCCCCACCCAAACCCCAACTACACTGCCCCCCAACAAACCACAGCTACACCCCACCCACCACCAACCCCGCCCCAACTCCCCAACTACAGCGCGCCCCACTCCCAAACCCCAACCACAGCCCCCACCCAAACACCAACTACACCGCCCCTCCCCAACAAACCCCAACTACACTGCCCCCAGCCAACAAACACCAACTACACAGCCCCCACCCAACAAACCCCGATTACAGCCCCCAACCAAACCCCAACTACAGCCCCCACCCAAACCCCAACTACAGCCCCTACCCAAACCTCAACTACACCCCACCCACCCCCAACCCTGCCCCAACTCCCCAACTACAGCGTGCCCCCCACCCAAACCACAAACACAGCCCCCACCCAAACCCCAACTATACCGCCCCCTCCCCAACAAACCCCAACTACACTGCCCCCACCCAAACCCCAACTACACAGCCCCCTCCCAACAAACCCCAACTACACTGCCCCCACCCAAATCCCAACTACACCCTACCCACCCCCAACACCGCCCCAACTCCCCAACTAGCGCGTGCCCCCCACCCAAACCCCAACCACAGCCCCCACCCAACAAATCCCAACTACAGCCCCCACCCAAACACCAACTACACTGCCCCCCAACAAACACCAGCTACACCCCACCCACCCCCAACCCCGCCCCAAATTTCCAACTACACCGCATCCCCCACCCAAACCCCAACTACACCGCCCCCCCCAACAAACCCCAGCTACAGCCCCCCACCCAAAGCCGAACTACATCGCCCCCCACCCAACAAACCCCAATTACAGACCCCACCCAAACCCCAACAACAGCCCCCACCCAAACCCCAACTACACAGCCCCCATCCAAACCCCAACTACAACCCACCCACACCCGACCCCGCCCCATCTCCCAAACTACAGCGCGCCCCCCACCCAATCCCCAACCACAGCCCCCAACCAAACCCCAACCACAGCCCCCACCCAACAAAACCCAAAAACAGCCCCCACCCAAACCCCAACTACACCGCCCCTCCCCAACAAACCCCAACTACAGCCCCCACCCAACAAAACCCAACTAAACAGCCCCCACCCAACAAACCCCAACTACAGCCCCCACCAACAAACCCAAACTACACTGCCCCCACCCAAACCCCAACCACAGCCCCCACCCAACAAAACCCAACCACAGCCCCAAACCAAACCCCAACTACACCGCCCCTCCACAACAAACCCCAACTACAGCCCCCACCCAACAAAACCCAAATACACAGCCCCCACCCAACAAACCCCAACTACCCACCCACCAACAAACCCAAACTACACTGCCCCCACCCAAACCCCAACTACACAGCCCCCACCCAACAAACCCCAACTACAGCCCCTACCCAAACCCCAACTACACAGCTCCCACCCAACAAACACCAATTACAGCCCATACCCAAAGCCCAACTACAGCCCCCACCCAAAACTCAACTACACTGCCCCCACCCAAGCCCCAACTACACAGCCCCCACCCAACAAACCCCAACTACACAGCCCCCTCCCAAACCCCAACTACACCCCACCCACACCCAACAACACCCCAACTCCCCAACTACAGCGTGCCGCCCACCCAAACCCCAACCACAGCCCCCACCCAGCAAACCCCAATCACAGCCCCCACCCAAACCCCAATTACACTGGCCCCACCCAAACCCCAACTACACTGCCCCACAGCAAACCATAGCTACACCCCACCCACCCCCAACCCCGCCCCAACACCCCAGCTACAGCGCGCCCCACACCCAAAACCCAACCACAGCCCCCACCCAAACCCCAACTACACCGCCCCTCCCCAACAAACCCCAACTACACTGCCCCCAAACAACAAACACCAAATACACAGCCCACACCCAACAAACCCCGATTACAGCCCCCAACCAAACCCCAACTACAGCCCCCACCCAAACCCCAACTACACCCCACCCACCCCCAACCCCGCCCCAACTCCACAACTACAGTGTGCCCTCCACCCAAACCCAAACCACAGCCCCCACCCAACAAATCCCAACTACAGCCCCCACCCAAACACCAACTACACTGCCCCCAACAAACACCTGCCACACCCCACCCACCCCCAACCGCGCCCCAAATTTCCAACCACACCGCCCCCCCACCCAAACCCCAACTACACCGCCCCCCACCCAACAAACCCCAGCTACAACCCCCAACCCAAACCTCAACTACACCGCCCCCCACCCAACAAATCTCAATTACAGCCCCCACCCAAACCCCAACTACAGCCCCCACCCAAACCCCACCCACAGCCCCACACAAACCCGAACTACACTGACCCCACCCAAACCACAACTACACGGACCCCACCCAAACCCCAACTACACCCCACATAACCCCGACCCCCCCCCAAATCCCAACTACAGTGCACCCCCCACCCAAACCACAATCACAGCCCCCACCCAAACCCCAACCACAGCCCCCACCCAACAAAACCCAACCACAGCCCCCACCCAAACCCGAACTACACCGCCCCTCCCCAACAAACCCCAACTACAGCCCCCACCCAACAAAACCCAACTACACAGTCCCCACCCAACAAACCCCAACTACAGCCCCCACACAAAACCCAACTACAGCCCGCAGCAAAACCCCAACTACAGCCCCCACCCAAACCTCAACTACACTGCCCCCACCCAAGCCCCAACTACATCCCACCCAACCCAACAACGCCCCAACTCCCCAACTACAGCGTGCCACCCAGCAAACCCCAACCACAGCCCCCACCCAAACCCCAATTACACTGGCCCCACCCAAACCCCAACTACACTGCCCCCCAACAAACCACAGCTACACCCCACCCACCACCAACCCCGCCCCAACTCCCCAACTACAGCGCGCCCCACACCCAAACCCCAACCACAGCCCCCACCCAAACCCCAACTACACCGCCCCTCCCCAACAAACCCCAACTACACTGCCCCCAGCCAACAAACACCAACTACACAGCCCCCACCCAACAAACCCCGATTACAGCCCCCAACCAAACCCCAACTACAGCCCCCACCCAAACCCCAACTACAGCCCCTACCCAAACCTCAACTACACCCCACCCACCCCCAACCCTGCCCCAACTCCCCAACTACAGCGTGCCCCCCACCCAAACCACAAACACAGCCCCCACCCAAACCCCAACTATACCGCCCCCTCCCCAACAAATCCCAACTACACTGCCCCCACCCAAACCTCAACTACACAGCCCCCTCCCAACAAACCCCAACTACACTGCCCCCACCCAAATCCCAACTACACCCTACCCACCCCCAACACCGCCCCAACTCCCCAACTAGCGCGTGCCCCCCACCCAAACCCCAACCACAGCCCCCACCCAACAAATCCCAACTACAGCCCCCACCCAAACACCAACTACACTGCCCCCCAACAAACACCAGCTACACCCCACCCACCCCCAACCCCGCCCCAAATTTCCAACTACACCGCATCCCCCACCCAAACCCCAACTACACCGCCCCCCCCAACAAACCCCAGCTACAGCCCCCCACCCAAAGCCGAACTACATCGCCCCCCACCCAACAAACCCCAAATACAGCCCCCACCCAAACCCCAACAACAGCCCCCACCCAAACCCCAACTACACAGCCCCCATCCAAACCCCAACTACAACCCACCCACACCCGACCCCGCCCCATCTCCCAAACTACAGCGCGCCCCCCACCCAATCCCCAACCACAGCCCCCAACCAAACCCCAACCACAGCCCCCACCCAACAAAACCCAAAAACAGCCCCCACCCAAACCCCAACTACACCGCCCCTCCCCAACAAACCCCAACTACAGCCCCCACCCAACAAAACCCAACTAAACAGCCCCCACCCAACAAACCCCAACTACAGCCCCCACCAACAAACCCAAACTACACTGCCCCCACCCAAACCCCAACCACAGCCCCCACCCAACAAAACCCAACTAAACAGCCCCAACCCAAACCCCAACTACACCGCCCCTCCACAACAAACCCCAACTACAGCCCCCACCCAACAAAACCCAAATACACAGCCCCCACCCAACAAACCCCAACTACAGCCCCCACCAACAAACCCAAACTACACTGCCCCCACCCAAACCCCAACTACACAGCCCCCACCCAACAAACCCCAACTACAGCCCCTACCCAAAGCCCAACTACACAGCTCCCACCCAACAAACACCAACTACAGCCCCCACCCAAACCCAACTACAGCCCCCACCCAAACCTCAACTACACTGCCCCCACCCAAGCCCCAACTACACAGCCCCCACCCAACAAACCCCAACTACACAGCCCCCTCCCAAACCCCAACTACACCCCACCCACCCCCAACAACGCCCCAACACCCCAACTACAGCGCCCCGCCCACCCAAACCACAACCACAGCCCCCACCCAGCAAACCCCAACCACAGCCCCCACCCAAACCCCAATTACACTGGCCCCACCCAACCCCCAACTACACTGCCCCACAGCAAACCACAGCTACACCCCACCCACCCCCATCCCCGCCCCAACTCCCCAGCTACAGCGCGCCCCACACCCAAAACCCAACCACAGCCCCCACCCAAACCCCAACTACACCGCCCCTCCCCAACAAACCCCAACTACACTGCCCCCAAACAACAAACACCAAATACACAGCCCACACCCAACAAACCCCGATTACAGCCCCCAACCAAAGCCCATCTACAGCCCCCACCCAAACCCCAACTACACCCCACCCACCCCCAACCCCGCCCCAACTGCACAACTACAGCGTGCCCCCCACCCAAACCCCAACCACATTCCCCACCCAACAAATCCCAACTACAGCCCCCACCCAAACACCAACTACACTGCCCCCCAACAAACACCTGCCACACCCCACCCACCCCCAACCCCGCCCCAAATTTCCAACCACACCGCCCCCCCCACGCAAACCCCAACTACACCGCCCCCCACCCAACAAACCCCAGCTACAACCCCCCACCCAAACCCCAACTACACCGCCCCCCACCCAACAAATCTCAATTACAGCCCCCACCCAAACCCCAACTACAGCCCCCACCCAAACCCCACCCACAGCCCCACACAAACCCGAACTACACTGACCCCACCCAAACCACAACTACACAGCCCCCATCCAAACCCCAACTACACCCCACCCACCCCCGACCCCCCGTCAAACCCCAACTACAGCGCGCCCCCCACCCAAACCACAATCACAGCCCCCACCCAAACCCCAACCACAGCCCCCACCCAACAAAACCCAACCACAGCCCCCACCCAAACCCGAACTACACCGCCCCTCCCCAACAAACCCCAACTACAGCCCCCACCCAACAAAATCCAACTACACAGTCCCCACCCAACAAACCCCAACTACAGCCCCCACCCAACAAACCCCAACTACAGCCCCCAACCAAACCCCAACTACAAAGCTCCCACCCAACAAACCCCAATTACAGCCCCCACACAACACCCAACTACAGCCCGCAGCAAAACCCCAACTACAGCCCCCACCCAAACCTCAACTACACTGCCCCCACCCAAGCCCCAACTACATCCCACCCACCCCCAACAACGCCCCAACTCCCCAACTACAGCGTGCCACCCAGCAAACCCCAACCACAGCCCCCACCCACACCCCAATTACACTGGCCCCACCCAAACCCCAACTACACTGCCCCCCAACAAACCACAGCTACACCCCACCCACCACCAACCCCCGCCCCAACTCCCCAACTACAGCGTGCCCCCCACCCAAACCACAAACACAGCCCCCACCCAAACCCCAACTACACCGCCCCTCCCCAACAAAGCCCAACTACACTGCCCCCACCCAAACCCCAACTACACTGCCCCCACCCAAATCCCAACTACACCCCACCCACCCCCAACACCGCCCCAACTCCCCAACTAGCGCGTGCCCCCCACCCAAACCCCAACCACAGTCCCCACCCAACAAATCCCAACTACAGCCCCCACCCAAACACCAACTACACTGCCCCCCAACAAACACCAGCTACACCCCACCCACCCCCAACCCCGCCACAAATTCCCAACTACACCGCCCCCCACCCAAACCCCAAATACACCGCCCCCCACCCAACAAACCCCAATTACAGCCCCCACCCAAACCCCAACAACAGCCCCCACCCAAACCCCACCCACAGCCCCACACAAACCCGAACTACACTGCCCCCACCCAAACCCCAACTACACTGCCCCCACCCAAACCCCAACTACACAGCCCCCACCCAAAGCCAAACTACACCCCACCCAAACCCCAACCCCGCCCCAACACCCCAACTACAGCACGCCCCACACCCAAAACCCAACCACAGCCCCCACCCAAACCCCAAATACACCGCTTCTCCCCAACAAACCCCAACTACACTGCCCCCAAACAACAAACACCAAATACACAGCCCCTACCCAACAAACCCCAATTACAGCCACCAACCAAACCCCAACTACAGCCCCCACCCAAACCCCAACTACAGCCCCCACCCAAACCTCAACTACACCCCACCCACCCCCAACCCTGCCCCAACTCCCCAACTACAGCATGCCCCCCACCCAAACCCCAACCACAGCTCCCACCCAACAAATCCCAACTACAGCCCCCACCCAAACACCAACTACACTGCCCCCAAACAAACACCTGCCACACCCCACCCACCCCCAACCCCGCCCCAAATTTCCAACCACACCGCCCCCCCCATCCAAACCCCAACTACACCGCCCCCCACCCAACAAATCTCAATTACAGCCCCCACCCAAACCCCATCTACAGCCCCCACCCAAACCCCACCCACAGCCCCACACAAACCCGAACTACACTGACCACACCCAAACCCCAACTAGACAGCCCCCACCCAAACCCCAACTACACCCCACCCACCCCCGACCCCCCCAAACACCAACTACAGCGCGCCCCCCACCCAAACCACAATCACAGCCCCCACCCAAACACCAACTACACTGCCCCCAACCAAATCCCAACTACACCCCACCCACCCCCAACACCGCCCCAACTCCCCAACTAGCGCGTGCCCCCCACCCAAACAACAACCACAGCCCCCACCCAACAAATCCCAACTACAGCCCCCACCCAAACACCAACTACACTGCCCCCCAACAAACACCAGCTACACCCCACCCACCCCCAACCCCGCCACAAATTCCCAACTACACCGCCCCCCCCACCCAAACCTCAAATACACCGCCTCCCACCCAACAAACCCCAATTACAGCCCCCACCCAAACCCCAACTACAGCCCCCACCCAAACCTCAACTACACTGCCCCCACCCAAGCCCCAACTACACAGACCCCACCCAACAAACCCCAACTACACAGCCCCCACCCAAACCCCAACTACACCCCACCCACCCCCAACAACGCCCCAACTCCCCAACTACAGCGTGCCGCCCACCCAAACCCCAACCACAGCCCCCACCCAGCAAACCCCAAACACAGCCCCCACCCAAACCCCAATTACACTGGCCCCACCCAAACCCCAACTACACTGCCCCCCAACAAACCACAGCTACACCCCACCCACCCCCAACACCGCCCCAACTCCCCAACTACAGCGTGCCACCCAGCAAACCCCAACCACAGCCCCCACCCAAACCCCAATTACACTGGCCCCACCCAAACCCCAACTACACTGCCCCCCAAAAAACCACAGCTACACCCCACCCACCCCCAACCCCGCCCCAACTCCCCAACTACAGCGCGCCCCACACCCAAACCTCAACCACAGCCCCCATCCAAACCCCAACTACACCGCCCCTCCCCAACAAACCCCAACAACACTGCCCCCAGACCACAAACACCAACTACACAGCCCCCACCCAACAAACCCCGATTACAGCCCCCAACCAAACCCCAACTACAGCCCCCACCCAAAGCCCAACTACAGACCCACCCAAACCTCAACTACACCCCACCCACCCCCAACCCTGCCCCAACTCCCCAACTACAGCGTGCCCCCCACCCAAACCACAAACACAGCCCCCACCCAAACCCCAACTACACAGCCCCCTCCCAACAAACCCCAACTACACTGCCCCCACCCAAATCCAAACTACACTGCCCCCACCCCCAACCCCGCCCCTACACCCCAACTAGCGCGTGACCCCCACCCAAACCCCAACCACCGTCCCCACCCAACAAATCCCAACTACAGCCCCCACCCAAACACCAACTACACTGCCCCCCAACAAACACCAGCTACACCCCACCCACCCCCAACCCCGCCCCAAATTTCCAACTACACCGCATCCCCCAACCAAACCCCATCTACACCGCCCCCCACCCAACAAACCCCAGCTACAACCCCCCACCCAAACCCCAACTACACCGCCCCCCACCCAACAAACCCCAATTACAGCCCCCACCCAAACCCCAACAACAGCCCCCACCGAAACCCCACCCACAGCCCCACACAAACCCGAACTACACTGCCCCCACCCAAACACCAACTACACAGCCCCCATCCAAACCCCAACTACAACCCATCCACACCCGACCCCGCCCCAACTACCCAACTACAGCGCGCCCCCCACCCAAAACCCTACCACAGCCCCCACCCAAACCCCAACCACAGCCCCCACCCAACAAAACCCAAAAACAGCCCCCACCCAAACCCCAACTACACCGCCCCTCCCCAACAAACCCCAACTACAGCCCCACCCAACAAAACCCAACTACACAGTCCCCCACCCAACAAACCCCAACTACAGCCCCCACCCAACAAACCCCAACTACAAGCCCCCACCCAACAAAACCCAACTACAGCCCCCACCAACAAACCCAAACTACACTGCCCCACCCCAAATCCCAAGTACACAGCTCCCACCCAACAAACCCCAATTACAGCCCCCACACAAAACCCAACTACAGCCCGCAGCAAAACCCCAACTACAGCCCCCACCCAAACCTCAACTACACTGCCCCCACCCAAGCCCCAACTACATCCCACCCACCCCCAACAACGCCCCAACTCTCCAACTACAGCGTGCCACCCAGCAAACCCCAACCACAGCCCCCACCCAAACCCCAATTACACTGCCCCCCAACAAACCACAGCTACACCCCACCCACCACCAACCCCGCCCCAACTCCCCAACTACAGCGCGCCCCACACCCAAAACCCAACCACAGCCCCCACCCAAACCCCAACTACACCGCCTCTCCCCAACAAACCCCAACTACACTGCCCCCAGCCAACAAACACCAACTACACAGCCCTCACCCAACAAACCCCGATTACAGCCCCCAACCAAACCCCAACTACAGCCCCCATCCAAACCCCCAACTACAGCCCCCACCCAAACCTCAACTACACCCCACCCACCCCCAACCCTGCCCCAACTCCCCAACTACAGCGTGCCCCCCACCCAAACCACAAACACAGACCCCACCCAAACACCAACTATACCGCCCCCCTCCCCAACAAACCCCAACTACACTGCCCCCACCCAAACCCCAACTACACAGCCCCCTCCCAACAAACCCCAACTACACTGCCCCCACCCAAATCCCATCTACACCCCACCCACCCCCAACACCGCCCCATCTCCCCAACTAGCGCGTGCCCCCCACCCAAACCCCAACCACAGCCCCCACCCAACAAATCCCAACTACAGCCCCCACCCAAACACCAACTACACTGCCCCCCAACAAACACCAGCTACACCCCACCCACCCCCAACCCCGCCCAAAATTTCCAACTACACCGCATCCCCCACCCAAACCCCAACTACACCGCCCCCCCCAACAAACCCCAGCTACAGCCCCCCACCCAAAGCAGAACTACATCGCCCCCCACCCAACAAACCCCAATTACAGCCCCCACCCAAACCCCAACAACAGCCCCCACCCAAACCCCACCCACAGCCCCACACAAACCCGAACTACACTGCCCCCACCCAAACCCCAACTACACAGCCCCCATCCAAACCCCAACTACAACCCACCCACCCCCCGACCCCACCCCATCTCCCCAACTACAGCGCGCCCCCCACCCAAACCCCAACCACAGCCCCCACCCAACAAAACCCAAAAACAGCCCCCACCCAAACCCCAACTACACCGCCCCTCCCCAACAAACCCCAACTACAGCCCCCACCCAACAAAACCCAAATAAACAGCCCCCACCCAACAAACCCCAACTACAGCCCCCACCAACAAACCCAAACTACACAGCCCCCACCCAAACCCCAACCACAGCCCCCACCCAACAAAACCCAACCACAGCCCCAACCCAAACCCCAACTACACCGCCCCTCCACAACAAACCCCAACTACAGCCCCCACCCAACAAAACCCAAATACACAGCCCCCACCCAACAAACCCCAACTACAGCCCCCACCAACAAACCTAAACTACACTGCCCCCACCCAAACCCCAACTACACAGCCCCCACCCAACAAACCCCAACTACAGCCCCTACCCAAACCCCAACTACACAGCTCCCACCCAACAAACCCCAATTACAGCCCACACCCAAAACCCAACTACAGCCCCCACCCAAACCCCAACTACACAGCTCCCACCCAACAAACCCCAATTACAGCCCACACCCAAAGCCCAACTACAGCCCCCACCCAAACCTCAACTACACTGCCCCCCACCCAAACCCCAACTACACAGCCCCCACCCAAACCCCAACTACACAGCCCCCACCCAACAAACCCCAACTACACAGCCCCCTCCCAAACCCCAACTACACTGCCCCCAAACAACAAACACCAAATACACAGCCCACACCCAACAAACCCCGATTACAGCCCCCAACCAAAGCCCAACTACAGCCCCCACCCAAACCCCAACTACAGCCCCCACCCAAACCCCAACTACACCCCACCCACCCCCAACCCCGCCCCAACTCCACAACTACAGCGTGCCCCCCACCCAAACCCCAACCACAGCCCCCACCCAACAAATCCCAACTACAGCCCCCACCCAAACACCAACTACACTGCCCCCCAACAAACACCTGCCACACCCCACCCACCCCCAACCCCGCCCCAAATTTCCAACCACACCGCCCCCCCACCCAAACCCCAACTACACCGCCCCCCACCCAACAAACCCCAGCTGCAACCCCCCACCCAAACCCCAACTACACCGCCCCCCACCCAACAAATCTCAATTACAGCCCCCACCCAAACCCCAACTACAGCCCCCACCCAAACCCCACCCACAGCCCCACACAAACCCGAACTACACTGACCCCACCCAAACCACAACTACACAGCCCCCACCCAAACCCCAACTACACCCCACCCACCCCTGACCCCCCCCAAACCCCAACTACAGCGCGCCCCCCACCCAAACCACAATCACAGCCCCCACCCAAATCCCAACCACAGCCCCCACCCAACAAAACCCAACCACAGCCCCCACCCAAACCCGAACTACACCGCCCCTCCCCAACAAACCCCAACTACAGCCCCCACCCAACAAAACCCAACTACACAGTCCCCACCCAACAAACCCCAACTACAGCCCCCACCCAACAAACCCAAACTACACTGCCCCCACCCAAACCCCAACTACACAGCTCCCACCCAACACACCCCAATTACAGCCCCCACACAAAACCCAACTACAGCCCGCAGCAAAACCCCAACTACAGCCCCCACCCAAACCTCAACTACACTGCCCCCACCCAAGCCCCAACTACATCCCACCTACCCCCAACAACGCCCCAACTCCCCAACTACAGCGTGCCACCCAGCAAACCCCAACAACAGCCCCCACCCAAACCCCAATTACACTGGCCCCACCCAAACCCCAACTACACTGCCCCCCAACAAACCACAGCTACACCCCACCCACCACCAACCCCGCCCCAACTCCCCAACTACAGCGCGCCCCACACCCAAAACCCAACCACAGCCCCCACCCAAACCCCAACTACACCGCCCCTCCCCAACAAACCCCAACTACACTGCCCCCAGCCAACAAACACCAACTACACAGCCCCCACCCAACAAACCCCGATTACAGCCCCCAACCAAACCCCAACTACAGCCCCCACCCAACCTCAACTACACCCCACCCACCCCCAACCCTGCCCCATCTCCCCAACTACAGCTTGCCCCCCACCCAAACCACAAACACAGCCCCCACCCAAACCCCAACTACACCGCCCCTCCCCAACAAAGCCCAACAACACTGCCCCCACCCAAACCCCAACTACACTGCCCCCACCCAAACCCCAACTACACTGCCCCCACCCAAATCCCAACTACACCCCACCCACCCCCAACACCGCCCCAACTCCCCAACTAGCGCGTGCCCCCCACCCAAACCCCAACCACAGTCCCCACCCAACAAATCCCAACTACAGCCCCCACCCAAACACCAACTACACTGCCCCCCAACAAACACCAGCTACACCCCACCCACCCCCAACCCCGCCACAAATTCCCAACTACACCGCCCCCCCCACCCAACAAACCCCAATTACAGCCCCCACCCTAACCCCAACAACAGCCCCCACCCAAACCCCACCCACAGCCCCACACAAACCCGAACTACACTGCCCCCACCCAAACCCCAACTACACAGCCCCCACCCAAACCCCAACTACACCCCACCCAAACCCCAACCCCGCCCCAACACCCCAACTACAGCACGCCCCACACCCAAAACCCAACAACAGCCCCCACCCAAACCCCAAATACACCGCTTCTCCCCAACAAACCCCAACTACACTGCCCCCAAACAACAAACACCAAATACACAGCCCCGAACCAACAAACCCCAATTACAGCCACCAACCAAACACGAACTACAGCCCCCACCCAAACCCCAACTACAGCCCCCACCCAAACCTCAACTACACCCCACCCACCCCCTACCCTGTCCCAACTCCCCAACTACAGCGTGCCCCCCACCCAAACCACAAACACAGCCCCCACCCAAACCCCAACTACACTGCCCCCACCCAAATCCCAACTACACCCCACCCACCCCCAACCCCGCCCCAACACCCCAAATAGCGCGTGACCCCCACCCAAACCCCAACCACAGCTCCCACCCAACAAATCCCAACTACAGCCCCCACCCAAACACCAACTACACTGCCCCCCAACAAACATCAGCTACACCCCACCCACCCCCAACCCCGCCCCAAATATCCAACTACACCGCATCCCCCAACCAAACCCCATCTACACCGCCCCCCACCCAACAAACCCCAGCTACAACCCCCCACCCAAACCCCAACTACACCGCCCCCCCACCCAACAAACCCCAATTACAGCCCCCACCCAAACCCCAACAACAGCCCCCACCGAAACCCCACCCACAGTCCCACACAAAACCGAACTACACTGCCCCCACCCAAACACCAACTACACAGCCCCCATCCAAACACCAACTACAACCCACCCACCCCCGACCCCACCCCAACTCCCCAACTACAGCGCGCCCCCCACCCAAAACCCTACCACAGACCCCACCCAAACCCCAACCACAGCCCCCACCCAACAAAACCCAAAAACAGCCCCCACCCAAACCCCAACTACACCGCCCCTCCCCAACAAACCCCAACTACAGCCCCACCCAACAAAACCCAACTACACAGTCCCCACCCAACAAACCCCAACTACAGCCCCCACCCAACAAACCCCAACTACACAGCCCCCACCCAACAAACCCCAACTACAGCCCCCACCCAACAAAACCCAACTAAACAGCCCCCACCCAACAAACCCCAACTACAGCCCCCACCAACAAACCCAAACTACACTGCCCCCACCCAAACCCCAACCACAGCCCCCACCCAACAAAACCCAACCACAGCCCCAACCCAAACCCCAACTACACCGTCCCTCCACAACAAACCCCAACTACAGCCCCCACCCAACAAAACCCAAATACACAGCCCCCACCCAACAAACCCCAACTACAGCCCCCACCAACAAACCCAAACTACACTGCCCCCACCCAAACCCCAACTACACAGCCCCCACCCAACAAACCCCAACTACAGCCCCTACCCAAACCCCAACTACACAGCTCCCACCCAACAAACCCCAATTACAGCCCCCACCCAAAGCCCAACTACAGCCCCCACCCAAACCTCAACTACACAGCCCCCACCCAACAAACCCCAACTACACAGCCCCCTCCCAAACCCCAACTACACCCCACGCAACCCCCAACAACGCCCCAACTCCCCAACTACAGCGTGCCGCCCACCCAAACCCCAACCACAGCCCCCACCCAGCAAACCCCAATCACAGCCCGCACCCAAACCCCAATTACACTGGCCCCACCCAAACCCCAACTACACTGCCCCACAGCAAACCACAGCTACACCCCACCCACCCCCAACCCCGCCCCAACTCCCCAGCTACAGCGCGCCCCAATCCCAAAACCCAACCACAGCCCCCACCCAAACCCCAACTACACCGCCCCTCCCCAACAAACCCAACTACACTGCCCCCAAACAACAAACACCAAATACACAGCCCACACCCAACAAACCCCGATTACAGCCCCCAACCAAAGCCCAACTACAGCCCCCACCCAAACCCCAACTACAGCCTCCACCCAAACCCCAACTACACCCCACCCACCCCCAACCCCGCCCCAACTCCACAACTACAGCGTGCCCCCCACCCAAACCCCAACCACAGCCCCCACCCAACAAATCCCAACTACAGCCCCCACCCAAACATCAACTACACTGCCCCCCAACAAACACCTGCCACACCCCACCCACCCCCAACCCTGCCCCAAATTTCCAACCACACCGCCCCCCCACCCAAACCCCAACTACACCGTCCCCCACCCAACAAACCCCAGCTACAACCCCCCACCCAAACCCCAACTACACCGCCCCCCACCCAACAAATCTCAATTACAGCCCCCACCCAAACCCCAACTACAGCCCCCACCCAAACCCCACCCACAGCCCCACACAATCCCGAACTACACTGACCCCACCCAAACCACAACTACACAGCCCCCACCCAAACCCCAACTACACCCCACCCACCCCCGACCCCCCCCAAACCCCAACTTCAGCGCGCCCCCCCACCCAAACCACAACCACAGCCACCACCCAACAAAACCCAACCACAGCCCCCACCCAAACCCGAACTACACCGCCCCTCCCCAACAAACCCCAACTAAAGCCCCCACCCAACAAACCCCAACTACAGCCCCCACCCAACAAACCCCAACTACAGCCCCCACCCAAACCCCAACTACAAAGCTCCCACCCAGCAAACCCCAATTACAGCCCCCACACAAAACCCAACTACAGCCCGCAGCAAAACCCCAACTACAGCCCCCACCCAAACCTCAACTACACTGCCCCCACCCAAGCCCCAACTACATCCCACCCAACCCAACAACGCCCCAACTCCCCAACTACAGCGTGCCACCCAGCAAACCCCAACCACAGCCCCCACCCAAACCCCAATTACACTGGCCCCACCCAAACCCCAACTACACTGCCCCCCAACAAACCACAGCTACACCCCACCCACCACCAACCCCGCCCCAACTCCCCAACTACAGCGCGCCCCACACCCAAACCCCAACCACAGCCCCCACCCAAACCCCAACTACAACGCCCCTCCCCAACAAACCCCAACTACACTGCCCCCAGCCAACAAACACCAACTACACAGCCCCCACCCAACAAACCCCGATTACAGACCCCAACCAAACCCCAACTACATCCCCCACCCAAACCCCTACTACAGCCCCCACCCAAACCTCAACTACACCCCAGCCACCCCCAACGCCGCCCCAAGTCCCCAACTACAGCGTGCCCCCCACCCAAACCACAAACACAGCCCCCACCCAAACCCCAACTACACCGCCCCTCCCCAACAAAGCCCAACTACACAGCCCCCACCCAAACCCCAACTACACTGCCCCCACCCAAATCCCAACTACACCCCACCCACCCCCAACCCCGCCCCAACTCCCCAACTAGCGCGTGCCCCCCACCCAAACCCCAACCACAGTCCCCACCCAACAAATCCCAACTACAGCCCCCACCCAAACACCAACTACACTGCCCCCCAACAAACACCAGCTACACCCCACCCACCCCCAAACCCGCCACAAATTCCCAACTACACCGCCCCCCCACCCAAACCCCAAATACACCGCCCCCCACCCAAACCCCAAATACACCGCCCCCCACCCAACAAACCCCACCCACAGCCCCCACCCAAACCCCAACTACACAGCCCCCACCCAAACCCAAACTACACCCCACCCAAACCACAACACCTCCCCAACTACAGCACGCCCCACACCCAAAACCCAACCACAGCCCCCACCCAAACCCCAAATACACCGCTTCTCCCCAACAAACCCCAACTACACTGCCCCCAAACAACAAACACCAAATACGCAGCCCCCACCCAACAAACACCGATTACAGCCACCAACCAAACCCCAACTACAGCCCCCACCCAAACCCCAACTACAGCCCCCACCCAAACCTCAACTACACCCCACCCACCCCCAACCCTGCCCCAACTCCCCAACTACAGCGTGCCCCCCACCCAAACCCCAACCACAGCCCCCACCCAACAAATCCCAACTACAGCCCCCACCCAAACACCAACTACACTGCCCCCCAACAAACACCTGCCACACCCCACCCACCCCCAACCCCGCCCCAAATTTCCAACCACACCGCCCCCCCCACCCAAACCCCAACTACACCGCCCCCCACCCAACAAATCTCAATTACAGCCCCCACCCAAACCCGAACTACAGCCCCCACCCAAACCCCACCCACAGCCCCAACCCAAACCCCAACTACACCCCACCCACCCCCGACCCCCCCCAAACCCCAACTACAGCGCGCCCCCCACCCAAACCACAATCACAGCCCCCACCCAAACCCCAACTACACTGCCCCCACCCAAATCCCAACTACACCCCACCCACACCCAACACCGCCCCAACTACAGCACGCCCCACACCCAAAACCCAACCACAGCCCCCACCCAAACCCCACCCACAGCCCCACACAAACCCGAACTACACTGCCCCCACCCAAACCCCAACTACACAGCCCCCACCCAAACCCCAACTACACCCCACCCAAACCCCACCTCCCCAACTACAGCACGCCCCACACCCAAAACCCAACCACAGCCCCCACCCAAACCCCAACTACACTGCCCCCACCCAAATCCCAACTACACCCCCCCCACACCCAACACCGCCCCAACTCCCCAACTAGGGCGTGCCCCCCACCCAAACCCCAACCACAGCACCCACCCAACAAATCCCAACTACAGCCCCCACCCAAACACCAACTACACTGCCCCCCAACAAACACCAGCTACACCGCACCCACCCCCAACACCGCCACAAATTCCCAACTACACCGCCCCCCCACCCAAACCCCAAATACACCGCCCCCCACCCAACAAACCCCAATTACAGCCCCCACCCAAACCCCAACTACAGCCCCCACCCAAACCCCAACTACACCCCACCCACCCCCAACCCCGCCCCAACTCCACAACTACAGCGTGCCCCCCACCCAAACCCCAACCACAGCCCCCACCCAACAAATCCCAACTACAGCCCCCACCCAAACACCAACTACACTGCCCCCCAACAAACACCTGCCACACCCCACCCAGCCCCAACCCCGCCCCAAATTTTCAACCACACCGCCCCCCCACCCAAACCCCAACTACACCGCCCCCCACCCAACAAACCCCAGCTACAACCCCCCACCCAAACCCCAACTACACTGCCCCCCACCCAAAAAATCTCAATTACAGCCCCCACCCAAACCCCAACTACAGCCCCCACCCAAACCCCACCCACAGCCCCACACAAACCCGAACTACACTGACCCCACCCAAACCACAACTACACAGCCCCCACCCAAACCCCAACTACACCCCACCCACCCCCGACCCCCCCGAAACCCCAACTACAGCGCGCCCCCCACCCAAACCACAATCACAGCCCCCACCCAAACCCCAACCACAGCCCCCACCCAACAAAACCCAACCACAGCCCCCACCCAAACCCGAACTACACCGCCATTCCCCAACAAACCCCAACTACAGCCCCCACCCAACAAAACCCAACTACACAGTCCCCACCCAACAAACCCCAACTACAGCCCCCACCCAACAAACCCCAACTACAGCCCCCACCCAAACCCCAACTACAAAGCTCCCACCCAACAAACCCCAATTACAGCCCCCACACAAAACCCAACTACAGCCCGCAGCAAAACCCCAACTACAGCCCCCACCCAAACCTCAACTACACTGCCCCCACCCAAGCCCCAACTACATCCCACCCACCCCCAACAACGCCCCAACTCCCCAACTACAGCGTGCCACCCAGCAAACCCCAACGACAGCCCCCACCCAAACCCCAATTACACTGGCCCCACCCAAACCCCAACTACACTGCCCCCCAACAAACCACAGCTACACCCCACCCACCACCAACCCCGCCCCAACTCCCCAACTACAGCGCGACCCACACCCAAACCCCAACCACAGCCCCCACCCAAACCCCAACTACAACGCCCCTACCCAACAAACCCCAACTACACTGCCCCCAGCCAACAAACACCAACTACACAGCCCCCACCCAACAAACCCCGATTACAGACCCCAACCAAACCCCAACTACAGCACCCACCCAAACCCCAACTACAGCCCCCACCCAAACCTCAACTACACCCCACCCACCCCCAACCCTGCCCCAACTCCCCAACTACAGCGTGCCCCCCACCCAAACCACAAACACAGCCCCCACCCAAACCCCAACTACACCGCCCCTCCCCAACAAACCCCAACTACACTGCCCCCACCCAAACCCCAACTACACTGCCCCCACCCAAATCCCAACTACACCCCACCCACCCCCAATACCGCCCCAACTCCCCAACTAGCGCGTGCCCCCCACCCAAACCCCAACCACAGTCCCCACCCAA
Source organism: Isurus oxyrinchus (assembly GCA_026770705.1). Lineage (NCBI taxonomy): Eukaryota > Metazoa > Chordata > Chondrichthyes > Lamniformes > Lamnidae > Isurus > Isurus oxyrinchus. The sequence goes on from JANJGN010000684.1 coordinate 76,186, forward strand.
CAAATCCCAACTACAGCCCCCACCCAAACACCAACTACACTGCCCCCCAACAAACACCAGCTACACCCCACCCACCCCCAACCCTGCCACAAATTCCCAACTACACCGCCCCCCACCCAAACCCCAAATACACCGCCCCCCACCCAACAAACCCCAATTACAGCCCCCACCCAAACCCCACCCACAGCCCCACACAAACCCGAACTACACTGCCCCCACCCAAACCCCAACTACACAGCCCCCACCCAAACCCCAACTACACCCCACCCAAACCCCAACCCCGCCCCAACACCCCAACTACAGCACGCCCCACACCCAAAACCCAACCACAGCCCCCACCCAAACCCCAAATACACCGCTTCTCCCCAACAAACCCCAACTACACTGCCCCCAAACAACAAACACCAACTACACAGCCCCCACCCAACAAACACCGATTACAGCCCCCAACCAAACCCCAACTACAGCCCCCACCCAAACCCCAACTACAGCCCCCACCCAAACCTCAACTACACCCCACCCACCCCCAACCCTGCCCCAACTCCCCAACTACAGCGTGCCCCCCACCCAAACCCCAACCACAGCCCCCACCCAACAAATCCCAACTGCAGCCCCCACCCAAACACCAACTACACTGCCCCCCAACAAACACCTGCCACACCCCACCCACCCCCAACCCCGCCCCAAATTTCCAACCACACCGCCCCCCAATCCAAACCCCAACTACACCGCCCCCCACCCAACAAATCTCAATTACAGCCCCCACCCAAACCCCAACTACAGCCCCCACCCAAACCCCACCCACAGCCCCAAACAAACCTGAACTACACTGACCCCTCCCAAACCCCAACTAGACAGCCCCCACCCAAACCCCAACTACACCCCACCCACCCCCGACCCCCACCAAACCCCAACTACAGCTCGCCCCCCACCCAAACCACAATCACAGCCCCCACCCAAACCCCAACCACAGCCCCCACCCAACAAAACCCAACCACAGCCTCCTCCCAAACCCCAACTACACCGCCCCTCCCCAACAAACCCCAACTACAGCCCCCACCCAACAAAACCCAACTACACAGTCCCCACCCAACAAACCCCAACTACAGCCCCCACCCAACAAACCCCAACTACACAGCCCCAACCCAACAAACCCCAACTACAGCCCCCACCCAAACTCCAACTACACAGCTCCCACCCAACAGACCCCAATTACAGCCCCCACACAAAACCCAACTACAGCCCGCAGCAAAACCCCAACTACAGCCCCCACCCAAACCTCAACTACACTGCCCCCACCCAAGCCCCAACTACATCCCACCCACCCCCAACAACGCCCCAACTCCCCAACTACAGCGTGCCACCCAGCAAACCCCAACCACAGCCCCACCCAAACCCAAATTACACTGGCCCCACCCAAACCCCAACTACACTGCCCGCACCCAACAAATCCCAATTACAGCCCCCACCCAAACCCCAACTACACAGCCCCCACCCAAACCCCAACTACACCCCACCCACCCCCGACCCCCCCAACAAACCCCAACTACAGCGCGCCCCCCACCCAAAGCACAATCACAGCCCCCACCCAAACCCCAACCACAGCCCCTACCCTACAAAACCCAACCACAGCCCCCACCCAAACCCCAACTACACCGCCCCTCCCCAACAAACCCCAACTACACAGTCCCCACCCAACAAACTCCAACTACAGCCCCCACCCAAACCCCAATGTCACAGCTCCCAAACAACAAACCCCAATTACAGCCCCCACACAAAACCCAACTACAGCCCGCAGCAAAATCCCAACTACAGCCCCCACCCAAACCTCAACTACACTGCCCCCACCCAAGCCCCAACTACACAGCCCCCACCCAACAACCCCCAACTACACAGCCCACACCCAAACCCCAACTACACCCCACCCACCCCCAACAACGCCCCAACTCCCCAACTACAGCGTGCCGCCCACCCAAACCCCAACCACAGCCCCCACCCAGCAAACAACAACTACAGCCCCCACCCAAACCCCAATTACACTGGCCCCACCCAAACCCCAACTACACTGCCCCCCAACAAACCACAGCTACACCCCACCCACCCCCAACCCCGCCCCAACTCCCCAACTACAGCGCGCCCCACACCCAAACCTCAACCACAACCCCCATCCAAACCCCAACTACACCGCCCCTCCCCAACAAACCCCAACAACACTGCCCCCAGACCACAAACACCAACTACACAGCCCCCACCCAACAAACCCCGATTACAGCCCCCAACCAAACCCCAACTACAGCCCCCACCCAAAGCCCAACTACAGACCCACCCAAACCTCAACTACACCCCACCCACCCCCAACCCTGCCCCAACTCCCCAACTACAGCGTGCCTCCCACCCAAACCACAAACACAGCCCCCACCCAAACCCCAACTACACAGCCCCCTCCCAACAAACCCCAACTACACTGCCCCCACCCAAATCCCAACTACACCCCACCCACCCCCAACCCCGCCCCAACACCCCAACTAGCGCGTGACCCCCACCCAAACCCCAACCACAGCCCCCACCCAACAAATCCCAACTACAGCCCCCACCCAAACACCAACTACACTGCCCCCCAACAAACACCAGCTACACCCCACCCACCCCCAACCCCGCCCCAAATTTCCAACTACACCGCATCCCCCAACCAAACCCCATCTACACCGCCCCCCCACCCAACAAACTCCGGCTACAACCCCCCACCCAAACCCCAACTACACCGCCCCCACCCAACAAACCCCAATTACAGCCCCCACCCAAACCCCAACAACAGCCCCCACCGAAACCCCACCCACAGCCCCACACAAACCCGAACTACACTGCCCCCACCCAAACACCAACTACACAGCCCCCATCCAAACCCCAACTACAACCCACCCACCCCCGACCCCGCCCCAACTCCCCAACTACAGCGCGCCCCCCCCAAATCCCTACCACAGACCCCACCCAAACACCAACCACAGCCCCCACCCAACAAAACCCAAAAACAGCCCCCACCCAAACCCCAACTACACCGCCCCTCCCCAACAAACCCCAACTACAGCCCCACCCAACAAAACCCAACTACACAGTCCCCACCCAACAAACCCCAACTACAGCCCCCACCCAACAAACCTCAACTACACAGCCCCCACCCAACAAAACCCAACTACAGCCCCCACCAACAAACCCAAACTACACTGCCCCACCCCAAACCCCAAGTACACAGCTCCCACCCAACAAACCCCAATTACAGCCCCCACACAAAACCCAACTACGGCCCGCAGCAAAACCCCAACTACAGCCCCCACCCAAACCTCAACTACACTGCCCCCACCCCAGCCCCAACTACACAGCCCCCACCCAACAAACCCCAACTACACAGCCCCCACCCAAACCCCAACTACACCCCACCCACCCCCAACCCCGCCCCAACTCCCCAACTACAGCGCGCCCCCCACCCAAACCCCAACCACAGCCCCCACCCAAACCCCAACTACACCGCCCCTCCCCAACAAATCCCAACTACACTGCCCCCAGCCACAAACAACAACTACACAGCCCCCACCCAACAAACCCCGATTACAGCCCCCAACCAAACCCCAACTACAGCCCCCACCCAAACCCCAACTACAGCCCCCACCCGCACCTCAACTAAACCCCACCCACCCCCAACCCTGCCCCAACTCCCCAACTACAGCGTGCCCCCCACCCAAACCACAAACACAGCCCCACCCAAACCCCAACTACACAGCCCCCTCCCAACACCGCCCCAACTCCCCAACTAGCACGTGCCCCCCACCCAAACCCCAACCACAGCCCCCACCCAACAAATCCCAACTACAGCCCCCACACAAACACCAACTACACTGGCCCCCAACAAACACCAGCTACACCCCACCCACCTCCAAACCGGCCCCACATTCCCAACTACACCGCCCCCCCACCCAAACGCCAACTACACCTCCCCACCCAAACCCCAACTACACCGCCCCCCACCCAACAAACCCCAGCTACAACCCCCCACCCAAACCCCAACTACACCGCCTCCCACCCAAAAAACCCCAATTACAGCCCCCACCCAAACCCCAACAACAGCCCCCACCCAAACCCCACCCACAGCCCCACACAAACCCGAACTACACTGACCCCACCCAAACCCCAACTACACAGCCCCCATCCAAACCCCAACTACAACCCACCCAACCCCGACCCCGCCCCAACTCCCCAACTACAGCGCGCCCCCCACCCAAACCCCAACCACAGCCCCCACCCAAACCCCAACCACAGCCGCCACCCAACAAAACCCAACCACAGCCCCCACCCAATCCCCAAATACACCGCTCCTCCGCAACAAACCCCAATTACAGCCCCCACCCAAAACCCAACCACAGCCCCCACCAAAACCTCAACTACACAGCCCCCACCCAACAAACACCAACTACAGCCCCCACCAACAAACCCAATCTACACTGCCCCCACCCAAACCCCAACTACACAGCCCCCACCCAACAAACCCCAACTACAGCCCGCACCCAAACCCCAACCACAGCCCCCACCAAAACCTCAACTACACTGCCCCCACCCAAGCCCCAACTACACAGCCCCCACCCAACAAACCCCAACTACACAGCTCCCACCCAAACCCCAACTACACCCCACCCACCCCCAACAATGCCCCAACTCCCCAACTACAGCGTGCCGCCCACCCAAACCCCAACCACAGCCCCCACCCAGCAAACCCCAACCACAGCCCCCACCCAAACCCCAATTACACTGGTCCCACCCAACACCCAACTACACTGCCCCACAACAAACCACAGCTGCACCCCACCCACCCCCAACCCCACCCCAACTCCCCAACTACAGCGCGCCCCACACCCAAACCCCAACCACAGCCCCCACCCAAACCCCAACTACACCGCCCCTCCCCAACAAACCCCAACTACACTGCCCCCAAACAACAAACACCAACTACACAGCCCTCACCCAACAAACCCCAATTACAGCCCCCAACCAAACCCAACTACAGCCCCCACCCAAACCCCAACTACAGCCCCCACCCAAACCTCAACTACACCCCACCCACCCCCAACCCCGCCCCAACTCCACAACTACAGTGTGCCCCCCACCCAAACCACAACCATAGCCCCCACCCAAACCCCAACTACACAGCCCCGTCCCAACAATCCCCAACTACACAGCGCCCAGCCAAATCCCAACTACACCCCACCCACCCCCAACACCGCCCCAACTCCCCAACTAGAGTGTGCCCCCCACCCAAACCCCAACCACAGCCCCCACCCAACAAATCCCAACTACAGCCCCCACCCAAACACCAACTACACTGCCCCCCAACAAACACCAGCCACACCCCACCTACACCCAACCCCGCCCCAAATTTCCAACCACACCGCCCGCCCACCCAAACCCCAACTACACCGCCCCCCACCCAACAAACCCCAGCTACAACCCCCAACCCAAACCCCAACTACACTGCCCGCACCCAACAAATCCCAATTACAGCCCCCAACCAAACCCCAACTACAGCCCCCACCCAAACCCCACCCACAGCCCCACACAAACCCGAATTACACAGCCCCCACCCAAACCCCAACTACACTGACCACACCCAAACCCCAACTACACAGCCCCCACCCAAACCCCAACTACACTGACCCCACCCAAATCCCAACTACACCCCAACCACACCCGACCCCTCCCCAACAAACCCCAACTACACAGCCCCCACCCAGCAAACCCCGATTACAGCCCCCAACCAAACCCCAACTACAGCCCCCACCCAAACCCCAACTACAGTCCCCACCCAAACCTCAACTACACCCCACCCACCCCCAACCCCGCCCCAACTCCCCAACTACAGCGTGCCCCCCACCCAAACCACAACCATAGCCCCCACCCAAACCCCAACTACACAGCCCCCTCCCAACAAAACCCAACAACAGCCCCCACCCAAATCCCAACTACACTCCACCCACCCCCAACCCCGCCCCAACTCCCCAACTAGCCCGTGCCCCCCACCCGAACCCCAACCACAGCCCCCACCCAACAAATCACAACTACAGCCCCCACCCAAACACCAACTACACTGCCCCCCAACAAACACCAGCTACACCCCACCCACCCCCCAACCCCTACCCCAAATTTCCAAATACACCGCCCCCCCGAACCAAACCCCAACTACACCGCCTCCCACCCAACAAACCCCAGCTACAACACCCCACCCAAACCCCAACTACACTGCCCGCACCCAACAAATCCCAATTACAGCCCCCACCCAATCCCCAACTACAGCCCCCACCCAAACCCCAACTACACAGCCCCCACCCAAACCCCAACTACACCCCACCCACCCCCGACCCAGCCCCAAACCCCAACTACAGTGCGCCCCCCACCCAAACCACAATCACAGCCTTCACCCAACAAAACCCAACCACAACCCCCACCCAAACCCCAACTACACCGCCCCTCCCCAAAAAACCACAACTACAGCCCCCACCCAACAAAAACCAACTACACAGCCCCCACCCAACAAACCCCAACTACAGCCCCCACCAACAAACCCAAAGTACACAGCCCCCACCCAAACCCCAACCACAGCCCCCACCCAACAAAACCCAACCACAGCCCCCACCCAAACCCCAACTACACCGCCCCTCCGCAACAAACCCCAACTACAGCCCCCACCCAACAAAACCCAACTACACAGCCCCCACCCAACAAACCCCAACTACAGCCCCCACCAACAAACCCAAACTACACTGCCCCCACCCAAACCACAACTACACAGCTCCCACCCAATAAACCCCGATTTCAGCCCCCACCCAAACCCCAAATACAGCCCCCACCCAAACCCCAACTACAGCCCCACCCAAACCCCAACTACAGCCCCCACCCAAACCCCAACTACAGCCCCCACCCAAACCCCAACTACACCCCACCCACCCCCAACACCGCCCCAACTCCCCAACTACAGCGTGCCCCCCACCCAAACCCCAACCACAGACCCCACCCAACAAATCCCAACTACAGCCCCCACCCAAACACCAACTACACTGCCCCGCAACAAACACCAGCTACACCCCACCCACCCCCAACCCCACCCCACATTCCCAACTACACTGCCCCCCCACCCAAACCCCAACTACACCGCCCCCCACCCAACAAACCCCAGCTACAACCCCCCTCCCAAACCCCAACTACACCACCCCCACCCAAACCCCTACTACACTGCCCGCACCCAACAAATCCCAATTACAGCCCCCACCCAAACCCCAACTACAGCCCTCACCCAAACCCCAACTACACAGCCCCCACCCAATCCCCACCCACAGACCCACCTAAACCCGAGCTACACTGCCCCCACCCAAACCCCAACTACATACCACCCACCCCCGACTCCGCCCCAACTCCCCAACTACAGTGCGCCCCCCACCCAAACTACAATCACAGCCCCCACCCAAACCCCAACCACAGCTCCCACCCAACAATACCCAACCACAGCCCCCACCCAAACCCCAACTACACCGCCCCTCCCGAACAAACCCCAACTACAGCCCCTACCCAACAAAACCCAACTACACAGCCCCCACCCAACAAACCCCAATTACAGCCCCCACCAACAAACCCAAACTACACTGCCCCCACCCAAACCCCAACTACACAGCCCCCACCCAACAAACCCCAACTACAGCCCCTACCCAAACCCCAACTACACCCCCCCACCCAAACCCCAACTACACCCCCCCACCCAAACCCCAACAACACCCCCCCACCCAAACCCCAACTACACTACCCCCACCCAAACCCCAACTACACTGCCCCCACCCAAACCCCAACTACACTGCCCCCACCCAAACCCCAACTACATTGCCCCCACCCAAACCCCAAGTATACTCCCCCCACCCAAACCCCAACCCCTGCCCCCACCCAAACCCCTACCACAGCCCCCACCCAACAAACCCCAACTACAGCCCCCACCCAACAAACCCCAACCACAGCCCCCACCCAAACCCCAACCACAGCCCCCACCCAACAAACCCCAACTACAGCCCCACCAACAAACCCCAGCTACACCGCCCACCCCCCAACAAACCCCAACCACAGCCCCCACCCAACAAACCCCAGCTACACCCCCCACCCAAACCCCAAGCCCAATCCACCCCCCCATTCCCAACTCTGCCCCCGCCAAATCCCAACTCTCCAACTACACCCACCCCCCTCCAACAAACCCCAACTGCACCCCCAAACTCCAATCCACCCCCCCATCCCCAACTCTGCCCCCTCCAAACCCCAACTCCCAAACTACAAACCCCCAAACCCCAAGCCCAATCCATTCCCCATCCCCAACACCAATTATGCCCCCCCATCCCCAACCCCACCCCCACCAAACTCCAAAACCCCAACTACACCCACCCCCCTCCAACAAACCCCAACTACACCCACCCCCCAAACCCCAAGCCCAATCCACCCCCAATCCCCAAACCCAGCCCCCCAACCCCCCAACTACACCACCCCCGCAATAAACCCCAACTATACCCCCCATCTCCAACCCCGCCCCTGCCAAACGCCAACTCCCCAACTGCACCCCCTATAATCTCCACCCCCAACCCCAACTCCCCCCCATCCCCAACTACACCCCACCCAAACCACCCCCTCACTAACTACAACCCCCATCCCCAACTACAGCCCCCTCAACCCCAACTACAACCCGCCCAACCCCCAACTCCCAACTACACCCCCGCCCCCACCGAACCCCAACACCAACATCACCACCTCTCCCCAACTCCACCCCTCTAAACCCCAACTACAGTCCAACCCACCCCCCTGAACTCCAACTCCACGCCACCCAATACACTCCCATCCAACACCCCAACTCCACCCCACCACTCCACAACTCCAATCCCTTCAACCCAAACTGCACACCACCCAATCTCCCAAACTCCACAACACCCGCCCCAACCCCAAATCCACCCCCCCACCCAACACCCCCCATTTGCATGACCCAGAAACCTAACTTCACCCCCCTCAACCCCAGCTCCACACCCCCAACCCCTACTCCCCACCCAGAGACTCCCACCACACTTTCAGACACTTCACCCACACTCTCAGACACGCCCCCTACACTCTCAGAGACTCCCCCAAACTATCAGACACTCCCCCTGCACTCTCAGACACTCCCTCCACACTCTCAGACTCTCCCCCAACACTATCAGAAACTGCCCCCCACTCTCAGACACTCCCCCAACCCTCTCAGACACTCTCCCCACACTCTCAGAGACTCTCCACACAGTCTGAGACACACACGTCAGACACTGAGACACACACCCCACACTCTCAGACACGCCCCTCGCACTCCCACACTCCCTCACACTCTCAGATACAACCCCACACACTCAGATAATCAATCCATACTCACAGATGCTCCCCCAGAAACACAAACACTACCCCAACTCTCTTACGCACTCACCCCACAATCTCAGAACCTCCTCCTGCACACACACACGCATTTCTCCCACAATCTCAGACACCCCCACCCGCACTCTCAGACATGCCCCTACGCACTCAGAGAGTACCCCACACGCTCAGACATCCCACCCCACACTGTCAGACTGTCCCCCACACTGTCAGACGCTCCACCTACACTTTCAGACACTTCCACCAAACACTAAGACACTCCTCCCGCACTCTAAGACACTACCCCGCACTCTCAGACACTCCCCCCACCCTCTAAGATACTCCCCCCACACTCTCAAACTCTCTCCCCACACACTCAAACACTCCACCTTCACTCTCAGACTCTCCCCCCACACTCTCAGACACTCCAACTAAACTCTCAGACGCTCCCCACAAACACTAAGACGCTCCCCCCACACTCTAAGACACTACTCCGCCCTCTAAGATACTCCCCCACACTCTCAGTGACTCCCCCAAACTATCAGATGCTCCCCCACCCTCTCAGACATCCATCCCACACTCTCAGACACTCCCCCTACACTCTCAGACACTCCCCACAAACACTAAGACACTCTCCCCACACTCTCAGAGACTCCCACAAACTCAGATGCTCCCCCACACTATCAGACACTATACCCACATTCTCAGACACTCCCCTCAAACACTCAGACACTCTCCACACTAGCAGACAGCCCCAACACTCGCTCAGACATCCCTCCCACACTCTCAGACATAACCCCCCCCACACACTCTGACACTCCATCTCACTCTCAGATACTGTACCCAGACTCTGAGATATTCCCCCCAAACTCTCAGATACTCCCCCACACTCTCAGGGTCTCAGCCCCAGCTCTCAGAGACTCCCCGAAACTATCAGACACACGGCCCACACACTCTGACACTCTACCCAGTCACTGAGACACTCCCACAACATTCTCAGTCACTCCACAGCACTGTCAGACACCCCCCCGCATTCTCAGACACACACCCCACACTCTCAGACATTCCCCCCACACTCTCAGACACTACCCCACACTCTCGGACATTCCCCCCACACTCTCAGACACTCCCCCCACACTCTCAGACACTCCCCCCACACTCTCAGACACTCCCCCCCACACTCTCAGACACTGCCCCCAAACACTAAGACACACCCCACACATTCTCAGATGCTCACCCCACACTCAAGGAAACACACCCCTCACACTCAGACACCCCATTCAAGCTCAGACATTCCCCCCACACGCTCAGACATTCCCCCACACTCTCAGACACGCCCCCCACTCTATCAGACACTTCCCGCACATTCTAAGACACTCCTCACACTAGGAGACAGCGCCCCCACACTCTCAGACTCTCCCCCCGTACACACAAACACTCCTCCATTCACTCAGACATCCCCCCTACACACTCAGACACACCCCCAACACTCTAAGACACTACCCCCATATTCTCGGACACTGCACCCTCACTTTGAAACACACCCATCATCTCAGACACTGCGCCCACACTGTCAGACACTACCCCCAAACACTAAGATACTGCCCCCACACACTAAGACACTACCCCTTCACTCTAAGATACTCCCACCGCACTCTAAGTTACTCCCCCCACACTCTCAGATTCTCTCCCCACACTCTCAAACACTCCACCTACACTCTCAGACTCTCTCCCCACACTCTCAGACTCTCCCCCCACACTCTCAGACTCTCTCCCCACACTCTCAGACTCTCTCCCCACACTCTCAAACACTCCACCTACACTCTCAGACTCTCCCCCCACACTCTCAGACACTCCAACTAAACTCTCAGACACTCCCCACAAACACTAAGACACTCCCTGCAAACACTAAGACACTACCCCGCCCTCTAAGATACTCTCCCACACTCTCAGTGACTCCCCCAAACTATCAGATGCTCCCCCACTCTCTCAGACATCCCTCCCACACTCTCAGACACTCCCACTACACTCTCAGATACTCCCCACAAACACTAAGACACTCCCCCCACACTCTCAGACACTCCCCCAACCCTGTCAGACACTCCTCCCACACTCTCAGACACACTCCCGCACTCGCAGACACTCCCCCCACATGTTCAGAAACACCCCCGCACTCTCAGACACTCCCCCACACTCTCAGACACTCCGCCCACACTCTCAGACACACCGCCCACACTCTCAGACACTCCCCCACACTCTCAGACACTCCCCCACACTCTCAGACACTCCCCCACACTCTCAGACACTCCCCCCACAGTCTCAGACTCTCCCCCCACACTCTCAGACTCTCCCCCACACTCTCAGACACTCCCTCCACACTCTCAGACACTCCCCCCACACTCTCAGACTCTCCCCCCACACTCTCAGACTCTCGCCCCACACTCTCAGACATTCCCCCCACATGTTCAGATACTCCCCCCACACTCTCAGACACTCCCCCACACTCTCAGACACTACCCCACACTCTCAGACACACCCCCGCACTCGCAGACACTCCCCCCACATGTTCAGAAACACCCCCGCACTCTCAGACACTCCCCCACACTCTCAGACACTCCGCCCACACTCTCAGACACACCGCCCACACTCTCAGACACTCCCCCACACTCTCAGACACTCCCCCACACTCTCAGACACTCCCCCACACTCTCAGACACTCCCCCCACAGTCTCAGACTCTCCCCCCACACTCTCAGACTCTCCCCCACACTCTCAGACACTCCCTCCACACTCTCAGACACTCCCCCCACACTCTCAGACTCTCCCCCCACACTCTCAGACTCTCGCCCCACACTCTCAGACATTCCCCCCACACGTTCAGATACTCCCCCCACACTCTCAGACACTCCCCCACACTCTCAGACACTACCCCACACTCTCAGACACTGCCCCCAAACACTAAGACGCATCCCGCACATTCTCAGATGCTCACCCCACACTCAAGGAAACACACCCCTCACACTCAGACACCCCCTTCAAGCTCAGACATTCCCCCCACACGCTCAGATATTCCCCCCACACTCTCAGACACGCCCCCCACTCTATCAGACACTTCCCGCACATTCTAAGACACTCCGCACACTAGCAGACAGCGCCCCCACACTCTCAGACACACCCCCCACACCTAAGACACTACCCCCACATTCTCGGACACTCCCCCCTCACTTTGAAACACACCCATCATCTCAGACACTCCCCCCACACTGTCAGATACTCACCCCAAACATTAAGATACACCCCCCACACTCTAAGACACTACCAACGCACTCTAAGATACTTCCCCCACACTCTCTGAGACTCCCCCAAACTATCAGATGCTCTCCCACAATCTCAGACACTCCCCCCGTACACTGAAACACTCTCCCACTCGCTCAGACATCCCACCCCACACTCTCAGACACTCCCCCTACACTCAGACATACCACACACGCTGTCAGATACTCCCCCCACACTGTCAGACACTCACCCCAAACACTCAGACACTCCCCCCACACTCTCAGATACTCCCCCCACACTGTCAGACACTCACCCCAAACACTAAGATACTCCCCCAACACTCTAAAACACTACCCCCGCATTCTGAGATACTCCCCCCACACTCTCAGAGATTCCCCCAAACTATCAGATGCTCCCCCACAATCTCAGACACTCCCCCCGTTCACTCAAACACTCCCCCACTCACTCAGACATCCCACCCACACTCTCAGACACTCCCCTACACTCAGACACTCTACCCACGCTGTCAGACACTCCACCCACACTGTCAGACACTGCCCCCACTCTCAGACACACCCCCCACACTCTAAGACACTCCACACACATTCTCAGACACTACACTCTCACTTTGAAACACACCCATTTACTCAGACACTCCCACCACACTCTCAGACACTCCCGCCAAACACTAAGATACTACCCCCACACTCTCAGATACTCCCCCAACACTCTCAGACACCACGCCCACACTCTACGATATTACACCCATACTCTCAGAGACTCCCCCAAACTATCAGATGCTCCCCCACACTCTAAGACACTCCCCTCGTACACTCAGACACTCCCCCCACACTCTCAGACACTCCAGCCAAACACTAAGACACTCCCCCAACACTCTCAGACCCTCCCCACAAACACTAAGACACTCCCCCCACACTCTCAGACACTACGCCCACACTCTAAGATATTACGCCCATACTCCCAGAGACTCCCCCAAACGATCAGATGAACCCCACACTCTAAGACACTCCCCAAACACTCTAAGATACAACCCCCGCACTCTAAGTTACTCCCCCCACACTCTCAGACTCTCTCCCCACACTCTCAAGCACTCCCCCCACACTCTCAGACACTCCAACTAAACTCTCAGACACTCCCCACAAACACTAAGACACTCCCCCCACACTCTAAGACACTACCCCGCCCTCTAAGATGCTCCCCTCACACTCTCAGTGACTCCCCCAAACTATCAGATGCTCCCCCACTCTCTCAGACATCCCTCCCACACTCTCAGACACTCCCCCTTCACTCTCAGACACTCCCCACAAACACTAAGACACTCTCCCCACACTCTCAGACACTCCCCCTTCACTCTCAGACACTCCCCACAAACACTAAGACACTCTCCCCACACTCTCAGAGACTCCCACAAACTCAGATGCTCCCCCACACTATCAGACACTATCCCCACATTCTCAGACTCTCCCCTCAAACACTCAGACACTCCCCACACTAGCAGACAGCCCCAACACTCGCTCAGACATCCCTCCCACACTCTCAGACATACCCCCCCACACACTCTGACACTCCATCTCACTCTCAGACACTGTACCCAGACTCTGAGATATTCCCCCCAAACTCTCAGATACTCCCCCACACTCTCAGTGTCTCAGCCCCAGCTCTCAGAGACTCCCCGAAACTATCAGACACACGGCCCACACACTCTGACACTCTACCCAGTCACTGAGACACTCCCACAACATTCTCAGTCACTCCACAGCACTGTCAGACACCCCCCCGCATTCTCAGACACTCCCCCCACACTCTCGGACACTCCCCCCGCACTCTCAGACACTCCCCCCACACTCTCTGACACTCCCCCGCACTCAGACACTCCCCCCACACTCTCAGACACTCCCCCCACACTCTCAGACACTCCCCCCACACTCTCTAACACTCCCCCACACTCTCAGACACTCCCCCCACACTCTCAGACACTCCCCCCACACTCAGACATTCCCCCTCACTATCAGACACTAACCCCACCCTGTCAGACATTCCCCCCACACTCTCAGACTCTCGCCACCCACTCTCAGACATTCCCCCCACACTCTCAGACACTACCCCACACTCTCAGACACTCCCCCACACTCTCAGACACTCCCCCACACTCACAGACACTACCCCACACTCTCAGACACTACCCCACACTCTCAGACACTGCCCCCAAACACTAAGACACACCCCGCACATTCTCAGATGCTCACCCCACACTCAAGGAAACACACCCCTCACACTCAGACACCCCCTTCAAGCTCAGACATTCCCCCCACATGCTCAGACATTCCCCCCACACTCTCAGACACGCCCCCCACTCTATCAGACACTTCCCGCACATTCTAAGACACTCCGCACACTAGCACACAGCGCCCCCACACACTCAGAGTCTCCCCCCGTACACACAAACACTCCACCACTCACTCAGACATCCCCCTACACACTCAGACAATCCCCCCACATTCTCGGACACTGCATCCTCACTTTGAAACACACCCGTTGTCTCAGACACTCCCCCCACACTGTCAGACACTCCTCCCAAACACTAAGATACTCCCCCCACACTGTCAGACACTCCCCCCAAACACTAAGATACTCCCCCCACACTCTAAGACTCTACCCCCGCACTCTAAGATACTCCCCCCACACTCTCAGAGACTCCCCCAAACTATCCGATACTCCCTCCACACTCTCAGAGATTCCCCCAAACTATCAGATGCTCACCCACACTCTCAGACACTCTTCCTGTACACTCAAACACTCCCCCACTCGCTCAGACATCCCACCCCACACTCTCAGACACTCCCCCTACACTCAGACACTCCACCCACACTCCGCCAAACACTAAGACATTCCCCCACACTCTCAGACACTCCGGCCAAACACTTAGACGCTCCCCCACACTCTCAGACACTCCCCCCACACTCTCAGACATTCCCCCAACACTCTAAGACACTCCCCCCACACTCTAAGATACAACACCCGCACTCTAAGACACTCCCCCCACACTCTCAGACTCTCCCCCCACACTCTCAGACACTCCAGCTAAACTCTCAGACACTCCCCACAAACGCTAAGACACTCCCCCCACACTCTAAGACACTACCCCGCCCTCTAAGATACTCCCCCACACTCTCAGTGACTCCCCCAAACTATCAGATGCTCCCCCACTCTCTCAGACATCCCTCCCACACTCTCAGACACTCCCCCTACACTCTCAGACACTCCCCACAAACATTAAGACACTCTCCCCACACTCTCAGAGACTCCCACAAACTCAGATGCTCCCCCACACTCTCAGACACTGTACCCACATTCTCAGACTCTCCCCTCAAACACTCAGACACTCCCCACACTAGCAGACAGCCCCAACACTCGCTCAGACATCCCTCCCACACTCTCAGACATACCCCCCCACACACTCTGACACTCCATCTCACTCTCAGACACTGTACCCAGACTCTGAGATATTCCCCCCAAACTCTCAGATACTCCACCCACAGTCTCAGGGTCTCAGTCCCAGCTCTCAGAGACTCCCCGAAACTATCAGACACACGGCCCACACACTCTGACACTCTACCCAGTCACTGAGACACTCCCACAACATTCTCAGTCACTCCACAGCACTGTCAGACACCCCCCCTGCATTCTCAGACACTCCCCCCATAGTCTCGGACATTCCCCCCGCACTCTCTGACACTCCCCCCACACTCTCTGACACTCCCCACAAACATTAAGACACTCTCCCCACACTCTCAGAGACTCCCCCTACACTCTCAGACACTCCCCACAAACACTAAGACACTCTCCCCACACTCTCAGAGACTCCCACAAACTCAGACACTCCCCCTACACTCTCAGACACTCCCCACAAACACTAAGACTCTCTCCCCACACTCTCAGAGACTCCCACAAACTCAGATGCTCCCCCACACTATCAGACACTATACCCACATTCTCAGACACTCCCCTCAAACACTCAGACACTCCCCACACTAGCAGATAGCCCCAACACTCGCTCAGACATCCCTCCCACACTCTCAGACATATCCCCCACACACTCTGACACTCCATCTCACTCTCAGACACTGTACCCAGACTCTGAGATATTCCCCCCAAACTCTCAGATACTCCACCCACAGTCTCAGGGTCTCAGGCCCAGCTCTCAGAGACTCCCCGAAACTATCATACACACGGCCCACACACTCTGACACTCTACCCAGTCACTGAGACACTCCCACAACATTCTCAGACACTCACCCCACACTCTCTGACACTCCCACGGAATCAGGCACTCCCCCCACACTCTTAGACACTCCCCCCGCACTCTCAGACACTCCCCCCACACTCAGACATTCCCCCTCACTATCAGACACTAACCCCACCCTGTCAGACATTCCCGCCACACTCTCAGACTCTCGCCACCCACTCTCAGACACTCCCCCCACTTGTTCAGAAACTCCCCCGCACTCTCAGACACTCCCCCACACTCTCAGACACTGTGCCCACACTCTCAGATACTCCCCCACACTCTCAGACAATCCTCCACACTCTCAGACACTCCCTCCACACTCTCAGACACTCCCACCACACTCTCAGACTCTCCCCCCACACTCTCAGAGTCTCCCCCACACTCTCAGACACTCCCCCCCACTCTCTCAGACACTCACCCCACACTCAGACACTCCCCCCACACTCTCTGACACTCCCCCGCACTCAGACACTCCCCCCACACTCTCAGACACTCCCCCCACACTCTCAGACACTCCCCCCACACTCTCAGACAGTCCCCCCACACTCTAAGACTCTCCCCACCCACTTTCAGACACTCCCCCCACACTCTCAGACTCTCCCCCCACACTCTCAGACATTCCCCCCACACATTCAGACACTCCCCAGCACTCTCAGACATTCCCCCCACACGTTCAGACACTCCCCCCACACTCTCAGACACTCTCTCCACACTCTCAGACACTCCCCCCACACTCTCAGACACTCCCCCACACTCTCAGACACTCCCCCCACACTCTCAGACACTCCCCCACACTCTCAGACACTGCCCCCACACTCTCAGACACTGCCCCCAAAACACTAAGACACACCCCGCACATTCTCAGATGCTCACCCCACACTCAAAGAAACACATCCCTCACACTCAGACACCCCCTTCAAAATCAGACATACCCCCCACATGCTCAGACATTCCCCCACACTCTCAGACACGCCCCCCACTCTATCAGACACTCCCCCCACACATTCTAATACACTCCTCACACTAGCAGACAGCGCCCCCACACTCTCAGACTCTCCCTCCGTACACACAAACACTCCTCCACTCACTCAGACATCCCCCCCACACTCTCAGACACTCCCCCTACACACTCAGACACCCCCCCCACACTCTAAGACACTCCCCCCACATTCTCGGACACTCCACTCTCACTTTGAAACATACCAATCATCTCAGACACTCCCCCCACTCTGTCAGACACTACCCCCAAACACTAAGACACTACCCCCGCACTCTCAGATACTACCACCGCACTCAAAAGTACTCCCCCCACACTCTCAGAGACTGCCCCGAACTATCAGATGCTCCTCCACTCTCTCAGACACTGCCCCCAAACACTAAGACATACACCCACACTCTCAGACATTCCTCCACACTCTCAGACACTCCTCCTACACTCTCAGATACTCCCCACAAACACTAAGACACTCCCCCCACACTCTCAGACACTCCCCCAACCCTGTCAGACACTCCTCCCACACTCTCAGACACACCCCCGCACTCGCAGACACTCACCCCACATGTTCAGAAACACCCCCGCACTCTCAGACACTCCCCCACACTCTCAGACACTCCGCCCACACTCTCAGACACACCGCCCACACTCTCAGATACTCCCCCACACTCTCAGACACTCCCCCCACAGTCTCAGACTCTCCCCCCACACTCTCAGACTCTCCCCCACACTCTCAGACACTCCCTCCACACTCTCAGACACTCCCCCCACACTCTCAGACTCTCCCCCCACACTCTCAGACACTCCCCCACACTCTCAGACTCTCCCCCCCACACTCTCAGACACTGCCACCAAACACTAAGACACATCCCGCACATTCTCAGATGCTCACCCCACACTCAAGGAAACACACCCCTCACACTCAGACACCCCCTTCAAGCTCAGACATTCCCCCCACATGCTCAGACATTCCCCCCACACTCTCAGACACGCCCTCCACTCTATCAGACACTTCCCGCACATTCTAAGACACTCCGCACACTAGCAGACAGCGCCCCCACACTCTCAGACACACCCCCCACACCTAAGACACTCCCCCCACATTCTCGGACACTCCCCCCTCACTTTGAAACACACCCATCATCTCAGACACTCCCCCCACACTGCCAGATACTCACCCCAAACATTAAGATACTCCCCCCACACTCTAAGACACTACCAACGCACTCTAAGATACTTCCCCCACACTCTCTGAGATTCCCCCAAACTATCAGATGCTCTCCCACAATCTCAGACACTCCCCCCGTACACTGAAACACTCCCCCACTCGCTCAGACATCCCACCCCACACTCTCAGACACTCCCCCTACACTCAGACACACCACACACGCTGTCAGATACTCCCCCCACACTGTCAGACACTCACCCCAAACACTCAGACACTCCCCCCACACTCTCAGATACTCCCCCCACACTGTCAGACACTCACCCCAAACACTAAGATACTCCCCCAACACTCTAAAACACTACCCCCGCATTCTGAGATACTCCCCCCACACTCTCAGAGATTCCCCCAAACTATCAGATGCTCCCCCACAATCTCAGACACTCCCCCGTACACTCAAACACTCCCCCACTCGCTCAGACATCCCACCCCACACTCTCAGACACTCCCCTACACTCAGACACTCTACCCACGCTGTCAGACACTCCACCCACACTGTCAGACACTGCCCCCACTCTCAGACACACCCCCCACACTCTAAGACACTCCACACACATTCTCAGACACTACACCCTCACTTTGAAACACACCCATTCACTCAGACACTCCCACCACACTCTCAGACACTCCCGCCAAACACTAAGATACTACCCCCACACTCTCAGATACTCCCCCAACACTCTCAGACACCACGCCCACACTCTACGATATTACACCCATACTCTCAGAGACTCCCCCAAACTATCAGATGCTCCCCCACACTCTAAGACACTCCCCTCGTACACTCAGACACTCCCCCCACACTCTCAGACACTCCAGCCAAACACTAAGACACTCCCCCAACACTCTCAGACCCTCCCCACAAACACTAAGACACTCCCCCCACTCTCAGACACTACGCCCACACTCTAAGATATTACGCCCATACTCTCAGAGACTCCCCCAAACGATCAGATGAACCCCACACTCTAAGACACTCCCCCCACACTCTAAGATACAACCCCCGCACTCTAAGTTACTCCCCCCACACTCTCAGACTCTCTCCCCACACTCTCAAGCACTCCACCTACACTCTCAGACTCTCCCCCCAAACTCTCAGACACTCCAACTAAACTCTCAGACACTCCCCACAAACACTAAGACACTCCCACCACACTCTAAGACACTACCCCGCCCTCTAAGATGTTCCCCCCACACTCTGAGTGACTCCCCCAAACTATCAGATGCTCCCCCACTCTCTCAGACATCCCTCCCACACTCTCAGACACTCCCCCTACACTCTCAGACACTCCCCACAAACACTAAGACACTCTCCCC
This sequence comes from Isurus oxyrinchus, assembly GCA_026770705.1. Classification (NCBI taxonomy): domain Eukaryota; kingdom Metazoa; phylum Chordata; class Chondrichthyes; order Lamniformes; family Lamnidae; genus Isurus; species Isurus oxyrinchus. The sequence continues at coordinate 96,744 of JANJGN010000684.1, forward strand.
ACACTCTCAGAGACTCCCACAAACTCAGATGCTCCCCCACACTATCAGACACTATACCCACATTCTCAGACACTCCCCTCAAACACTCAGACACTCCCCACACTAGCAGACAGCCCCAACACTCGCTCAGACATCCCTCCCACACTCTCAGACATACCCCCCCACACACTCTGACACTCCATCTCACTCTCAGACACTGTACCCAGACTCTGAGATATTCCCCCCAAACTCTCAGATACTCCCCCACAGTCTCAGGGTCTCAGTCCCAGCTCTCAGAGACTCCCCGAAACTATCATACACACGGCCCACACACTCTGACACTCTACCCAGTCACTGAGACACTCCCACAACATTCTCAGTCACTCCACAGCACTGTCAGACACCCCCCCGCATTCTCAGACACTCCCCCCACACTCTCGGACACTCCCCCCGCACTCTCAGACACTCCCCCCACACTCTCTGACACTCCCCCGCACTCAGACACTCCCCCCACACTCTCAGACACTCCCCCCACACTCTCAGACACTCCCCCCACACTCTCTAACACTCCCCCACACTCTCAGACACTCCCCCCACACTCTCAGACACTCCCCCCACACTCAGACATTCCCCCTCACTATCAGACACTAACCCCACCCTGTCAGACATTCCCCCCACACTCTCAGACTCTCGCCACCCACTCTCAGACATTCCCCCCACACTCTCAGACACTACCCCACACTCTCAGACACTCCCCCACACTCTCAGACACTCCCCCACACTCACAGACACTACCCCACACTCTCAGACACTACCCCACACTCTCAGACACTGCCCCCAAACACTAAGACACACCCCGCACATTCTCAGATGCTCACCCCACACTCAAGGAAACACACCCCTCACACTCAGACACCCCCTTCAAGCTCAGACATTCCCCCCACATGCTCAGACATTCCCCCCACACTCTCAGACACGCCCCCCACTCTATCAGACACTTCCCGCACATTCTAAGACACTCCGCACACTAGCACACAGCGCCCCCACACACTCAGAGTCTCCCCCCGTACACACAAACACTCCACCACTCACTCAGACATCCCCCTACACACTCAGACACACCCCCCACACTCTAAGACAATCCCCCCACATTCTCGGACACTGCATCCTCACTTTGAAACACACCCGTTGTCTCAGACACTCCCCCCACACTGTCAGACACTCCTCCCAAACACTAAGATACTCCCCCCACACTGTCAGACACTCCCCCCAAACACTAAGATACTCCCCCCACACTCTAAGACTCTACCCCCGCACTCTAAGATACTCCCCCCACACTCTCAGAGACTCCCCCAAACTATCCGATACTCCCTCCACACTCTCAGAGATTCCCCCAAACTATCAGATGCTCACCCACACTCTCAGACACTCTTCCTGTACACTCAAACACTCCCCCACTCGCTCAGACATCCCACCCCACACTCTCAGACACTCCCCCTACACTCAGACACTCCACCCACACTCCGCCAAACACTAAGACATTCCCCCACACTCTCAGACACTCCGGCCAAACACTTAGACGCTCCCCCACACTCTCAGACACTCCCCCCACACTCTCAGACATTCCCCCAACACTCTAAGACACTCCCCCCACACTCTAAGATACAACACCCGCACTCTAAGACACTCCCCCCACACTCTCAGACTCTCCCCCCACACTCTCAGACACTCCAGCTAAACTCTCAGACACTCCCCACAAACGCTAAGACACTCCCCCCACACTCTAAGACACTACCCCGCCCTCTAAGATACTCCCCCACACTCTCAGTGACTCCCCCAAACTATCAGATGCTCCCCCACTCTCTCAGACATCCCTCCCACACTCTCAGACACTCCCCCTACACTCTCAGACACTCCCCACAAACATTAAGACACTCTCCCCACACTCTCAGAGACTCCCACAAACTCAGATGCTCCCCCACACTCTCAGACACTGTACCCACATTCTCAGACTCTCCCCTCAAACACTCAGACACTCCCCACACTAGCAGACAGCCCCAACACTCGCTCAGACATCCCTCCCACACTCTCAGACATACCCCCCCACACACTCTGACACTCCATCTCACTCTCAGACACTGTACCCAGACTCTGAGATATTCCCCCCAAACTCTCAGATACTCCACCCACAGTCTCAGGGTCTCAGTCCCAGCTCTCAGAGACTCCCCGAAACTATCAGACACACGGCCCACACACTCTGACACTCTACCCAGTCACTGAGACACTCCCACAACATTCTCAGTCACTCCACAGCACTGTCAGACACCCCCCCTGCATTCTCAGACACTCCCCCCATAGTCTCGGACATTCCCCCCGCACTCTCTGACACTCCCCCCACACTCTCTGACACTCCCCACAAACATTAAGACACTCTCCCCACACTCTCAGAGACTCCCCCTACACTCTCAGACACTCCCCACAAACACTAAGACACTCTCCCCACACTCTCAGAGACTCCCACAAACTCAGACACTCCCCCTACACTCTCAGACACTCCCCACAAACACTAAGACTCTCTCCCCACACTCTCAGAGACTCCCACAAACTCAGATGCTCCCCCACACTATCAGACACTATACCCACATTCTCAGACACTCCCCTCAAACACTCAGACACTCCCCACACTAGCAGATAGCCCCAACACTCGCTCAGACATCCCTCCCACACTCTCAGACATATCCCCCACACACTCTGACACTCCATCTCACTCTCAGACACTGTACCCAGACTCTGAGATATTCCCCCCAAACTCTCAGATACTCCACCCACAGTCTCAGGGTCTCAGGCCCAGCTCTCAGAGACTCCCCGAAACTATCATACACACGGCCCACACACTCTGACACTCTACCCAGTCACTGAGACACTCCCACAACATTCTCAGACACTCACCCCACACTCTCTGACACTCCCACGGAATCAGGCACTCCCCCCACACTCTTAGACACTCCCCCCGCACTCTCAGACACTCCCCCCACACTCAGACATTCCCCCTCACTATCAGACACTAACCCCACCCTGTCAGACATTCCCGCCACACTCTCAGACTCTCGCCACCCACTCTCAGACACTCCCCCCACTTGTTCAGAAACTCCCCCGCACTCTCAGACACTCCCCCACACTCTCAGACACTGTGCCCACACTCTCAGATACTCCCCCACACTCTCAGACAATCCTCCACACTCTCAGACACTCCCTCCACACTCTCAGACACTCCCACCACACTCTCAGACTCTCCCCCCACACTCTCAGAGTCTCCCCCACACTCTCAGACACTCCCCCCCACTCTCTCAGACACTCACCCCACACTCAGACACTCCCCCCACACTCTCTGACACTCCCCCGCACTCAGACACTCCCCCCACACTCTCAGACACTCCCCCCACACTCTCAGACACTCCCCCCACACTCTCAGACAGTCCCCCCACACTCTAAGACTCTCCCCACCCACTTTCAGACACTCCCCCCACACTCTCAGACTCTCCCCCCACACTCTCAGACATTCCCCCCACACATTCAGACACTCCCCAGCACTCTCAGACATTCCCCCCACACGTTCAGACACTCCCCCCACACTCTCAGACACTCTCTCCACACTCTCAGACACTCCCCCCACACTCTCAGACACTCCCCCACACTCTCAGACACTCCCCCCACACTCTCAGACACTCCCCCACACTCTCAGACACTGCCCCCACACTCTCAGACACTGCCCCCAAAACACTAAGACACACCCCGCACATTCTCAGATGCTCACCCCACACTCAAAGAAACACATCCCTCACACTCAGACACCCCCTTCAAAATCAGACATACCCCCCACATGCTCAGACATTCCCCCACACTCTCAGACACGCCCCCCACTCTATCAGACACTCCCCCCACACATTCTAATACACTCCTCACACTAGCAGACAGCGCCCCCACACTCTCAGACTCTCCCTCCGTACACACAAACACTCCTCCACTCACTCAGACATCCCCCCCACACTCTCAGACACTCCCCCTACACACTCAGACACCCCCCCCACACTCTAAGACACTCCCCCCACATTCTCGGACACTCCACTCTCACTTTGAAACATACCAATCATCTCAGACACTCCCCCCACTCTGTCAGACACTACCCCCAAACACTAAGACACTACCCCCGCACTCTCAGATACTACCACCGCACTCAAAAGTACTCCCCCCACACTCTCAGAGACTGCCCCGAACTATCAGATGCTCCTCCACTCTCTCAGACACTGCCCCCAAACACTAAGACATACACCCACACTCTCAGACATTCCTCCACACTCTCAGACACTCCCTCCACACTCTCAGACACTCCCCCCACACTCTCGGACACTCCCCCCACACTCTCAGACATTCCTCCCACACTCTCAGACACTCCCCCTCACTCTCAGACAACCCCCACACTCTCAGACACTCCCCACACAGTCTCAGACACTCCTCCAAACTATCAGGCTCTCCCCCACACTCTCAGACACTCCCCCCACAATCTCAGACACTCCCCCCACATGCTCAGACCATCCCCCACCACAGTGTCAGAAACTCCCCTCACACTCTCAGTGAATCCCCCACACTATCAGACACATACCCCACACACTCTACCCAGTCTCTCAGACACTTCCCCCACATTCTCAGACACTCATCCCACATTGTCTGACACTCTACCCAGACATGCAGACACTTCCCCCACATTCTCAGACACTCACCTCACACTCTCAGAGAGACCCCAAACTATCAGTCACAAGCACCACACACTCAGACACTCACCCCAAACTCTCGGACACTCCCCCTGCACTCTCCAGCTCTCACCCCGAGCTCTCATAAAGTCCCCCCACATTCTCAGACACTACACCTTCTCTTTGAAATACTCCCACACCATCTCAGACATTGCCCCCACGCTCTCAGACACTCACCCACATTCTCAGACACTCGCCCCACACTCTCAGAGACTCCCTCAAACTATCAGACACTACCTCCACTCTCTCAGACACTCCTCCCACATTCTAAGACAATCCGCCCACACTATCAGACACTCACCCACACATTCAGACATACCCCCTGGACACTCAGACACTCACCCACACTCTCAGACACTCTACCCACACTCTCAGACACTCTACCCACACTCTCAGACACTCTACCCACACTCTCAGAGACTCCTCCAAACTATCAGATCCACTCTCCATACACGCTGACACTCCCCCACACTCTCAGACACATGCCGCACAGTCTCAGACACTCCCCCCACACTCTCAGACACTCCCCCGCACTCTCAGACATCCCCTCCACACTCTCAGACACACCCCCCGTACTCTCAGACACCCCCCGCACTCTCAGACACTCCCCCCGCATTCTCAGCCATCCCCCCTCACTCTCAGACACTCGCCCCACACTCTCAGACACTCCCCCACGCACACTCAGACATCCCCCCACACTCTCTGACACTCCGCTTCACTATCAGACACTAACCCCACACTCTTAAACACTCCCCTCGCACTCTCAGACACACCCCCACACTCTCAGACACTACTCTTGCACTCCCACGCACCCTCACACTCTCAGATACAACCCCACACTCTCAGTTATTTGATCCATACTCACAGATGCTCCCCCAGAAACACAAACACTCCCCCCACACTCTTACTCACTCCCCCAACACTCTCAGACACTCCCCCAACAATCTCAGACACTCCCCCAACACTCTCAGACACTCCCCCCGCATTCCCAGACATCGCCCCCACACACAGACACTCCGCCAAACTCCCAGACACTCCCCAAACAGTCTGAGACACAAACCCCAGACACTAAGACACACATCCACACTCTCAGACACTCCCCTTGCAATCCCACACACACCCACATGCTCTCAGACACACCCCACACTCTCAGACACTCCCCCACACTCTCAGACACTCCCCTCGCACTCCCACACACCCTCACACTCTCAGATACAACCCCACACTCTCAGATATTTGATCCATACTCACAGATGCTCCCCCAGAAACACAAACACTCCCCCAACACTCTTACGCACTCACCCCACGATCTCAGAACCTCCTCCTGCACACACACAGGCATTCCCCCACACTCTCAGAGACTCCCCCAAACTATCAGACACTCCCTCCACACTCTGAGACACTCCCCCCACAGTCAGAGTCTCCCACATGCTCAGACATCCCCCCTACACACTCAGACACTCCACCCACACTCTCAGACACGCCCCCCACACTCTCAGAAACACCTCCCACACACTTAGACATGTCCCCACACTCTCAGACACTCTCCCCACATTCTCAGACAGTCCCCCCAGACTCTCAGACACTCCCCCCAGACTCTCAGACACACCACCACACTCTCAGGCTCTCACACTGAGCTCTCAGAAAATCTCCCACATTCTCAGACACGGCAACCTCACTTTGAAATACACCCCGTCCTCTCTCAGACAGTCCCAAACACTCTCAGACACTTCCTCGCACTCTCAGACACTCCCCTCACACTCTCAGACACTCCCCCACACTCTCAGACTCCCCCCCCATAATCTCAGACATCGCCCGCACTCTCAGACATCCCCCCATACTCTCAGACACTCCCCTGCACTCTCAGAGACTCCCCCACAATCTCAGACACTCCCCCGCACTCTCAGACACTCCCCCACACTCACAGACAGTCCCCTGCACTCTATGACACTCCCCCGCACTCAGACATCCCCCCCACACTCTCAGACACTCCCCCCACACTCTCAGACACACCCCCACACTCACAGACATTCCCCCCGCACTCTCAGACATTCCCCTCGCACTCCCACAGACACACACACTCTCTCAGACACACCCCTACACTCCCAGACACTCCTCTCGCACTCACAAACACCCCTACCCTCTCAGATACTCCCCCACACTCTCAGACACGCCCCTCGCACTCCCATACACCCTCATACTCTCAGATAAAACCCCACACTCTCAGATATTCGATCCATATTCACAGATGCTGCCCCAGGAACACAGACACTCCCCCAACACTCTTGCGCACTCCCGCAACACTCTCAGACACACCCCCCATGCTCTCATACACTCCCCCCGCACTCTCAGACACTCTCCCCACACTCCCAGACATCCCTCCCCAACTCACAGACACTCCACCAAATTCTCAGACACTCCCCACACAGTCTGAGACACAAACCCCGGACACTAAGACACATATCCAAACTCTCAGACACTCCCCACACAGTCTGAGACACAAACACCAGACACTAAGACACATATCCACACTCTCAGACACTCCCCCTGCAATCCCACACACACCCACATGCTCTCAGACACACCCCTACCCTCTGAGACACTCCCTGAGACTCTCAGACACTCGATCCACATTCTCAGACACTCCCCTCGCCCTCCCACACACCCTCACACTCTCAGATACAACCCCACACTTTCAGATATTCGATCCATACTCACAGATGCTCCCCCAGAAACACAAACACTCCCCCAACACTCACTCACTCACCCCACGATCTCAGAAGCTCCTCCTGCACACACACAGGCAGTCCCCCCATGCTTTCAGACACTCCCCCCACACTCTCAGACACTCCCCCACACACTCTCAGAGACGCCACCTACACTCTCGGAGACTTCCACAAACTATCAGACACATGCCCCACACACTATGACACACAACACATCCTCTCATATACTCCGCCCACACTCTCAGACACTCCCCCCACTCTCAGAGAGTCCCCCACATGCTCAGACAACACCTCACACTCTCAGACACTCCCCCCACACTCTCAGACACTCCCCCACACTCTCAGACATCCCCCACACTCTCAGACACTCCCCCACACACTCAGACACTCCCCCCACACTCTCAGACACTCCCCCGCACTCACAGACACTACCCCGCACTCTCAGACAATCCCCCCACACTCTCAGACACTCCCCCCACACTCTCAGACACTCCCCCACACTCTCAGACACTCCCCCCACAATCTCCGACACTCCCACACACTTCCAGACACTCCCCCCACACTCTCAGACACCCCGCCACACTCTCAGACACTACCCCACACTCTCAGACACTCCCCTCAAACTCTAAGACATTCCCCCCACAATCTCAGATATTCCCCCTTTTCACTCAGACACTCCCCCTTACTCTCAGACTCTCCCTCCACATTCTCAGACACTCTACCCACATTCTCAGAATCTCCCCCCACACTCGCAGACACACCCCATATTCCTAGACAGTCCCACACACTGTCAGACACTCCCCCCACATTCCCTGACACTCCCCCACACTCTAAGACACACATCCGCAATCTCAGAAACTCCTCCACACTCTCAGACAATCCCCCATGCTCTCAGACACTTCCCCCGCACTGTCAAACAATCCTGCACAATCTCAGACGCTCCCCTGCACTCGCAAACACTCCCCCACACACTCAGACACTCCCCCCACACTCTAAGACACTTCCCTCACACTCTCAGAAACTCCCCCCACACTCTAAGAAACTTCCCTCACACTCTCAGAAACTCTCCACACACCAGCCGCACATTCAGACACTCCCCCACACTCTCAGACACTCCCCTCAAACGCTAAGACACAACCCCGCACTCTCAGACTGTCCCCCAACACTCTCAGACACTCACCCAACATTCTCAGACATTCCACCCGCACTCTTAGACATCACCCCCATGTTCTCAGACACTCACCCTGCACTCTCAGACACTCCCCCCACACTCTGTGGCACTCTCCCCAAACTCTCAGACACTCCCCCACACTCTCAGTAACAACCCCGCACTCTCCGACACTCCCTGCACGCTCTCAGTCACTCCCCCCAAACTCTCAGACACTCCCCCCGCACTCTTAGACATCCCCCCCCACATTCTCAGACACACCCCCTACACTCTCAGACACTCCCCCCACACTATCAGACATCCCCCCCACACTCACAGACACTACCCCGCACTCTCAGACAATCCCCCCACAATCTCAGACACTCCCCCTACACTCTCAGACACTCCCCCGCACTCTCAGACACTCCATCCACACTCTCCGACACTCCCCACACACTTCCAGACACTCCCCCGGCAGTCTCAGACATCCCCCCACAATCTCAGACACCACCCACACTCTCAGACACTCCCCTCAAACTCTAAGACATTCCCACTACAATCTCAGACATTCACCCTGTACACTCAGACACACCCCCTTACTCTCAGACTCTCCCTCCACATTCTCAGACACTCTACCCACATTCTCAGAATCTCCCCCCAAACTCCCAGACACACCCCAAATTCCTTGTCAATCCCACACTGTCAGACACTCCCCCCACATTCCCTGACACTCCCCTGCACTCTAAGACACACATCCGCAATCTCAGAAACTCCCTCGCACTCTCAGACAATCCCCCATGCTCTCAGACACTTCCCCCGCACTGTCAAACAATCCTGCACAATCTCAGACGCTCCCCTGCACTCGCAAAATCTCCCCCAACACTCTCAGACACTCCCCCCACATTCTCAGACATTCCACCTGCACTCTCAGACATCCGCCACCACGCTCTCAGACACTACCCCCGCACTCTCAGACACTCCCCCCACACTCTCCAACACTCCCCCCGCACTCTCAGACACTCCTCCCACACTCTCCAACACTCCATCCGCACTCTCAGACACTCCTCCCACACTCTCAGACTTACCCCCCAAACTCTCAGACACTCCCCCACACTCTCAGTAACAAACCCGCACTCTCTGACACTCCCCCCAAACTCTCAGACACTCCCCCCGCACTATCAGACATCCCCCCACATTCTCAGTCACTCCCCCCACACTCTCAGACACTCCCCCGACACTCTCAGAGACTCCCTCGCACTCTCAGACAACCCCCACACTCCAGGCACACCCCCACACTCTCAGACATCCCCCCCACACTCTCAGACACTCCACCCACACTCTCAGACACTCCCCCCTGCACACTCAGACATCCCCCCACCACACTCTCAGATACTCCCCCCGCACTCTCAGACACTCCCCCACACTCTCAGATACTCCCCCCGCACTCTCAGACAATCCCCCACACTCTCAGACACTCCCCCCACTCTCTCAGACTCCCACCCCGCACTTTCAGTTTTCCCCCCTGCAATCTCAGAGACTCCCCCCACACACTCAGTCACTCCGCCCACACTCTCAGACAATCCCCCCACAATCTCAGACATTCCCCCGCACACTCAGACACTCCCCCTTACTCTCAGACTCTCTCCCCACACACTCAGATGTTCCCCCTACACTCTCAGACATTCTCCCCAAACTCTCAGACACTCCCCCACAGGCTCAGACACCCCCTACACCCTCAGACACGCCCCCCAAACTCTCAGACACTACCCGCACAATCTCAGACACTCCACTCGCACTCCCACTCACCCCCACACTCTCAGATACAACCCCACACTCTCAGATACTCGGTCCATACTCACAGATGCTCCCCCAGGAACACAGACACTCCCCCAACACTCTTACACACTCTCCCCACACTCTCATACACTCCCCCACATACACTACACTAAGACACACATCCACACTCTCAGACACTCCCCCTGCTATCCCACACACACCCACATGCTCTCAGACACTCCCCTACCCTCTCTGACACTCCCCCACACTCTCAGACACTCCCCTCACACTCCCACACACCCTCACACTCTCAGATACAACCCCACACTCTCAGATATTTGATCTATACTCACAGATGCTCCCCCAGAAACACAAACACTCCCCCAACACTCTTACGCACACCCCCAATGATCTCAGAACCTCCTCCTGCACACACACTCTCAGACACTCTCCTGACACCCAGACACACCCCCCCAAACTCTCAGACACTCCTCCACACACTCAGTGAGTCCCCCACATGCTCAGATATCCCCCCACATGCTCAGATATCCCACCACACTCTCAGACACTCCCACACACTCTCAGCCACTCCACCTACACTCTGAGAGACTCCCCCAAACTATCAGACACTCAACCTACACACTATGACACTCAACCCATCCTCTCATACACTCCCCCGACACTCTCAGACACTCCTCCCACTCTCAGAGAGTCCCCCACATGCTCAGACACTCCCCCCACACTCTCAGACACTCCCCCCACACTCTCAGACACTCCCCCACACACTCAGACACTTCCCCACACTCTCAGACACTCCCCCACACTCTCAGACACTCCCCCACACTCTCAGACACTCCCCCACACACTCAGACACTTCCCCACACTCTCAGACACTCCCCCACACTCTCAGACACTCCCCCCACACTCTCAGACACTCCCCCACACTCTCAGACACTCCCCCCACACTTTCAGACACACCACCCACAAGCTCAGGCTCTCACCCTGAACTCTCAGAAAATCCCCCACACTCTCAGACACTCCCCCCAAACTCTAAGACATTTCCCCCACAATCTCAGACATTCCCCCTGCAAAATCAGACACTCCCCCTTACTCTCAGACTCTCCCTCCACACTCTCAGACATTCCCCCTACAATCTCAGACACTCCCCCCACACTCTCAGACACAAACCCACACTCTCAGACACTCCCCCTACACACTGAGACACTCCCCCCACACACTCAGACACTCCCCCACACACTCAGACACTCCCCCCACACTCTCAGACACTCCCCCTTACTCTCAGACTCTCCCTCCGCACTCTCAGACGTTCCCCATACATTCTCAGACACTCCCCCCATACTTTAAGACAACACCCCTGCACAAATACACACTCACCCACATGCTCAGAGATACTCCCGACAAGCTGAGACATACCCCCCACACTCTCAGACACTTCCCAATACTCTCAGAGACTCCCCCAAACTATCAGACACTCCCCCATATTCTCAGATACTCCACCCAAACTCTCGGACACTACCCCCACACTCTCAGACCTTCCTCACACATTCTAAGACAACCCGCCCACACTCTCAGACAGTCCCCTGGACACTCAGACACTTGGCTACTTGTTCAGATATCCCCCCCGCACACTCAGACATCCCCCCCCCCACACTGTCTGACACTCCGCCTCACTATCTGACACTAAGCCCACACTCCCAGACACTCCACCCACACTCTTAGACACTCCACCCACATTCTCAGTCACTCCATCCACACACTCAGTGTCTCACTCTGATCTCTCAAAGACTCCACCAAACTATCAGACACATGGCCCACACACTGTGACACTCAACTCAGACTGTCAGACACTACCCCATGTTCTCAAAGCCTCCCCCGCACTGTCAGACACTCCCCCACACTCTCAGACTCTACCCCCACACTCTCAGACACTCTACCCACATTCTCAGAAACTCCCCCCACACTCGCAGACACACCCCATATTCCTAGACACTCTCTCACACTGTCAGACACTCCCCCCACATTCCCTGACACTCCCCCACACTCTAAGGCACACCCCTGCAATCTCAGAAACTCCATTGCAGTCTCAGATAGGCCCCCATGTTCTCAGACACTTCCCCCGCACTGTCAGACAATCGTGTACAATCTCAGATGCTCCCCTGAACTCGCAGACACTCCCTCACACTCTCAGACACTCCCCCCAAACTCTAAGATACTTCCCTCACACTCTCAGAAACTCCCCACAAACTCTAAGACACACCAGCCAGACACTCAAACACTGCCCCCACATTCTAAGACACATGCCCTACACTCTCAGAGACTCCCCCAAACTCTCAGTTATACCTCCCACACGCTCAGATACTCTCACAAACACTCAGACATTGCCTCCACACTCTCAGATGCTCCACTACAGTCTCAGCCACTCCCATACACTTCATAGACTCACCCACACTCTCAGACACTCCTCCCACACTCTCAGACATTCCCCCCACACTCTCAGACACCTCCTACACTCTCAGACACCTCCTACACTCTCAGACACTCCCCCCACACTCTCAGACACTCCCCCCACACTCTCAGACACCTCCTACACTCTCAGACACTCCCCCCACATTCTAAGACACTACCCCCACACACTCAGACACTCTCCCCACACTCTAAGACACTCCCTCCACACTCTCAGACACTTCCCCGCACTCTCAGACTCTCTCCCGCATTCTCCGACACATCCTCCACACTCTCAGACACTCCCCCTACTCTCAGAGAGTCCCCCACATGCTCAGACAAACCGCCACACTCTCAGACACTCCCCCCACACTCTCAGACACTCCCCCACGCTCTCAGAAATACCCCCTACACTCTCAGACACTCCCCCACACGCTCAGACACTCCCCCACACGCTCAGACACCCCCCCGACACATTCAGACACTCCCCCCACACTCTCAGACACACCCCCCACACTCTCAGACACTCTCCCCACACTCTAAGACACTCCCTCCACACTCTCAGACACTTCCCCGCACTCTCAGACTCTCCCCCGCACTCTCCGACACATCCCCCACACTCTCAGACACTCCACCTACACTCACAGAGACTCCCCCAAACTATCAGACACAAGCCCCACACACTATGACACTCAAACCATCCTCTCATACACACCACCCACACTCTCAGACACTCCCCCTACTTTCAGAGAGTCCCCCACATGCTCAGACAAACCACCACACTCTCAGACACTACCCCCACACTCTCAGACACTCCCCCACACTCTCAGACACTCCCCCACACTCTCAGACACTCCCCCACACTCTCAGAAATACCCACTACACTCTCAGACACTCCCCCACACTCTCAGACACTCCCCCACACTCTCAGACACCCCCCTGACACCTTCAGACACTCCCCCACACTCTCAGACACTCCCCTCGCACTCCCACACACCCTCACACTCTCAGATACAACCCCACACTCTCAGATATTTGATCCATACTCACAGATGCTCCCCCAGAAACACAAACACTCCCCCAACACTCTTACGCACTCACCCCACGATCTCAGAACCTCCTCCTGCACACACACAGGCATTCCCCCACACTCTCAGAGACTCCCCCAAACTATCAGACACTCCCTCCACACTCTGAGACACTCCCCCCACAGTCAGAGTCTCCCACATGCTCAGACATCCCCCCTACACACTCAGACACTCCACCCACACTCTCAGACACGCCCCCCACACTCTCAGAAACACCTCCCACACACTTAGACATGTCCCCACACTCTCAGACACTCTCCCCACATTCTCAGACAGTCCCCCCAAGACTCTCAGACACTCCCCCCAGACTCTCAGACACACCACCACACTCTCAGGCTCTCACACTGAGCTCTCAGAAAATCTCCCACATTCTCAGACACGGCAACCTCACTTTGAAATACACCCCGTCCTCTCTCAGACAGTCCCAAACACTCTCAGACACTTCCTCGCACTCTCAGACACTCCCCTCACACTCTCAGACACTCCCCCACACTCTCAGACTCCCCCCCCATAATCTCAGACATCGCCCGCACTCTCAGACATCCCCCCATACTCTCAGACACTCCCCTGCACTCTCAGAGACTCCCCCACAATCTCAGACACTCCCCCGCACTCTCAGACACTCCCCCACACTCACAGACAGTCCCCTGCACTCTATGACACTCCCCCGCACTCAGACATCCCCCCCACACTCTCAGACACTCCCCCCACACTCTCAGACACACCCCCACACTCACAGACATTCCCCCCGCACTCTCAGACATTCCCCTCGCACTCCCACAGACACACACACTCTCTCAGACACACCCCTACACTCCCAGACACTCCTCTCGCACTCACAAACACCCCTACCCTCTCAGATACTCCCCCACACTCTCAGACACACCCCTCGCACTCCCATACACCCTCATACTCTCAGATAAAACCCCACACTCTCAGATATTCGATCCATATTCACAGATGCTGCCCCAGGAACACAGACACTCCCCCAACACTCTTGCGCACTCCCGCAACACCCTCAGACACACCCCCCATGCTCTCATACACTCCCCCCGCACTCTCAGACACTCTCCCCACACTCCCAGACATCCCTCCCCAACTCACAGACACTCCACCAAATTCTCAGACACTCCCCACACAGTCTGAGACACAAACCCCGGACACTAAGACACATATCCAAACTCTCAGACACTCCCCACACAGTCTGAGACACAAACACCAGACACTAAGACACATATCCACACTCTCAGACACTCCCCCTGCAATCCCACACACACCCACATGCTCTCAGACACACCCCTACCCTCTGAGACACTCCCTGAGACTCTCAGACACTCGATCCACATTCTCAGACACTCCCCTCGCCCTCCCACACACCCTCACACTCTCAGATACAACCCCACACTTTCAGATATTCGATCCATACTCACAGATGCTCCCCCAGAAACACAAACACTCCCCCAACACTCACTCACTCACCCCACGATCTCAGAAGCTCCTCCTGCACACACACAGGCAGTCCCCCCATGCTTTCAGACACTCCCCCCACACTCTCAGACACTCCCCCACACACTCTCAGAGACGCCACCTACACTCTCGGAGACTTCCACAAACTATCAGACACATGCCCCACACACTATGAAACACAACACATCCTCTCATATACTCCGCCCACACTCTCAGACACTCCCCCCACTCTCAGAGAGTCCCCCACATGCTCAGACAACACCTCACACTCTCAGACACTCCCCCCACACTCTCAGACACTCCCCCACACTCTCAGACATCCCCCACACTCTCAGACACTCCCCCACACTCTCAGACACTCCCCCACACTCTCAGACACTCCCCCGCACTCACAGACACTACCCCGCACTCTCAGACAATCCCCCCACAATCTCAGACACTCCCCCCACACTCTCAGACACTCCCCCACACTCTCAGACACTCCCCCCACACTCTCTGACACTCCCCACACACTTCCAGACACTCCCCCCACACTCTCAGACACCCCGTCACACTCTCAGACACTACCTCACACTCTCAGACACTCCCCTCAAACTCTAAGACATTCCCCCCACAATCTCAGACATTCCCCCTTTTCACTCAGACACTCCCCCTTACTCTCAGACTCTCTCTCCACATTCTCAGACACTCTACCCACATTCTCAGAATCTCCCCCCACACTCGCAGACACACCCCATATTCCTAGACACTCTCCCACACTGTCAGACACTCCCCCACATTCCCTGACACTCCCCCACACTCTAAGACACACATCCGCAATCTCAGAAACTCCTCCACACTCTCAGACAATCCCCCATGCTCTCAGACACTTCCCCCGCACTGTCAAACAATCCTGCACAATCTCAGACGCTCCCCTGCACTCGCAAACACTCCCCCACACACTCAGACACTCCCCCCACACTCTAAGACACTTCCCTCACACTCTCAGAAACTCCCCCCACACTCTAAGAAACTTCCCTCACACTCTCAGAAACTCTCCACACACCAGCCGCACATTCAGACACTCCCCCACACTCTCAGACACTCCCCTCAAACGCTAAGACACAACCCCGCACTCTCAGACTGTCCCCCAACACTCTCAGACACTCACCCAACATTCTCAGACATTCCACCCGCACTCTTAGACATCCCCCCCATGTTCTCAGACACTCACCCTGCACTCTCAGACACTCCCCCCACACTCTGTGGCACTCTCCCCAAACTCTCAGACACTCCCCCACACTCTCAGTAACAACCCCGCACTCTCCGACACTCCCTGCACGCTCTCAGTCACTCCCCCCAAACTCTCAGACACTCCCCCCGCACTCTTAGACATCCCCCCCCCACATTCTCAGACACACCCCCTACACTGTCAGACACTCCCCCCACACTATCAGACATCCCCCCCACACTCACAGACACTACCCTGCACTCTCAGACAATCCCCCCACAATCTCAGACACTCCCCCCACACTCTCAGACACTCCCCCGCACTCTCAGACACTCCATCCACACTCTCCGACACTCCCCACACACTTCCAGACACTCCCCCGGCAGTCTCAGACATCCCCCCACAATCTCAGACACCCCCCCACACTCTCAGACACTCCCCTCAAACTCTAAGACATTCCCACTACAATCTCAGACATTCACCCTGTACACTCAGACACACCCCCTTACTCTCAGACTCTCCCTCCACATTCTCAGACACTCTACCCACATTCTCAGAATCTCCCCCTACACTCCCAGACACACCCCATATTCCTAGACACTCTCTCACACTGTCAGACACTCCCCCCACATTCCCTGACACTCCCCTGCACTCTAAGACACACATCCGCAATCTCAGAAACTCCCTCGCACTCTCAGACAATCCCCCATGCTCTCAGACACTTCCCCCGCACTGTCAAACAATCCTGCACAATCTCAGACGCTCCCCTGCACTCGCAAACACTCCCCCACACACTCAGACACTCCCCCCACACTCTAAGACACTTCCCTCACATTCTCAGACATTCCACCTGCACTCTCAGACATCCGCCACCACGCTCTCAGACACTACCCCCGCAGTCTCAGACACTCCCCCCACACTCTCCAACACTCCCCCCGCACTCTCAGACACTCCTCCCACACTCTCCGACACTCCCCCCGCACTCTCAGACACGCCTCCCACACTCTCAGACTTACCCCCCAAACTCTCAGACACTCCCCCACACTCTCAGTAACAAACCCGCACTCTCTGACACTCCCCCCAAACTCTCAGACACTCCCCCCGCACTATCAGACATCCCCCCACATTCTCAGTCACTCCCCCCACACTCTCAGACACTCCCCCGACACTCTCAGAGACTCCCTCGCACTCTCAGACAACCCCCACACTCTCAGGCACACCCCCACACTCTCAGACATCCCCCCCACACTCTCAGACACTCCACCCACAGTCTCAGACACTCCCCCCTGCACACTCAGACATCCCCCCACCACACTCTCAGATACTCCCCCCGCACTCTCAGACAATCCCCCACACCCTCAGACACTCCCCCCACTCTCTCAGACTCCCCCCCGCACTTTCAGTTTTCCCCCCTGCAATCTCAGAGACTCCCCCCACACACTCAGTCACTCCGCCCACACTCTCAGACACTTCCCCACACTCTCAGACACTCCCCCCAAACTCTAAGACAATCCCCCCACACTCTCAGACATTCCCCCACACTCTCAGACAATCCCCCACACTCTCAGACACTCCCCCACACTCTCAGACATTCCCCCACACTCTCAGACAATCCCCCACACTCTCAGACACTCCCCCACACTCTCAGACATTCCCCCACACTCTCAGACAATCCCCCACACTCTCAGACACTCCCCCACAATCTCAGACATTCCCCCGCACACTCAGACACTCCCCCTTACTCTCAGAATCTCCCCCCACACACTCAGATGTTCCCCCTACACTCTCAGACATTCCCCCCAAACTCTCAGACACTCCCCACAGGCTCAGACACCCCCTACACTCTCAGACATGCCCCCCACACTCTAAGACACTACCCGCACAATCTCAGACACTCCGCTCGCACTCTCAGACACTCCACTCGCACTCCCACCCACCCTCACACTCTCAGATACTCGGTCCATACTCACAGATGCTCCCCCAGGAACACAGACACTCCCCCAACACTCTTACACACTCTCCCCACACTCTCATACACTCCCCCACATACACTACACTAAGACACACATCCACACTCTCAGACACTCCCCCTGCTATCCCACACACACCCACATGCTCTCAGACACTCCCTACCCTCTCAGACACTCCCCCACACTCTCAGACACTCCCCTCACACTCCCACACACCCTCACACTCTCAGATACAACCCCACACTCTCAGATATTTGATCTATACTCACAGATGCTCCCCCAGAAACACAAACACTCCCCCAACACTCTTACGCACACCCCCAACGATCTCAGAACCTCCTCCTGCACACACACTCTCAGACACTCTCCTGACACCCAGACACACCCCCCCGAACTCTCAGACACTCCCCCACACACTCAGTGAGTCCCCCACATGCTCAGTTATCCCCCCACATGCTCAGATATCCCCCCACACTCTCAGACACTCCCACACACTCTCAGCCACTCCACCTACACTCTGAGAGACTCCCCCAAACTATCAGACACTCACCCTACACACTATGACACTCAACCCATCCTCTCATACACTCCCCCGACACTCTCAGACACTCCTCCCACTCTCAGAGAGTCCCCCACATGTTCAAACAAACCCCCCACACTCTCAGACACTCCCCCCACACTCTCAGACTCTCCCCCCACACTCTCAGACACTCCCCCACACACTCAGACACTTCCCCACACTCTCAGACACTCCCCCCACACTCTCAGACACTCCCCCACACACTCAGACACTTCCCCACACTCTCAGACACTCCCCCCACACTCTCAGACACTCCCCCCACGCTCTCAGACACGGTCCCACACTCTCAGACACTCCCCCAACGCTCTCAGACACCCCTCCGCACTCTCAGACATTCTCCCTGCACTCTCAGATACTCCCCTCACACTCTCAGACACGCCCCCCACACTATCAGATACTCCCCCACACTCTCAGACACTCCCCCCACACTCTCAGACACTCCCCCACATTCTCAGACACTCCCCCCACACTCTCAGACTCTCCCCCCACATTCTCAGACACTCCCCACATTCTCAGACACTCCCCCACATTCACAGACACTCCCCCACATTCACAGACACTCCCCCACATTCACAGACACTGCCCCCACACTCTCAGACACTCCTCCACATTCTCAGACACTTCCCCCACACTCTCAGACACTCCCCCACATTCACAGACACTCCATCAACACTCTCAGACACTCCCCCACATTCACAGACACTCCCTCAACACTCTCAGACACTCCCCCACATTCACAGACACTCCCCCACATTCACAGACACGCCCCCCACACTCTCAGACACTCCCCCACATTCTCAGACACTCCCCACATTCTCAGACACTCCCCACATTCACAGACACGCCCCCCACACTCTCAGACACTCCCCCACATTCTCAGACACTCCCGACATTCTCAGACACTCCCCACATTCTCAGACACTCCCCCCACACTCAGACACTCCCCACATTCTCAGACACTCCCCACATTCTCAGACACTCCCCCACATTCACAGACACTTCCCCCACACTCTCAGACACTCCCCCACATTCACAGACACGCCCCCCACACTCTCAGACACTCCCCCACATTCTCAGACACTCCCCACATTCTCAGACACTCCCCCCACACTCAGACACTCCCCACATTCTCAGACACTCCCCACATTCTCAGACACTCCCCCACATTCACAGACACTTCCCCCACACTCTCAGACACTCCCCCACATTCACAGACACTTCCCCCACACTCTCAGACACTCCCCCACATTCTCAGACGCTCTCCCCACACTCAGACACACCCCCAATGCTCTCAGACATGCCCCATACCAAAATGTCACTCTCCTGACACCCAGATGTTATATTGTGTTACTCAAGGTGGAATGGTCACTCTAAATTGGTCACTCTCTTCATCTGCTCACTCACAGTTCATCAGTGTCATGTCACCAGTCACTCACAGTCTGTCACTCTCTGGACATCGGTCACTCACAGTCTGTCACTCTCTGGACACCGGTCACTCACAGTCTGTCACTCTCTGGACACCGGTCACTCACAGTCTGTCACTCTCTGGACATCATTCACTCACAGTCTGTCACTTTCTGGACACCGGTTACTCACAGTCTGTCACTCTCTGGACACTGGTCACTCACATTCTGTTACTCCTTGGACACCGATCACTCACAGTCTGTCACTCTCTGGACATCATTCACTCACAGTCTGTCACTCTCTGGACACCGGTCACTCACAGTCTGTCACTCTCTGGACACCGGTCACTCACAGTCTGTCACTCTCTGGACATCATTCACTCACAGTCTGTCACTCTCTGGACACCGGTCACTCACAGTCTGTCACTCTCTGGACACCGGTCACTCACAATCTGTCACTCTCTGGAAACCGGTCACTCACAGTCTGTCACTCTCTGGACACCGGTCACTCACAGTCTGTCACTCCTTGAACACCGGTCACTCACAGTCTGTCACTCCTTGGACACCGGTCACTCACAGTCTGTCACTCTCTTGGACACCGGTCACTCACAGTCTGTCACTCTCTGGACACCGGTCACTCACAGTCTGTCACTCCCTGGACACCCGTCCCTCACAGTCTGTCACTCCCTGGACACCGTTCACTCACAGTCTGTCACTCCCTGGACACCGGTCACTCACAGTCTGTCACTCCCTGGACACTGGTCACTCACAGTCTGTCACTCCCTGGATACCGGTCCCTCACAGTCTGTCACTCCCTGGACACCAGTCACTCACAGTCTGTCACTCTCTGGACACCGGTCACTCACAGTCTGTCACTCTCTGGACACCGGTCACTCACAGTCTGTCACTCCTTGGACACCGGTCACTCACAGTCTGTCACTCCTGGACACCGGTCACTCACAGTCTGTCACTCTCTGGACACCGGTCACTCACAGTCTGTCACTCTCTTGACACCGATCACTCACAGTCTGTCACTCTCTGGACACCGGTCACTCACAGTCTGTCACTCTCTGGACACCAGTCACTCACAGTCTGTCACTCCCTGGATACTGGTCACTCACAGTCTGTCACTCTCTGGACACCGGTCACTCACAGCCTGTCACTCTCTGGACACCGGTCACTCACAGTCTGTCCCTCTCTGGACACTGGTCACTCACAGTCTGTCCCTCTCTGGACACCGGTCACTCACAGTCTGTCACTCTCTGGACACCCATCACTCACAGTCTGTCACTCTCTGGACACTGGTCACTCACAGTCTGTCACTCTCTAGACACCCGTCACTCACAGTCTGTCACTCTCTGGACACCGGTCACTCACAGTTTGTCACTCTCTGGACACTGGTCACTCACAGTCTGTCTCTCTCTGGACACCCGTCACTCACAATCTGTCCCTCTCTGGACACCGGTCACTCACAGTCTGTCTCTCTCTGGACACCCGTCACTCACAGTCTGTCCCTCTCTGGACACTGGTCACTCACAGTCTGTCACTCCCTGGACACTGGTCACTCACAGTCTGTCCCTCTCTGGACACTGGTCACTCACAGTCAGGCAAAGGCAGTTCATGTTCTTAACTTTAGACATGGGCTGGTATTGTATGGAAGCTTCTGGAACTGTTTTCTTACCTGTTTGAAATGGACATTGAGAATGTTAGGATGGTGGGTGGGGGGGGGGGGGTGAGGGGGGGAGGTTGGGGGGACAGTGTCAGGTGGACCATTGCTCATTCAACCCAAACTACCAAAGCTTCTGGAAAGTTCTGAAAGCGCTAACCCTGGGTGGGGGTTGGGGGTGGGGCTTAGCGGGGGAGGGGGGGGAGCAGGTCACGCCCTCTGAATGGTCAAACACGGATAATCCTCGCCTGTGGGATTGACACCTGCCATTGGTCAAAACTGACGCCAAACACAGGGGCAATGGACTCCTGGGGAGGCCCCAAGCTCTGTGGAGGGGGGGGGTGGGTTGGGGGGGGGGGGGGGGGGGGGGGGCGAGTCGGATTGTCCAGTCTCCCCAGGTCGCCTGTCCGAAAATTTAGGCCCCGTTTTCCCACCCAACCTCCCGAATCGGACCGGGTGAGACAGGTGGAGTGTGGGGGCCGCGTCCTGGGGCCTTGTGTCCAGGGTTGCTGGGCCGGAGAGAGGGAGACAATGCCCCCCCACCACCTCTGTTTTACAGCACTAGCTGCCGTAAAGCGGCTGGGTTTAAAGTCCCAGTCGCTATGGGAACCCAGGGAGAGGGTCAGTTTGTGAGGCACCCGGGCAGGATTGGGGGGGTGGTCGGGCGAATCGGCTGGTGGTAGGGGTCAGGCGGGTCAGTGTTGGGGCAAGGTGGTCAGTGGGGGTGGGGTGAGGGCCTCGGGTGGTCAGTGATGGGGTGGTCAGTGTTAGGGGGGGGGTGTTGGTCAGAGCGGGGGTGGGGTTGTAGGTCTTGGGGGGGGTGGACAGTGGGGGGGGGTCTGGTTTGGTGGTCAGTGGTGGGGGGTTGGTCAGAGGGAGGCCACAGGTCGTCAGTGGGGGTGGTCAGTGGGAGGATCGGCTGGTCAGCGGGAGGTGGTGAGTAGGGGATGGTCAGTGGTGGGGGGATTGGGTGCTCAGAGGGACTGTGGGGGGTGGAGAGTGGGGGGTTTCGAGTGGTCAGAGGGGGGGGCTGGTGAGTGGGGGGTGTCGGGTGGTCGCTGGGGTGGTCAGTTTGGGGAGGCTGGGTGGTCTCTCTGGACACTGGTCACTCACAGTCTGTCCTTCTCTGGACAGCGGTCACTCATAGTCTGTACTTTTCTGGACACTGGTCACTCACAGCCTGTAACTCTTTCGATACAGGTCACTCACAGTCTGCTACTCCCTGGACACTGGTCTCTCACAGTCCGTTGCTCCCTGGACACTGGTTACTCACAGTTTGTCACCCTTTGGACACTGGACACTCGTGGTCTGTCCCTCTCTGGTCACTGGTTACTCTCAATCTGTTCCTCTATGGAAACCAGTCACTCATGGTCTGTCTCTCTCTGAACACTGGTCATTCACAGTCTGTTCCTCTATGGCCACTGGTCACTCACAGTCTGTCACTCTCAGGACATTGGTCACTCACAGTCTGTCACTCTCAGGACATTGGTCACTCAGAGTCTGTCACTCTCAGGACACTGGGCACTCACAACCTGTCACTCTTTGGACATCCGCACTCACAGTCTGTCACTCTCTGGATGCCAGTCACTCACAGTCTGTTAATCTCTGGACAGTGGTCACTCACAGTCTGTCCCTCTTTGGATGCCAGTCACTCACAGTCTGTCACTCTCAGGACATTGGTCACTCAGAGTCTGTCACTCTCTGGACACTGGGCACTCACAGTCTGTCACTCTTTGGACATCCGCACTCACAGTCTGTCACTCTCTGGACAGTGGTCACTCACAGTCTGTCACTTTCTGGAAAACAGTCACTCACAGTCCTAACTTTTTGACACAAGTCACTCAAAGCTGCTCACTCTCTGAACTACGGTCACTCAAGGTCTGTAAGTCTATGGACACGGGTCTCTAAAAGTCTGTCCCTCTCTGGACACAGGTCACTCACAGTAAGTCCCTCTCTGGGCGCTGGTCTCCCAAAGTCTGTCCCTCTGGACACTGGGCACTCATAGTCTGGAACTCTCTGGACACCAGTCAGTTTAAGTCTGTACTTTTCTGGACACTGATCACTCACAGACTGTAACTCTTTCGATACAGGTCACTCAGAGTCAGCTACTCCCTGGACATTGGTCACACAGTCTTGTTACCTTCTTGACACCGGCCTCTCACAGTCTGTCACTCTCTGGACACTGGTCACTCACAGTCTGTCCCTCTCAGGACACTGGTCACTCACAGTCTGTCACTCTCTGGACACTGGTCACTCACAGTCTGTCACTCTCTGGACAGTAGTCACTGGCAATCTTTCCCTCTCTGGACACCGGTCACTCACAGTCTGTCCCTCTCTGGACACTGGTCACTCACAGTCTGTCACTCTCTAGACACTGGTCACTCACAGTCTGTCACTCTCTGGACACTGGTCACACAGTCTGTCACTCTCTGGACACTGGTCACTCACAGTCTGTCACTCTCTAGACACTGGTCACTCACAGTCTGTCACTCTCTGGACACTGGTCACACAGTCTGTCACTCTCTGGACACTGGTCACTCACAGTCTGTCACTCTCTAGACACTGGTCACTCACAGTCTGTCACTCTCTGGACACTGGTCACTCACAGTCTGTCACTCTCTGGACAGCAGTCACTGGCAATCTTTCCCTCTCTGGACACCGGTCACTCACAGTCTGTCCCTCTCTGGATACTGGTCACTCATAGTTTGTCACTCTCTAGACACTGGTCACTCACAGTCTGTCCCTCTCTGGACACTGCTCACTCACAGTCTGTCCCTCTCTGGACACCGGTCACTCACAGCCTGTAACTCTCTGGACACCGGTCACTCACAGTCTGTAACTCTCAGGACATCCGTCACTCACAGCCTGTCACTCTCTGGACACTGGGCAGTGACAGTCTGTCTCTGTCTGGGCACTGGACACTCACAATCTGTCATTCTTGGGACATTGGTCACTTAGCATCTGTCACCCTCTGGACACTGGTCACTCAGAGTCTGTCACTGTCTGGACACCGGGCACTCACAGTCTCTAACTCTCTGCACACTGGTCACTCATAGTCTGTACTTTTCTGGACATTGGTCACTCACAGTCTGTAACTCTTTCAATACAGGTCACTCACAGCCTGTTCCTCCCTGGACACTGGTCACTCACATTCTGTGACTCTCTGGATTTTGGTCACTTGCAGTCTGTCACTCTCTGGACAATGGTCACTCACTGTCTGTCACTCTTTGGACACCGATCACTCACAGTCTGTCCCCCCCTGGACACCGGGCACTCATGGTCTGTAACTCTTTGGACACTGGTCACTCACAATCTGTCACTCTTTCGAAACAGGGCACTCACAGTCTGTCACTCCTCGGACACTGGGCACACACAGTCAGGAACTCTCTGGACATCCATTACTCTTAATCTGTCACTGTCTGGACGCCGGACACTCACAGTCTGTAAGTCTCTGGACACTGATCACTCACAGCCTGTTGCTATCTGGACATCAGTCATGCACAGTCTGCAACTCTCTGGAAACCAGTCACTCAGAGTCTCTTGCCCTCTGGACACCGGTCTCTCACAGTTTGTCCTTCTCTGAACACAGGTCACTCACAGTCTGTCCCTCTCTGGACACTGCTCACTCACCACCTGTCGCTCTCTGGGAATCGGTCACTCACAGTCTGTCACTCTCTGGACACCAGTTACTGAAAATCATTCACTTTCTGGACACTGGTCACTCACAGTCTGTCACTCTTTGAACACTGGTCACTCAGTCTGTCACTCACTAGGTTCTGGTCACTCACAGTCTATCACTCTCTGGACACCAGTCACTCACAGTCTGTCCCTCTCTGGACACTGGTCACTCACAGTCTGTATCTTTCTGGACATCTGTTTCTCACAGTCTGTAACTCTCTGGAAAACTGTCACTTACAGTCTGTTACTGTTTGGACACCGGGCTGTCATAGCCTGTCACTCTTTGGACACTGGTCACTCACAGTCAGTCCCTCCCGGGACACTGGTCACTCAGTTTGTCACTCTCTGGACACTGGTCACTCAGTCAGTCACTCTCTGGACACTGGGCACTCAGTCTGTCACTCTCTGGACACCGGTCACTCACAGTCTGTCCCTCTCTGGACACCATAAGACCATAAGACATAGGAGCAGAAATTAGGCCATTCAGCCCATCGAGTCTGCTCTGCCTTTCAATCATGTGTGATAAGTTTCTCAACCCCATTCTCCCACCTTCTCCCCGTAACCTTTCACCCCCTTACCAACCAAGAACCTATCTATCTCAGTCTTAAATACACTCAATGACCTGGCCTCCACAGCCTTCTGTGGCAATGAATTCCATAGATTCACCACTCTCTGGCTAAAGAAGTTTCTCCTCATCTCTGTTCTAAAAGGTCTTCCCTTTACTCTGAGGCTGTGCCCTCGGGTCCTAGTCTCTCCTACTAATGGAAACATCTTCCCCACGTCCACTCTATCCAGGCCTTTCAGTATTCTGTAAGTTTCAATCAGATCCCCCCCTCATCCTTCTAAACTCCATCGAGTATAGACCCAGAGTCCTCAAATGTTCCTCATATGTTAAGCCTTTCATTCCTGGGATCATTCTCGTAAACCTCCTCCGGACCCTCTCCAGGGCCAGCACATCCTTCCTGAGATACGGGGCCCAAAATTGCTCACAATATTCTAAATGTGGTCTGACCAGAGCCTTATAAAGCCTCAGTAGCACATCCCTGCTTTTATATTCTAGTCCTCTCAAAATAAATGCCAACATTGCATTTGCCTTCCTGACTACCGACTCAACCTGCAAGTTAACCTTAAGAGAATCCTGGACCAGGACTCCCAAGTCCGTTTGCACTCCAGATTTCTGAATTCTCTCCCCATTTAGAAAATAGTCTATACCTCTATTCTTCCAACCAAAGTGCATGACCTCACACTTCCCCACGTTGTATTCCATCTGCCACTTCTTTGCCCATTCTCCTAACCTGTCCAAATCCTTCTGCAGCCTCCCTGCCTCCTCAATACTACCTGTCCCTCCACCTGTCTTTGTATCATCTGCAAACTTAGCCAGGATGACCTCAGTTCCTTCATCTAGGTCATTAATGTATAAAATGAAAAGTTGTGGTCCCAACACTGACCCCACAGGTCTCTCACAGTCTATCCCACTCTGGACACTGGTCACTCACAGATGGTCTCTCTCTTGGCACTGGTGACACGCAGCCTGTCCCTCTCTGGACACCGGTCACTCACAGTCTGTATCTCTCTGGACATCAGGCACTCAATGTCTGTCACTCTCTGGACACTGGTCACTCACAGTCTGTATCTCTCTGGACACCGGTCACTCACAGTCTTTCACTCTCTGGACACCGGTCACTCACAGTCTGTATCTCTCTGGACACCAGGCAATCAATGTCTGTCACTCTCCGGACACCAGTCACTCACAGTCTAAGCCTCTGGACAGCGGTCACTCACAGTCTTTCACTCTCTGGACACCGGTCACTCACAGTCTTTCACTCTCTGGACACCGGTCACTCACAGTCTTTCACTCTCTGGACACTGGTCACTCACAGTCTTTCACTCTCTGGACACCGGTCACTCACAGTCTTTCACTCTCTGGACACGGTCACTCACAGTCTTTCACTCTCTGGACACCGGTCACTCACAGTCTTTCCTTCTCTGGACAATGGTCACTCATAGTCTGCCCATCTCTGGACACTGGTCACTCACAGCCTGTTACCTTCTGGACACAGGTCACTCACAGTCTGTTACTCCCTGGACACTGATTACTCACAGTCCGTCACCTTCTGGACAACAGTCACTCAAAGTCCGTCCCTCTCTGGGCACCGATCACTCACTGCCTGGTACTCTCTCGATACCCGTCACTAACAGTTTGTCCCTCTCTGGACACCCATCACTCACAGTCTGTCCCTCTCTGGACACCCATCACTCACAATCTGTCCCTCTCTGGACACCGGTCACACACAGTCTGTCCCTCTCTGGACACCCATCACTCACAGTCTGTCCCTCTCTGGACACTGGTCACTCACAGTCTGTCACTCTCTGGACACCGGTCACTCACAGTCTGTCACTCTCTGGACACTGGTCACTCACAGTCTGTCAGTCTCTGGACACTGGTCACTCACAGTCTGTCACTCTCTGGACACTGGTCACTCACAGTCTGTCACTCTCTGGAGACTGGGCTCTCACAGTCTATAACTCCCTGGACACTGGTCACTCACATTTATTTCCTCTCTGGACACTGGTCACTCACAGTATGTCACACTCTGGACACCGGTCATTCACAGTCTGTAATGCTCCAGACACCGGTCACTCACAGTCTGTCATCTCCAGACACCAGTCACTCACAGTCTGTCACTCTCTGGACACCGGTCACTCACAGTCTGTCCCTCTTTGGACACCAGTCACTCACAGTCTGTCACTCTCTGGACAGCGGTCACTCACAGTCTGTCACTCTCTGGACAGCGGTCACTCACAGTCTGTCACTCTCTGGACAGCGGTCACTCACAGTCTGTCACTCTCTGGACAGCGGTCACTCACAGTCTGTCACTCTCTGGACAGCGGTCACTCACAGTCTGTCACTCTCTGGACAGCGGTCACTCACAGTCTGTCACTCTCTGGACAGCGGTCACTCACAGTCTGTCACTCTCTGGACAGCGGTCACTCACAGTCTGTCACTCTCTGGACAGCGGTCACTCACAGTCTGTCACTCTCTGGACTCTGTGCATTCACAATCTGCAACTCTCTGGACACTGGTCACTCATAGTCTGTCACTTGCTGGACACTGGTCACTCTTGGTCTGACAGCTTATTGAGTTCCTCTCTGTCTCAGTCTCTCTGTCTCCTCTCTATCTCCCTCTCTCTGCCTCTCTCCCTCTTTCACTCTCTCTGAATCCTTCTGTCACTGTGAATCTCTGCCTTTCTCTGTCTATACCTTTTCCTCTTTCTCTCTCTCTTTGTCTCTGTCTCTTTCTGTCTGTTTCTTTCTCTCTCCTTATCTCTCTCTCTCTGTCTGTTTCACTCTCTCTCTCTTTTTGTCTCTGCCTTTCCGTCCTCATCTTGCTCTGTATCTTTTAATCTGTTTTTCTCTCTGTATCTGTTTATCCCTGTTTCCTCTTCTGTCTGTCCGTCTCTCTCTCTGTCTCTCTTCCTCTACTTGTCTGTCTGTCTGTCTGTCTGTCTCTCTCTCTGTCCCACTCTCGATGGCACTCTGTCTCTGCTCTCTGCCTCCCGCTCCCCATCTATGCATCTATGTCTATCCCTCTTGCTGTTTGTTAATGCTATTTTGTCTCTTCCTTGACAATTTTATCAATGTTTGATGGAGTAGGACAGTGATGTAGAAACAATCACCAATTAACTCGTTAAATGACAATGAAACTTAAGCCTTTTGTACCATAAAGCATGCGCTACACTCTGCATAACCCCTTTCTTCTTCATGAGTCATACAAAGATGTGTCACATATTGCAAATGTAATCGTCTAAGTTAAATAATGATCATATAATGAAATATATCTTTATCCAATATACCGTAGAAACATTATAGCACAAGAGCATTAGAAATAGGAGCAGGACGAGGCCATTCGGCCCATCATGCCTGCCGCACCATTCAATAAGATCAAGGCTGATCATCCACCTCAACTCCGTCTTCTTGCCCTACCCCCTTATCTCTTAATTCTCTTCGTGTCCAAAATCCTATCGACCTCAGTCTGGAATATACTCCAGGACTGAGCCTCCGCACCGCCCCGGGGGAGAGAATTCCAAAGATCCGCAAGCCTCTGTGTGAAGAACGTTCTCCTCCTCTCTGTCCAACATGGCCGACCCCTTACCCCGGGACTGTGCCCCCCTGTTCTGGACTCCTCAGGCCAAGAGGGAAACAGCCTCTCAGCATCTTGTTCGGTCAAACCCCCTCTGAATTTGACATGTTTACCGATGTTCCGTTGAGAGCTCTTCGAAACTTTGGAAAATAGTAGGCCCACTGCAGTAAAGCCGAATAGGATCATACATCGGTCAGCACTGGAGGAGGCCATTCAGCCCATCCTGGCTCTGTTGGTTCCTTGATAGAGCTATCCAAATAGTCCCACTCCCCTGCTCTTTCCCCATTGCTCTGCAAATATCACCTCCAGGTGCACCCCCGCCGCCATATTTATCCAATTCCCCCTTTAGAAAGTTCTTATTGATTCCCCTTCCACACCCACCCCCCCTCCCCCACTTTCAGACAACACATTCTAGATCACAACTACTCGCTGTGTGAAAAACTTCTCCTCACCCCTCCCCCTCCGGCTCTTTTACCGATTCTCTTCAATCTGTGTCCCTCTGGTTACCGACTCCCCTACCGCTGGAAACAGTTTCTCCTCATTTACTCTATCAATTGGTGTTCAGCACCATTCGCGACTCCTCAGATGCTGAAGCAGTCCATGTCCAAATGCAGCGAGATCTGGACAATATCCAGGCTTGGACTGACACGTGGCAAGTAACATTCACGCCACACAAGAGTCAGGTACTGACCATCTCCAACAAGACAGAATCTAACCATCGCCCCTTGATGTTTAATGGCATTACCATCACTGAATCCCCCACTATCAACACCCTGGTGGATTAACCTGAAACTGAACTGGACCAGCCACATAAATACTGTGGCTACAAGAGCAGGTCAGAGGCTGGGAATCCTGCAGTGAGTAACTCACCCCCTGACTCCCCAAAGCCTGTCCACCATCTACAAGGCACAAGTCAGGAGTGTGATGGAATACTCCCCACTTGCCTGGATGAGTGCAGCTCCCACAACACTCGAGAAGCTCGACACCATCCAGGACAAAGTGGCCTGCTAGATTGGCACCCCATCTACAAACATTCACTCCCTTCACCATTGACGCACAGTAGCAGCAGTGTGCACTGTTCTGAATGGTACATCTGTTTGTGGACTTTAGGCTTGGTGCTTGGTTAGTAGGTAGACTCTAGACATACTCAGGTATCTGCTTAACCCTTGGGTATTAGTACTACATCTAAACAGGTTACAGAATAGGCATGTTATTCCTAGAAATGGTGTTGCAAGCTCTCTCCTCTCTCTCTCTCTCT
This sequence comes from Isurus oxyrinchus, assembly GCA_026770705.1. NCBI lineage: Eukaryota > Metazoa > Chordata > Chondrichthyes > Lamniformes > Lamnidae > Isurus > Isurus oxyrinchus. Next base: position 128,104 of record JANJGN010000684.1, read on the forward strand.
CTCGAGTGTAACACATGGCTGACTGATGTTAGTGGCATATCATCACCTATGTCATATATTAGCATGTACTATCAGCATAGATGAGGGAGAACCAGTGGATGTGGTGTATCTGGATTTTCTGAAGGCTTGGGATAAGCTTCCACACAGGAGGTTAGTAAGAAAAACTGGAGCTCATGGGATTGGGGGAAATATACGGGCATGGACTGAGGGTTAGTTAGCGGTCAGAAAACAGAGAGTAGGGGTAAGTGGCTCGTTCTCAGGTTGGCAAGCTGTGACTAGTGGGGTACCGCAAAGTTCAGTACTTGCCCCCCAGCTATTCACAATCTATATCAATAATTTGGATGTGGGGACCAAATGTAATATTTCCAAGTTTGTGGATGACAGAAAACTAGGTGGGAATGTGAGTTGTGGGGACAATGCGAAGAGTCTTCAAGGGGATTTGGACAGGCTTAGTGAGTGGGCAAGAACATGGCAGATGGAATATACTGTGGATAAGGGTGAAGTTAGCCACTCTGGTAGGACGAACAGAGGTGCAGAGTATCTCTTAAACGCTGAGAGACTGGGGAGTGTTGATGTCCACAGGAACCTGGATGTCTTGTTTATAGGTCACTAAAAGCTAACGTGTAGGTGCAGCCCAGCAATTAGGATGGCAAACGGAAATCGAGCCAGGGATGTGGATGAGTGTCCCTTGGTGACAGGAAAGCTCTGTCAGGTAGACCAAGTGACCCACAGTTATCACACTAACCAACACTTCCCTGTGAATACTCCAACCCAATCAGAGACATTTGGTGGTCACTTCTGACTGATTCATGGCCAACTTTGGAAAGGCAAAGCAGAACAGATCCGATAAATATAAAGGAAGGTAGGAGGCAGGGGACAGGAGGAGCCCACTCAGCCCCTCATCCCTGTGCTACCATTCGAATAGATCCGGACACATTGTATCTTAACTCCACATATCTGCCTTGGTTCCGTAACCCTAAATCCACTTACCCAAGAAAGATCTATCAATCTCAGTTTGAAAATGTTGAATTGACCCCACCAAGAGTTTTTGGCGGGAGAGAGTTCCAGGTTTCCATGCCCTTCTCATACACACACACAATCACACTCACACACACACACACACTCGCATACGCACACACAGTCTCAGACACACACACACAGTCTCATACACACACACAGTCACACACACACACACACACACACACACACTCTCACATATGCACACACAGGCACATACACACACACACACACAGACTTGCATACGCACACACACTCTCGCATACGCACACAGTCTCATACACACACACACACTCATACACACACACACACACACTCACACTCTCACATACACACACACACACTCTCACATATGCACACACAGGCACATACACACACACACACACACACACACACACACACACACTTGCATTTGCACACACACACACACACACACACACACAGTCTCATACATACACACACACACACACACACACACACCACACACAAACACACAGTCTCATATATACACACACACACACACACAGTCTCATATACACACACACAGTCTCATACACACACATACACACACACACACACACACACACACACACACACACACAGTCTCATACACACACACACACACACACACACACTCTCGCATACGCACACACACACAATCAAATACATACACACACACACACTCTCACATACGCACACATAGTCACGTACACACACACACACACTCTCACATACGCACACACAGGCACATACACACACGCACACTCTTGCATACGCACACACACACACACACACACACACAGTCTCATACATACACACACACACCACACACACACACACAGTCTCATACATACACACACAGACAGTCTCATACGCACACACACACACACACAGTCTCATACACACACACTCTCGCATACGCACATACACACACACACACACAATCACATACACACACACACACAGTCACATACACACACACTCTTGCATACTCACACACAGTCTCATACACACACAATCACATACACACACAAACACACGCACACACACACACACACACACACAATTACATACACACAATTACATACACACACACACACTCTTGCATACGCACACACAGTCTCATACACACACACAATCACATACACACACACAATCACATACAAACACACACACACAGACTCATACACACACACAATCACATACAAACACACACAATCACATACACACACACAGACACACACTCTCGCATACATGCACACACACTCTCGCATACGCACACACACTCTCTCGCATAAGCACACACAGTCTCATACACACACACAATTACATACACACACACACACACACTCTCGCTTATGCACACACAGTCTCATACACCCACACAATCTCACACACACACACACACACACTTTTGCATATGCACACACAGTCTCATACACACACACTATCGCATAAACACACAAACACATACACACATACACTCTTGCATACACACACACAGTCTCATACACACATACAATCACATACACACACACACACTCTTGCATATGCACACACAGTCTCATAACACACACTTTTGCATGCACACACAGTCTCATATACACACACAGTCACATACACACACACACTTTCACATACGCACACAGTCTCATACACACAGTCACGTACACATACACACAGTCTCATACGCATACACAGTCTCATATACACACACAGTCTCATACACACACACAGTCACATACACACGCACATACACACACACACACAGTCTCAAACGCACACACAGACTCATGCACACACACATGCACACAGTCTCATATGCACACACAGTCTCATATGCACACACAGTCTCATGCACACACACAGTCTGAAACACACACACAGTCACATACACACACACACACAGTCGCATACACACATAGTCTCAAACACACACACTGTCACATACCCACACACAAATGCACACAGTCTCATACACACACACACAGTCTCATAAACACACAGTATCAAACACACACACTGTCACATACACACACACACACACACACAGTCTCACACACACACAGTTTCAAACACACACACACAGTCACATACACACACACACACACACACACAGTCTCAAACACACACACACAGTCACATACACACACACACACACACACACAGTCTCAAACACACACACACAGTCACATACACATACACACACACACACACACAGTCTCAAACACACACACACAGTCACATACACACACACACACACACACACAGTCTCAGACACACACACACAGTCACATACACACACACACACACACACACACACAGTCTCAAACACACACACACAGTCACATACACACACACACACACAGTCTCAAACACACACACACAGTCACATACACACACACATACACACACACACAAGTAAAATAAAATAGAAAAATTCTGTCAAAAGTTTAAAAGCCAAGGGTTGAAGGGAAATCATGAGATGATGGAGTCCCTGAAATGGTGTCCAGGTTGTACGGTTAGTCCCTGAGCCCTGGTCTCTGAAACACTCGATGCCCCTTGCGCTGCTTCCAGGTAGAAAACATGCTGCCAGTCGATTTCAGAGCGTAGAGCGGAACATCTGTCCGCTCTGTGCTTTGGGGCGGTGTTTGCAGCTTCAGGAGCTGGGCTGCCCTTTACCCAAGCAGCCGATCTCCTCTACCCTCCGAGGCAAAAGCAGCTGAGCAGCTTTGCAAGCCCCGGTTTCCTGGCACGGTTACTTTGCTGAGCTGTAAACCAGCACGTGACCCTTTGGTTTAGGGGGGGGGGGGGGGGGGGGGGGCATGAGGAACTTCCCAGCTCCTGTAAAACCGCAGATTCACCTTTCCATATAAAAAAACTGTCCTTGCCTGGACCAGCCGCCTCCGGAATCCTCGCATTAACCCTTTCCAGTGCGGTGACTTTTAGAAAGAAACACCGATTCTTTCCGGAATGTTCCGCATCCTTGAAGAGGAGCCATTTCCCATGATTAAAGCAGTTATGGATCCAGAACCCCCCCACCCCACCCCCCACTCCTCCACCCACCCCAACTTTGGCTGACACCAGCCCATGTAGTAAAAGCTACCAGGCTGCACAAGTGGTGAGGGGCCTACCCCCTGAGGTGGGTAAAATGGCGGGGGTGGGGGGGTGGGGGGTGGGGGAGGGGGTTGGGGGGCAGTGCAGGGTGGGGAAACATGAAATCCAGGCCTTCGGCCCCCACAATCCAGGTTGACGGAGTCAGTACTGAGGGGGTGCTGCAGTGTTGGTGGGTGCAGGCGAGACATTTAAGCCAAGCAAGGCCCCTGCCCCCTCCTCCCTGTCCTTCCAGGGGGATGTCAAAGGCTATGCAGGGCTCCCCCAAAGGAGGGGTGGGTGAACCACCATTGGGGGCTCATTGTGCCCATCGGAGGCAAACCCAACACCCCCCCCCTTCCAAGCTCTCAAGGCCATACATCCCCTTTAATACTACCCCCCCCCGCACCCCACCACCCCAGCCCCAGCCTCTCAGACCAGACCCCACCAATACCCCGGGGCTTAACTTGAAGTCTGGATCCATAACTGCTTTGGTCATGGAAAATGGCTCCTCTTCTTGAAGAGCGAAGAACATTCTGGAAGAATTGCTCTTTTTCTCCATAAGTCGCCGCACTTCAAAGGGTTAACGCGAGGATCCCGGCGGTCGCTGGGCCCGGAAAAGGACAGCTTTTTTGCAGGGCAGGTTGCCCAGTCGTGACGGAATTTCCTGATTGTGGGATCTTGCTGTGTGGAAGCGCCCACCTCCCCCACCCTCCCCAAACCCCCCCCACACCACCCGCCCCGCATTGCAGCAGCGAGCCCTCCCCCCCCACCCCACTCAGGGACAAAAAAGGTGCTTCGTTTTGGATTGAGGATGTGACAGGGCGCCATAGAAACGCAGGCCAGGATAGCAGAGGTGCTCCGGCGCTGAGAGGGTGTGGGCAGGCGGCTCGGATCGTGAAATGGTCGTCGGGGTTTCCTTCCTTTCCACCAAGACGCAGGTCGAGTCGACGGGGCCTCTCCACCTTGTCTGAACCAAACCCTGGGGCTGAACTTCACACCGAGTGCATCGGCCGGGAATACAGGGGTGACCGGGCAGAACAGAGGAGACAAGGCAACACTCCCAGTAAAACAGGGAGGAGCTCCTGTGAGCGGTGAAAATACCTTCAGTGTTCAATGACATACACAGCGGCCAATGACTGGGGAAGTGTTTGCGAGCAAGGGATAAAACATTCATTAACCAAGGGAACCTTGGGTTGGCGGAGCAGGTTCAATGTTTGATCTCTCTTTCTGATGGTTGAGGAGTCTAGTCATAGCTCCTGGGCCCCCCCCCCCCCCCGCCAGAGAGAGTAAGAGGGAGTGGGAGAAAGAGAGAGAGAGGAAGAAGCAGAGAGAGAGAGAGAGAGAGAGAGAGAGTGAGTGAGGAGACAGAAGCAAGGAGCAGGAGCAGATGATCAAAGAGGAGGAGGATGATGGGAGAAGGGGTTGTCACTGAGTGGCCATGCACACTGCACTGAAACCGAGGGAGAAGCTGGGCGGGGTTGGGATACATGGGGCAATGCTGGGCAGGGTTGGTGTATATGGATGGGTTGGTGTATATGGGGAGAAGCTGGGCGGGGTTGGGGTATATGAGGAGAAGCTGGGCGGGGTTTGGTATATGGTGGGAAGCTGGGCAGGGTTGGTGTATATAGGGAGAAGCTGGATCAGGTTGGTGTATATGGGGAGCAGCTGGGCGGGGTTGGGGTATATGGCGGGAAGCTGGGGTGGATTTGGGGTATATGGCGGGAAGCTGGGCGTGGTTGGTGTATATGGCGGGAAGCTGGGCGTGGTTGGTGTATATGGCGGGAAGCTGGGCGTGGTTGGTGTATATGGCGGGAAGCTGGGCGTGGTTGGTGTATATGGCGGGAAGCTGGGCGGGGTTGGAGTATATGGGGAGCAGCTGGGTGGGGTTGGGTTATATGGCGGGAAGCTGGGTGGGGTTGGGGTATATGGTGAGAAGCTGGGTGGGGTTGGTGTGTATGGGGAGCAGCTGAGTGAGGTTGGTGTATATGGGGTGAAGGTGGGTGGGGTTGGGGTATATGGAGGTAAGCTGGGTGGGGTTGGTGTATATGGGGTGAAGGTGGGTGGGGTTGGGGTATATGGAGGAAGCTGGGCGGGTTTGGGGTATATAGTGGGAAGCTGGGCAGGTTTGGTGTATATGGGGAGCAGCTGGGTGGGGTTTTGGTATATAGTGGGAAGCTGGGTGGGGTTGGGGTATATGGGGTGAAGGTGGGTGGTGTTGGGGTATATGGGGTGAAGGTGGGTGGGGTTGGGGTATATGGAGGAAGCTGGGTGGAATTGGGGTATATGGGGTCAAGGTGTGTGGTGTTGGGGTATATGGAGGAAGCTGGGTGGGATTGGGATATATGGGGTGAAGGTGGGTGATGTTGCGGTATATGGGGGGATGCTGGGTGGGGTTGGGGTATATGGAGGAAGCTGGGTGGGGTTGGGGTATATGGGGTGAAGTGGGTGGGGTTGGGGTATATGGGGTGAAGGTGGGTGGTGTTGGGGTATATGGGGTGAAGGTGGGTGGGGTTGGGGTATATGGAGGAGGCTGGGTGGATTTGGGGTATATGGAGGAAGCTGGGTAGGGTTGGGGTATATGGGGTGAAGGTGGGCGGGGTTGGGGTATGTGGGGTGAAGGTGGGTGGTAGTGGGGTATATGGGGTGAAGGTGGGTGGGTTTCGGGTATATGGAGCAAGATGGGTAGGGTTGGGGTATATAGGGTGAAGGTGGGTGGGGTTGGGGTATATGGAGGGAGGCTGGGTGGGGTTGGGGTTAATGGGGGGATGCTGGGTGGGTTTGGGGTATATGGGGGAAGCTGGGTGGTGTTGGGGTATATGGAGGAAGCTGGGCGGGGTTGGGGTATATGGGGTGAAGGTGGGCGGGGTTGGGGTATATAGGGTGAAGGTGGGTGGGGTTGGGGTATATGGAGGAAGCTGGGTGGGGTTGGGGTATATGGGGTGAAATTGGGCGGTGTTGGGGTATATGGGGTGAAGGTGGGTGGGGTTGGGGTATATGGGGTGAAGGTGGGAAGGGTTGGGGTATATGGGATGAAGGTGGACGGGGTTGGGGTATATGGGGTGAAGGTGGGTGGGGTTGGGGTATATGGAGGAAGCTGGGTGGGGTTGGGTTATATGGGGTGAAGGTGGCTGGGGTTGGGGTATATGGGGTGAAGGTGGGTGTGGTTGGGGTATATGGGGGATGCTGGGTGGGGTTGAGGTATATGGAGGAAGCTGGGTGGGGTTGGGGTATATGGAGGAAGCTGGGTGGGGTTGGGGTATATGGGGTGAAGGTGGGTGGGGATGGGGTATATGGGGTGAAGGTGGGTGGGGTTGGGGTATATGGGGTGAATGTGGGTGGTGTTGGGGTATATGGGGTGAAGGTGGGTGGTGTTGGGGTATATGGGGTGAAGGTGGGTTGGTTTGGGGTATATAGGGTGAAGGTGGGTGGGGTTGGGGTATATGGAAGGAAGTTGGGTAGGGTTGGGTTATATGGGGGCATGCTGGGTGGGGTTGGGGTATATGGAGGAAGCTGGGTGGGGTTGGGGTATATGGAGGAAGCTGGGTGGTGTTGAGGTATATGGGGTGAAGGTGGGCGGGGTTGGGGTATGTGGGGTGAAGGGGGTGGGGTTGGGGTATATGGGATGAAGGTTGGTGGTGTTGGGGTATATGGGGTGAAGGTGGGTGGTGTTGGGGTATATGGGTGAAGATGGGTGGGGTTGGGGTATATGGGGTGAAGGTGAGTGGGGTTGGGGTATATGGGGTGAATGTGGGTGGTGTTGGGGTATATGGGTTGAAGGTGGGTGGGGTTGGGCTATATGGGGTGAAGGTGGGTGGTGTTGGGGTATATTGGGTGAAGGTGGGTGGTGTTGGGGTATATGGGGTGAAGGTGGGTGGGGTTGGGGTATATGGAGGAAGCTGGACGGGGTTGGGGTATATGGGGTGAAGGTGGGTGGGGTTGGGGTATATGGGGTGAAGGTGGGCGGGGTTGGGGTATATGGGGTGAATGTGGGTGGTGTTGGGGTATATGGGGTGAAGGTGGGTCGGGTTGGGGTATATGGGGTGAAGGTGGGTGTGGTTGGGGTATATGGAGGGAAGCTGGGTGGGGTTGGGGTATATTGAGGTAAGCTGGGTGGGGTTGGGATATATGGAGGTTAGCTGGGTGCGGTTGGGGTATATGGGGTGAAGGTGGGTGCGGTTGGGGTATATGGAGGGAAGCTGGGTGGGGTTGAGGTATATGGAGGTAAGCTGGGTGGGGTTGGGGTATATGGGGTGAAGGTGGGTGGGGTTGGGGTATATGGAGGAAGCTGGGTGGGTTTGGGGTATATGGGGTGAAGGTGGGTGGGTTTGGGGTATATGGAGGTAAGCTGGGTGGGTTTGGGGTATATTTGGTGAAGGTGGGTGGGGTTGGGGTATATGGAGGTAAGCTGGGTGGGTTTGGGGTATATGGGGTGAAGGTGGGTGGGGTTGGGGTATATGGAGGTAAGCTGGGTGGGGTTGGGGTATATGGGGTGAAGGTGGGTGGGGTTGGGGTATATGGAGGAAGCTGGGTGGGGTTGGGGTATATGGAGGAAGCTGGGTGGGGTTGGGGTATATGGAGGTAAGCTGGGTGGGGTTGGGGTATATGGAGGTAAGCTGGGTGGGGTTGGGGTATATGGGGTGAAGGTGGGTGGGGTTGGGGTATATGGGGTGAAGGTGGGTGGGGTTGGGGTATATGGGGTGAAGGTGGGTGGGGTTGGGGTATATGGGGTGAAGCTGGGTGGGGTTCGGGTATATGGAGGTAAGCTGGGTGGGGTTGGGGTATATGGGGTGAAGGTGGGTGGGGTTGGGGTATATGGGGTGAAGGTGGGTTGGGTTGGGGTATATGGAGGAAGCTGGGTGGGGTTGGGGTATATGGAGGAAGCTGGGTGGGGTTGGGGTATATGGAGGTAAGCTGGTTGGGGTTGGGGTATATGGGGTGAAGGTGGGTGGGGTTGGGGTATATGGGGTGAATGTGGGTGGGGTTGGGGTATATGGGGTGAAGGTGGGTGGGGTTGGGGTATATGGAGGTAAGCTGGGTGGGGTTGGGGTATATGGGGTGAAGCTGGGTGGGGTTGGGGTATATGGGGTGAAGGTGGGTGGGGTTGGGGTATATGGAGGAAGCTGGGTGGGGTTGGGGTATATGGAGGTAAGCTGGGTGGGGTTGGGGTATATGGGGTGAAGCTGGGTGGGGTTGGGGTATATGGGGTGAAGCTGGGTGGGGTTGGGGTATATGGGGTGAAGGAGGGTGGGGTTGGGGTATATGGGGTGAAGGAGGGTGGGGTTGGGGTATATGGGGTGAAGGTGGGTGGGGTTGGGGTATATGGAGGAAGCTGGGTGGGGTTGGGGTATATGGAGGTAAGCTGGGTGGGGTTGGGGTATATGGGGTGAAGGAGGGTGGGGTGGGGTATATGGGGTGAAGCTGGGTGGGGTTGGGGTATATGGAGGTAAGCTGGGTGGGGTTGGGGTATATGGGGTGAAGGAGGGTGGGGTTGGGGTATATGGGGTGAAGGAGGGTGGGGTTGGGGTATATGGAGGTAAGCTGGGTGGGGTTGGGGTATATGGGGTGAAGGAGGGTGGGGTTGGGGTATATGGGGTGAAGGAGGGTGGGGTTGGGGTATATGGGGTGAAGGAGGGTGGGGTTGGGGTATATGGGGTGAAGGTGGGTGGGGTTGGGGTATTTGGAGGTAAGCTGGGTGGGGTTGGGGTATTTGGAGGTAAGCTGGGTGGGGTTGGGGTATATGGAGGTAAGCTGGGTGGGGTTGGGGTATATGGGGTGAAGGTGGGTGGGGTTGGGGTATATGGAGGAAGCTGGGTGGGGTTGGGGTATATGGGGTGAAGGTGGGTGGGGTTGGGGTATATGGGGTGAAGGTGGGTGGGGTTGGGGTATATGGGGTGAATGTGGGTGGTGTTGGGGTATATGGGGTGAAGGTGGGTGGTGTTGGGGTATATGGGGTGAAGGTGGGTTGGTTTGGGGTATATAGGGTGAAGGTGGGTGGGGTTGGGGTATATGGAAGGAAGTTGGGTAGGGTTGGGTTATATGGGGGCATGCTGGGTGGGGTTGGGGTATATGGAGGAAGCTGGGTGGGGTTGGGGTATATGGAGGAAGCTGGGTGGTGTTGAGGTATATGGGGTGAAGGTGGGCGGGGTTGGGGTATGTGGGGTGAAGGGGGTGGGGTTGGGGTATATGGGATGAAGGTTGGTGGTGTTGGGGTATATGGGGTGAAGGTGGGTGGTGTTGGGGTATATGGGGTGAAGATGGGTGGGGTTGGGGTATATGGGGTGAAGGTGAGTGGGGTTGGGGTATATGGGGTGAATGTGGGTGGTGTTGGGGTATATGGGTTGAAGGTGGGTGGGGTTGGGCTATATGGGGTGAAGGTGGGTGGTGTTGGGGTATATTGGGTGAAGGTGGGTGGTGTTGGGGTATATGGGGTGAAGGTGGGTGGGGTTGGGGTATATGGAGGAAGCTGGACGGGGTTGGGGTATATGGGGTGAAGGTGGGTGGGGTTGGGGTATATGGGGTGAAGGTGGGCGGGGTTGGGGTATATGGGGTGAATGTGGGTGGTGTTGGGGTATATGGGGTGAAGGTGGGTCGGGTTGGGGTATATGGGGTGAAGGTGGGTGTGGTTGGGGTATATGGAGGGAAGCTGGGTGGGGTTGGGGTATATTGAGGTAAGCTGGGTGGGGTTGGGATATATGGAGGTTAGCTGGGTGCGGTTGGGGTATATGGGGTGAAGGTGGGTGCGGTTGGGGTATATGGAGGGAAGCTGGGTGGGGTTGAGGTATATGGAGGTAAGCTGGGTGGGGTTGGGGTATATGGGGTGAAGGTGGGTGGGGTTGGGGTATATGGAGGAAGCTGGGTGGGTTTGGGGTATATGGGGTGAAGGTGGGTGGGTTTGGGGTATATGGAGGTAAGCTGGGTGGGTTTGGGGTATATTTGGTGAAGGTGGGTGGGGTTGGGGTATATGGAGGTAAGCTGGGTGGGTTTGGGGTATATGGGGTGAAGGTGGGTGGGGTTGGGGTATATGGAGGTAAGCTGGGTGGGGTTGGGGTATATGGGGTGAAGGTGGGTGGGGTTGGGGTATATGGAGGAAGCTGGGTGGGGTTGGGGTATATGGAGGAAGCTGGGTGGGGTTGGGGTATATGGAGGTAAGCTGGGTGGGGTTGGGGTATATGGAGGTAAGCTGGGTGGGGTTGGGGTATATGGGGTGAAGGTGGGTGGGGTTGGGGTATATGGGGTGAAGGTGGGTGGGGTTGGGGTATATGGGGTGAAGGTGGGTGGGGTTGGGGTATATGGGGTGAAGCTGGGTGGGGTTCGGGTATATGGAGGTAAGCTGGGTGGGGTTGGGGTATATGGGGTGAAGGTGGGTGGGGTTGGGGTATATGGGGTGAAGGTGGGTTGGGTTGGGGTATATGGAGGAAGCTGGGTGGGGTTGGGGTATATGGAGGAAGCTGGGTGGGGTTGGGGTATATGGAGGTAAGCTGGTTGGGGTTGGGGTATATGGGGTGAAGGTGGGTGGGGTTGGGGTATATGGGGTGAATGTGGGTGGGGTTGGGGTATATGGGGTGAAGGTGGGTGGGGTTGGGGTATATGGAGGTAAGCTGGGTGGGGTTGGGGTATATGGGGTGAAGCTGGGTGGGGTTGGGGTATATGGGGTGAAGGTGGGTGGGGTTGGGGTATATGGAGGAAGCTGGGTGGGGTTGGGGTATATGGAGGTAAGCTGGGTGGGGTTGGGGTATATGGGGTGAAGCTGGGTGGGGTTGGGGTATATGGGGTGAAGCTGGGTGGGGTTGGGGTATATGGGGTGAAGGAGGGTGGGGTTGGGGTATATGGGGTGAAGGAGGGTGGGGTTGGGGTATATGGGGTGAAGGTGGGTGGGGTTGGGGTATATGGAGGAAGCTGGGTGGGGTTGGGGTATATGGAGGTAAGCTGGGTGGGGTTGGGGTATATGGGGTGAAGGAGGGTGGGGTGGGGTATATGGGGTGAAGCTGGGTGGGGTTGGGGTATATGGAGGTAAGCTGGGTGGGGTTGGGGTATATGGGGTGAAGGAGGGTGGGGTTGGGGTATATGGGGTGAAGGAGGGTGGGGTTGGGGTATATGGAGGTAAGCTGGGTGGGGTTGGGGTATATGGGGTGAAGGTGGGTGGGGTTGGGGTATATGGGGAGGATGTTGAGCTCAGTTTGAAGGTGTTGTTGAGGGAGACATTCCTGGGACTATTTGAACAGCCTTGTCCTCTTTCTCTATACAGCAGTTGCTTTAGGCATTGCCTCTGGAGGACTCGCATAGCCTCATAGGATCAGCAAATGGCCACAGCAGGGAAGCTGGCCATTCGGCCCATCCCCTCCATGACTTTGTGCCAATTCCCCAGCCTCTCCCTATAGCCCCGCATTTTTTTCAGGCAGCAATCCAAGTCGATCAATGACGCTTCGATTGATCCAATCTCTACAACACTCGCAGGGAATTCATTCCAGATCCTAACCACTCGCTGTGTGGAAGGTTTCTCCTCATGTCTCCATCGCTTCTTTAGCCAATCACCTCAGATTTGTGCCCTCTCATTCTCAATCCTTCCACCAATGGGAATAGTTTCTCCTGTCTAATCTGTCCAGACCCCGGTTGATTCTGAATACCTCTATCAAATCTCCTCTCAACCCTCTCTTCTCCAAGGAAAACAGCCCCAACATCTCCGATCTACCTACATCACTGAAGTTTCTCATCCCTGGAGCTATTGTGAATCTTTTCTGCACTCTCTCTAATGCTTTCACATCCTTCCTAAGGTGCGGCACTCAGAATTGGACTCCAGTTGAAGCTGAACCGTGTTTAATAAAGGTTTATTACTTTTGCAGCCCATGTCCCTATCTATAAATCCCAGGATGCAATATACTTCACAAACCTCTCTCTCGGCCTGTCCTGCCACCTTCTATCATTTGTGCACATGTACTCCCAGGCCCTCCTGCTCCTTTAGGACTGCACTCTTTATTTTATATTCTCTCCCCTCATTATGCAGAGACACAAAGACAAACCTAGACACACATACAATCATAGACACACACATACAATCACATGCGCACACATACAATCACAGACGCACACATACAGTCACAGGTGCACACATACAATCACAGGCACACACATACAATCACAGGCACACACATACAATCACAGGCACACACATACAGTCACAGGTGCACACATACAATCACAGGCACACACATACAATCACAGGCACACAATACAATCACAGACACACACATACAATCACAGGCACACAATACAATCACAGACACACACATACAATCACAGGTGCACACATACAATCACAGACACACATACAATCACAGGTGCACACATACAATCACAGGCACACACATACAATCACAGGTGCACACATACAATCACAGACACACATACAATCACAGGCGCACACATACAATCACAGACACACATACAATCACAGGTGCACACATACAATCACAGACACACACATACAATCACAGGTGCACACATACAATCACAGACACACATACAATCACAGGTGCACACATACAATCACAGACACACACATACAATCACAGGTGCACACATACAATCACAGACACACACATACAATCACAGGCACATACATACAATTACAGGCACACGTATACATCACAGACTCACACATAGATCACACACACACACCTAAAATCTCAGACACATGCACAATCAGAGGCATGCACATTCAATCAAAGTCACGCACATACAATCACACACACAGACATACAATCACAGACACACACATATAATTGCAGCCACACACACACACATCACAAGCACAAACATACATCACAGGCTCAAACATACAATCACAGGCACACACACACCATCACAGACACACACATACAATCACAAGCACGCACATACATCACAGGCACACAGATACATCACAGACACACACATCACAGACACACACATACATCACAGACACATTCATACAATTACAGACACAGATGAATCACAGACACACACATCACAGACACACACATACATCACAGACACACACATATATCAGACACATATCCGAGTGCACACGCATGCACAGTCAAGGGCAAACATTCAAACACAAGTGTACACACATGGTTTACACACACATGCACACACAGACACAAACACACACACACCCACACACACTCAGACACACTAACACACAGACACACACTAAAACAAATACACAGACACACATGAATGCACACACACACAAATGCACAGACATGCTCATATACACACATGTGCACAATTGCACACACACACGCATAAACACATACACACACACACACAGCCTCACCTTTAGCAATCTCTGCCTGCAGGATACTGTCAGATTTACACATACAAACACATACACACACACATATACACACACATGTGCACACGCACACATGCACAAACATGTACATGTGCACAAATACACACACATGCACAAACACACACACACATACAACACACACAAACACACATGCATGTAAACACGCACACGTGCACAAACACACATGCACATACACAAACACACACACACACACACACACACACACACACACGACATACACATGCACACATAAGTTTTGAAATAAAAGTTACAGCTAAACAAAAATGTATGTAGCCAGAAGGGTGCATATAAACATACACAATTGTACATAGATAGGAAAAACATACAGCCATACATATACAAATTTAAAAAAAGGTATTCCTCAATACTACAGATCATATGTTACATAACTCTAAACCTATCTATAGATAGAGAGACAGGAATGAGTGCTCGGAATGACTTTGATATTGATATACATGGATGGAAATGTTTGTGTGAAATTTACATTCAGTATGCCTGTAGGTTTCTTTAGGTGGTGGTATGAAACAGTTGATATTTTTACTGAACAAGTCAGAATGCAGAGTGAAACTTGGCTTGACAGGTTTTATGTTTTTTCTTAGAAACCACTGAAGAAATTCACAGGAGTGTACTGATGAACTTTTAACACAAAGAATAAAACTTTTATTGAACAAGAAAAAATGAACCAGATGAAACCAGGCAAAAAGGTTGGAACGATCTCAATTCAAACACAGGAGGATGATTCACATATTCATGATTCCTTCACCCCGGCTATACCTTTACAGGAACATACACACTCAGAAAGATAAAACTATTTACCATAACTGCATGACATTCCAATATTCAGGGTAAATATGCGGTACATGTGGACCAACTGATGAACTGTGGTCAGGTATACCACAGTCCAAAGTAAATGACAGATGTGACCAAAGCAGATTCCGTGGATTTCCCGACAACCCACCCAGGTGCTTGTCACACTGAGTCAACCAGTCTCAATGAAACTCGGTCTTTCTCACGAGGGTGTCCAATCTCCACTTCCTTCGAATGCCCTTCAAACCGTCGCTCCCACTCGGATGGCCTCTGCCAGGATCCACCTCCAGGGTTTCTATCCCGCCTTCTGAGATTCCTTTCCTCTGGGCCTCTGCACACACTCACGCCTCACCTTCCAAGCTTGCTTTCGAGCAGGACGCTCCTGCTCCAAAAGGGTATCTTTGCCCTGACGGCCCACGGCACGGAGCCACCAACCTTCGGCTGGCCTTCTGGGATCTACAGGCTTCCCTCCAGGCCACCTTGCTTCAAGTCTGCTCCCCGCAGCTCTCTCTCTCTTTAACTCGGAGCCCATTGTGCTGCCCTGTCTTCTCAAACTTCCCGTAACAGGGTCAGTTTCTGACCTCTCCTTGTCCCTTCCTCTGGGGGCCTGCCTCTGTCCAGCTCCCTGGGGGTTCAGGATCGTTGGGGCCTCCTCCCTGTACCCTCCTCCCTGTGCCCTGCTCCCTGTGTCCTGCTCCCTGTGTCCTGCTCCCTGTGTCCTGCTCCCTGTGCCCTGCTCCCTGTGCCCTACTCCCTGTGTCCTGCTCCCTGTGTCCTGCTCCCTGTGTCCAGCTCCCTGTGTCCTGCTCCCTCTGTCCTGCTCCCTGTGTCCTGCTCCCTGTGTCCTGCTCCCTGTGCCCTGCTCCCTGTGTCCTGCTCCCTGTGTCCTGCTCCCTGTGTCCTGCTCCCTGTGTCCTGCTCCCTGTGCCCTGCTCCCTGTGCCCTGCTCCCTGTGTCCTGCTCCCTGTGCCCTGCTCCCTGTGCCCTCCTCCCTGTGTCCTGTTCCCTGTGTCCTGCTCCCTGTGTCCTGTTCCCTGTGTCCTGCTCCCTGTGTCCTGCTCCCTGTGTCCTGCTCCCTGTGTCCTGTTCCCTGTGTCCTGCTCCCTGTGTCCTGTTCCCTGTGTCCTGCTCCCTGTGTCCTGTTCCCTGTGTCCTGCTCCCTGTGTCCTGCTCCCTGTGTCCTGCTCCCTGTGCCCTGCTCCCTGTGCCCTGCTCCCTGTGCCCTGCTCCCTGTGTCCTGCTCCCTGTGTCCTGCTCCCTGTGCCCTGCTCCCTGTGCCCTGCTCCCTGTGCCCTGCTCCCTGTGTCCTGCTCCCTGTGCCCTGCTCCCTGTGTCCTGTTCCCTGTGTCCTGCTCCCTGTGTCCTGCTCCCTGTGTCCTGCTCCCTGTGCCCTGCTCCCTGTGTCCTGCTCCCTGTGCCCTGCTCCCTGTGTCCTGCTCCCTGTGCTCTGCTCCCTGTGTCCTGCTCCCTGTGTCCTGCTCCCTGTGTCCTGCTCCCTGTGCTCTGCTCCCTGTGCCCTGCTCCCTGTGCCCTGCTCCCTGTGTCCTGCTCCCTGTGTCCTGCTCCCTGTGTCCTGCTCCCTGTGTCCTGCTCCCTGTGTCCTGCTCCCTGTGCCCTGCTCCCTGTGCCCTGCTCCCTGTGTCCTGCTCCCTGTGCCCTGCTCCCTGTGTCCTGCTCCCTGTGTCCTGCTCCCTGTGTCCTCCTCCCTGTGCCCTGCTCCCTGTGTCCTGCTCCCTGTGCCCTGCTCCCTGTGTCCTGCTCCCTGTGTCCTGCTCCCTGTGCCCTGCTCCCTGTGTCCTGCTCCCTGTGTCCTGCTCCCTGTGCCCTGCTCCCTGTGCCCTGCTCCCTGTGCCCTGCTCCCTGTGCCCTGCTCCCTGTGCCCTGCTCCCTGGGGACACCTTCTCTCAAATGGCACTCTGCTTCAGGTCAGCTTTCCCCTGAAGTTTTGCGCCCCCCCACCCCCCTTCACTTTACTTTTCCTTCTGAGCAGGTGCACAGAGCCGACTCCCGGCCTGAAGGCCTGAAAGCGGATGGGCTGAGCGAGCGGGGGGGTTGTTACCCGACTGGTGTGTGCACAGAAGCCCCGAGGCCTGCTAGGACCTGTAGTCCCTGAACTCCAGGCCCCCAACTTCGATTTAAAACGAAGGTGAGAGTTGGTCACAATGTGTTAGACATTTATAGCTACTTTTCTGTACGCCTCCAGTCACTGCTGTGGTGTAGGAAACACAGCAGTCAATTCGTGC
Organism: Isurus oxyrinchus; assembly: GCA_026770705.1. Lineage (NCBI taxonomy): Eukaryota > Metazoa > Chordata > Chondrichthyes > Lamniformes > Lamnidae > Isurus > Isurus oxyrinchus. The sequence goes on from JANJGN010000684.1 coordinate 145,624, forward strand.
ACAGCAAGCTCCCACAAAGATCAAAGAGGGTAAGTGACCAGGTAATCCATTTTTTTATTCATTCATGGGATATGGGCATCACTGGCTGGGCCCAGCATTTATTGCCCATCCCTAATTGCCCCTTGAGAAGGTGGCGGTGAGCTGCCTTCTTGAACCGCAGCAGTCCATGTGGTGTAGGTACACCCACAGTGCTGTTAGGGAGGGAGTTCCAGGATTTTGACCCAGTGACAGTGAAGGAACGGCCGATATATTTCCAAGTCAGGATGGTGAGTGTCTTGGAGGGGAACTTCCAGGTGGTGGTGTCCCCATGTGTCTGCTGCCCTTGTCCTTCTAGATGGTAGTTGGTCGTGGGTTTGGAAGGTGCTGTCGAAGGAGCCTTGGTGAGTTCCTGCAGTGAATCTTGTAGATGGCACACACACTGCTGCTACTGTGTGTCGGTGGTGGAGGGAGTGAATGTTTGTAGATGGGGTGCCAAACAAGCGGCTGCTTTGTCCTGGATGGTGTCGAGCTTCCTGAGTGTTGTGGGAGCTGCACCTATCCAGGCAAGTGGGGAGTATTCCATCACACTCCTGACTTGTGCCTTGTAGATGGTGGACAGGCTTTGGAGAGTCAGGAGGTGAGTTACTCACTACAGGATTCCCAGCGTCTGACCTGCTCTTGTGGCCACAGTATTTATATGGCTGGTCCAGTTCAGTTTCTGGTCAATGGTAACCCCCAGGATGTTGACTGTGGGGGATTCAGTGATGGTAATGCCATTGAATGCTGAGGGGCGATGGTTGGATTCTCTCTTGTTGGAGATGGCCATTGCCTGGCACTTGACCAAATAGGGACAAAGAAAAAGAGAGAGTGATAGGCATTGAGAGAAAGAGATAGGAACAGAGGGAAAAACAGAGAGATAGGCATAGAAAGAAAGAGAAAGGGACAGAGAGAAAGATAGAGAGATAGGAATAGATAGAAAAAGATAGGGACACAGAGAAAGACAGAGATAGGGATGGAGAGAAAAATATAGGGACAGAGAGAAAGAGAGAGATATAGGGATAGAGAGAAATAATTAGGGACAGAGAGAAAGACAGAGAGATAGGGATGGAGAGAAAAAATAGGGACAGAGAGAAAGAGAGAGATATAGGGATAGAGAGAAAGAATTAGGGGCAGAGAGAAAGACAGAGAGATAGGGATGGAGAGAAAAATTAAAAAAGGAGAGAGGGAGATAGAGAGAAAGAAATGGGGACAGAGCGAAAGAGAGAGATAAGAATGGAGAGAAAAATAGGGGCAAAGAAAGAGAGAGAGGGATAGAAAGAAATAGGGACGGAGAAAGAGAGAGAGAGAGGGATAGAAAAAAAGAGATAGGGACAGAGAGTGAGAGAGATAGGGATAGAAAGAGAGATAAAAAATACAGAGCCAAGTAGAAAGCGAGATAAATAGAGAAAGAGATAGAGGCATGAGAGAGAGAGAGAGTGAGAGATAGAGATGGAGACATGAACAAATAGATAGATCTAGTGACAGATTGAACAATAAAAACACCAAAAGAGGTATAGATAGAGAGAAAAGAGATAAATAGGTAAAGTAAGAGCCATAAAGAGGGGGAAAGGGAGAGATTGACAGAGAGATATAGACAGATAGCTAGCGAGATAAATAGAAGGCAGAAAAATAGCCTGCTAGGTGGATAGAGTGGCTGAGACAGTTGCAGGGGTTTGGCCCTCTCTTCCCCGGTTCGATGTGGGTGAGCGTCGAGTTTGCTGACTCTCTCTACACCCCCCACCCCCCCCCTCCACCCCCCCACCACCCCTCCAGCTCTGCACAAGAAGATCTCTGCAGCAAATCAGTCACCAGCTCCTGCCAGCACCATCCATCAGGCAACACTTTGCTGCAGATGAGCTGTAGCTAATTAAGTAAAAGTTAATTGAAGTGGGGCTGGCAGGATTGTAATAAAAATGAGAAGGTTTATCAATCTGGGAGTTTCTTGATAATGTCCCTCTGCGTGCTGGTGGAGTAAACACCCACACTCTGTCTGGGATATTGATGTCCCTAGTCAGACACCTGTCAACAGGCGAGTGAAACCTCGGTCAGATATCGGAGACAAGGAAGGCATCGAGGGAAACGGAGGAGGGGAGAGATACAGGGTGCTCCAAGAGGAGGGAGGGAGGAATAGAGGAGAGTGAGATGTAAAACAGATCAGGGTGTTACATAGGACGAAAGGCACCTTAAAGTATGAAGATCCTTGTGTGAGAGGCTGGGGAAGAGTAGACAGGAGGTAGAGGCAATGGGACAGCCAGAAAACAGAGTCAAAAGGCACGAGGAGAGGGATAGAGGGACATGACAAACTGGCAGAGATACAGAGAGGGAGATAGAGAGATACAGAGGGAACTGTAGAAAGAGAGGGAGACCGAGAGAGGGATAGAAAGGGACAGAGGGAGAGGGATAAGGAGACAGGGAGAGGGATAGGCAGAGACAGAGAGAAAGGGAGACACAGAGAGGGATAGGGAGATTGAGAGAGGGATAGAAAGGGACAGAGAAAGAGAGGGAGGGGGAGAGAGGGAGAGGAGTAGACAGAGACAGAAAGAAAGGAGGGCACAGAGAGATAGGGAGACTGAGAGAGGGATAGACAGAGACAGAGAGAAAGGGAGACACAGAGAGGGATAGGGAGATTGAGAGAGGGATAGAAAGGGACAGAGAAAGAGAGGGAGGGGGAGAGAGGGAGAGGAGTAGACAGAGACAGAAAGAAAGGAGGGCACAGAGAGATAGGGAGACAGGGAGAGGGATAGACAGAGACAGAGAGAAAGGGAGACACAGAGAGGGATAGGGAGATTGAGAGGGAGATAGGCAAAAACATGGAGAAATGGAGGCCGAGAGGGATGGACAGAGAGAGAGAAAAGGGCAGCAGAGAGAGCACATTCTGTCCCTGTCCATCATTGGACAGAGACAAAACAACAGAGGAAGGGAGAGAGTGGCCAGGGGGAGAGGAGAGAGAGTTGGGAGGGGAGGGAGGGAGGGGAGGGAGATTGCGGGGGAGAGAGAGTGAGGGAGGAGAAGGGAGAGAGACAGGGTGAGGGAGAGGCAGAATGAAGGAGAGAGATAGAGAGCAAGGAAGAGAGGGACAGAGGCAGAGAGAGGACTACACAGAGGCAGAAAGAGAGGGAGGCAGAGAGGGATGGACAGAGAATGAGACAGAGGGCAAAAGAAAATGAGGAGAGAGACAGAAGGAGAGAGGGAGCCAGAGGCAGAGTGAGGGACAGAGAGAGAGAGAGAGAGAGTGACAGACCGAGGGAGAGAGGGACAGAAACAGATAGAGAACGACGGAGAGAGGTGAAAGAGAGGCTAGAAAGAGTCAAAGAAGGACAGGGTGAGACAGAGAGTAATAGAGTGAGGGATCAACAGAGACAGAGAGATAGAGACAAATAGAGAGATACAAAAAAGTGAATGTGCTAGAGAGGGGGAAAGAGACAGGAGGGGAGGAAAGAGATTAGCTGAAGTGATTAGAGAGTGGAAGCAAGACAGAACTGTACAGAGAGAGAGAGAGAGAGAGAGAGAAATACATGCAGATACAAAGGGACATGCAGAGCCAATGGCAGGGAGTAAGCTAAAAGGCTGCACCCAGTCGGGGAGATGGGAAAGATTGAGAAACGGGGGGGATGGCAGGTGGAGTCAGAGAGACAACAATCAGAATGAGCTGAGAGAAAGAGACAGCAGCAAGAGGCTGAGAATGAGACAGAAAAAGAGAGATCATAAAGGCACAAAATAAGGAAATAGAACAAGGGAGAGGGGTAAACAAAAGGGGGAAATAGCAATGAGATCACCCAGAGAATGAGAAATGGAGCAGCTGTCAAAAGCAGCAGACCATGTGGTGGGAACGGAGATAGTGAGAGCGGAGTGAGTGAGAGTAGAGAGAGGGAGAATGCAGGTAGTGAGAGTGTAGAGAGTGAGAGTGGAGAGAGGAAGAGCGAGAGATGGAGAGCGGAGAGAGGGAGAAGGGTTTAATGAGAGCAGAGTGAGGGAAAGCAGAGAGAGGGAGAGTGGAGATTGTGAGATGGGTTGAATGAGAGCAGACAGAGGGAAAGTGGAGAGAGGGAGAGTGGAGAGATGGAGAGGGGAGATAATAAGATGGGTCTAATGAGAGCGGAGAGAGGGAGAGCAGAGAGAGTGAGATGGGTTTAATGAGAGTGGAGAGAGGGAGAGCAGAGAGAGGGAGAGCGGAGATAGTGATATGGGTATAATGAGAGCGGGAGAGGAAAAGCAGAGAGAGGGAGAGTGGAGAGAGGGAAAGCAGAGACTGTGAGATGGGTTTAATGAGAACAGAGTGAGGGAGAGCAGAGTGAGGGAGAGCAGAGAGAGGGAGAGCGGAGAGAGGGAGAGCGGAGAGAGGGAGAGTGGAGAGAGGGAGAGCGAGACTGTGAGATGGGTTTAATGAGAGCGGAGAGAGGGAGAGTTGAGAGAGGGAGAGTGGAGAGAGGGAGTGCAAAGAGAGGGAGAGCGGAGGTAGTGAGATGGGTTTAATGAGAGCAGTGTGAGTGAGAGCAGAGAGAGGGAGATGGGTTAAATGAGAGCAGAGTGAGGGAGAGCGGAGAGAGGAAGAGCGGAGAGAGGGAGAGCGGAGATAGTGAGATGGGTTTAATGAGAGCGGAGTGAGTGAGAGCGAAGAGAGGGAAAGCAGAGATAGGGAGATGGGTTTAATGAGAGCAGAGTGAGGGAGAGAGGAGAGAGGGAGAGCAGAAACTGTGAGTTGGGTTTAATGAGAGCAGAGTGAGTGAGAGTGGAGAGAGGGAGAGCGGAGATTGTGAGATGGGTTTATTGAGAGCAGAGAGAGGGAGAGTGGAGAGAGGGAGAGCAGAGAGAGGGAGAGCGGAGACTGTGAGATGGGTTTAATGAGAGTGGAGAGAGGGAGAGTGGAGACAGGGAAAGTGGAGAGAGGGAGCATGGAGATAGTGAGATGGGTTTAATGAGAGCAGAGTGAGGGTGTGCGGAGAGACGGAGAATGGAGACTGTGAGATGGGTTTAATAAGAGAGGGAGAGCGGAGAGAGGGAGAGTGGAGCGAGGGAGAGCGGAGATAGTGATTTGGCTTTAATGAGAGTGGAGAGAGGGAAAGCAGAGAGAGGGAGAGCAGAGATGATGAGATGGCTTTAATGAGAGCAGAGTGAGTGAGAGCAGAGAGAGGGAGAGTGGAGAGAGGGAGAGTGGAGAGAGGGAGAGCAGAGATAATGAGAGGGGTTTAATGAGAGCAGAGTGAGGGAGAGTGGAGAGAGGGAGAGCGGAGACTGTGAGATGGGTTTAATGAGAGTGGAGAGAGGGAGAGTGGAGACAGGGAAAGCGGAGAGAGGGAGCATGGAGATAGTGAGATGGGTTTAATGAGAGCAGAGTGTGGGAGTCCGGAGAGAGGGAGAGTGGAGAGAGGCAGAGCGGAGACTGTGAGATGGGTTTAATGAAAGCAGACAGAGGGAAAGTGGAGAGAGGGAGAGTGGAGAGATGGAGAGGGGAGATAGTAAGATGGGTCTAATGAGAGCAGAGAGAGGGAGAGGGGAGAGAGTGAGATGGGTTTAATGAGAGTGGAGAGAGGGAGAGCGGAGAGATGGAGAGTGGAGACTGTGAGATGGGTTTAATGAGAGCAGAGTGAGTGAGAGTGGAGAGAGGGAGGGTGGAGAGAGGGAGAGCGGAGATAGTGAGATGGGTTTAATGAGAGTGGAGAGAGGGAGAGCGGAGAGAGGGAGAGTGGAGAGATGGAGAGCAGAGAGAGGCAGAGCGGAGATAGTGAGATGAGTCTAATGAGAGCTGAGTGAGTGAGAGCAGAGAGAGGGAGAGTGGAGAGAGGGAGAGTGGAGAGAGGGAGAGCGGAGAGAGGGAGAGTGGAGAGAGGGAGAGCAGAGAGAATGAGAGCGGAGACTGTGAAATGGGTTTAATGAGAGCAGCATTAGAATCATGTCTCTGAAGACTGACACTATCTTTTACAAAATGGAAAGACCTGGGCATGCGGATGTTAACCTGGGATTTTTTTTAAAAAGGTCATAAGTTCACCTCGGAATTGTGAACACAACCACCTCTTCCATGAACTCACCTGACATATATGGTACTTAAGGAGGACTTGTTTATTTGTTTGAACTGCAAAGTGCTTTAATTAATGAAGAGCTGGGAGCCAAGAAAGGCAGGTCACATGGGAGAGAGCATGCTGGAACTAAAGTTGCGAACCTGCTTGTTTGGAAGGGAATCTTGTGCAAAGAGCAAGCTGAGGAGGGAAGGCTGCCTTGACTGGCTCTCCCTCTACCTTGCCTAAAATTGGATGTGGCTATCAACCTGTAGCCAGAGAACCCTTGTCTGAGTGTAACCAGTCTGCATTTGGACCTGCAATAGCTGAGACCAGTCGGTGAGAACTTCCAGATATCTACAAGGACCCAGCGGCCCATCTTCACATGAGAGAACTCCAGGTTGACAGCATCGAGACCCTGTGGTCTTTCTCCTTTATTTTATAATGTCCATCCTCCTAAGCCCATCTCTGCAGAGAGACTCTATCTGTCCCTTGTTTGTCTGTGTGTGTATCTGTGTGTGTGCTGGAGGAACTCTTTAGGAAGAGGCAGATAGCTATACTTCCCATTTTACAATTGTGCGTAAACCAGTACTTGCAACTTGTTAGAAGAAGCTTTGTTTCAAAATAAATTAATCATTCTAAGTTTTTCAAAAGAAGCCTGGTCTCTTTTCTTCTGGGTAGTGGAGGTATAAGTGCACAACTGGCCATTTCAGAGAGAAAATTAAACATTTAAATTAATGGAAATAAAAACAGGAAATGCCGGAAAAACTCAGCAGGTCTAAGAGCATCTGTAGAGAGAAAGAAAAAGTTAACATTTTGAGAGCTTTTATTTAAATTAATGGCACGGTCTGCAGAGTAATGGGGCTGATAATTCATGCGCTCCTCCCATCCCGGTCATAACATAAATTGGGGGCTCTTGCGGGATTTTGAGATGCCGAGTGTGGGTTTTAATAACAAGTGGTAAGGGAGAAAAGGACGGAGGTCAGGTTTCTTATACATTGGCAAACTAAAAATGGAATTGGAAGTTGCTGAGGCTTTTTTGCTGTTGGAAGATGTAACCCTGACTGGCTTACAGAAATCGAACCGCTAGGAAGCTAATGGAATTGGTGGTGAGGCTGGAGTTAAAATTACCTGGAGGGGCGAAGAGAGCAGGCACAGTTGAGATAATAATGCGGCATTTGAACCTGGAAGGGAGGTCAGAGAGACCACGTTCTCCAGGGGGGTGAGTCAGTGGAATTGGCTAAGATCTAGTTGGTAAATAAAGCAACCTGAAGATGAAAAGGAACTGAAAAAAACTTGAGTTGGAGGCGAAATAAGAACAAATGGAAAGAGAAAGGGCAGGAAAGGAAAGAGAAGGAACATTTAGTAATCTGGAGCTGGAATTTCAGGCAAGGGGGAAGGATAAAGGAAGAGACGCAAGGGAATACCAGCTTAAAAGGCTGGGCCTTAAAAAAAGAGGTCTCAGATGCTGAGGAAGATGATGAAATCACCTCCAACCCAAAGCCTTAGTAGGGAGGTGTTTAAGTTTGTGCAAGCTCACCCAAAGTTTGAGGAAAGGGATGTAGAGGCATTCTTTATTTCATTTGCAAAGGTAGCTAAGCAAACGAAGTGGCTGAAAGAAACCTGGACATTGCTCTTACAGAATAGGTTGGTGGGTGGAGCTCAAGAGGTCTTTGCATCACTTTCAGAAGAGGTATCTGTGGATTACGGTGCAGTGATAAAGGCTATTCTGAGCTCATCTGATTTAGTCTCTGAGGCATACAGGCAGAAATTTCAGAATGTAAGGAAATAGCCTGGGCACACCTATATTGTGTTTAAGAGGGTAAAGCCAATTTTGACCATTGGATATGGGCATTAAAGGCAGAGACAACGTATGAAGCTCCTCCAGAAATAATTCTCTTTGAAGAATTTCAAAATTCACTTCCTCCAGTAATTAGAATCCATATTGAAGACCAAGGGGTTAAAACAGCTAGAGAGGAGGTGGAGATGGCTGACGACTATGAGCTGGTCCATCAACTTAAACTCTTTATCCATCATTCCCACAAATTTGAGAAGGATAGAAGGTGGGAAGGTGAAAGGAAGGCAAATAGCCAGGGAAGAGAAGAGAAAGCTGGGAATACCCGGGAAACTCCCCCTCAGACCAGAAAGGAAGGTGCTGAGGGCAGAAGTGATAGTTGGAGGCTTAGGAGTCTCCATTGTAACAAGGTGGGGCATGTTTGTGCTGATTACTGCAAGTTGCATGGGAAAGCCATTGGGCTTATTGGGCTGCATAAGGGTGATTCAGGAAAAGGATCCCTGGCTGAAAGTGCAACAGATCAAGCTGTAGCGTTAACTGCAGCAGTGAAACTGAGTGTGAACACCGCTGTGAGTTCAGGAGAGGTGAATGAGATACGTGAGAGTTATAAAGAAATTTTTTCAAGGGGAAAAGTAACCCCTTATCACTCAAATGAGATAGCTAAAACTATAATCATAATTAGAGATACAGGAGCCACTCAAGCACTTCTGCTGGGGGAAAGGCATAACTTTTCTACCAGAGGGCACATTAAAAACCAAGGTTTTAATCAATGGTATTTGTGGGGAGTGTATACTTTTCCCTTTGTACCGGAGTGTGACCTATTGTCTGGGACAGTGACGATAGGGGTTGGTCAGCAGTTACCATAGATGGAGTTGATTTACTCCAGGGAAATGATTTACTTGGAGTGAAGGTAGTAGCTTCACCAATAATTATAGGAAGCCCAATTGAGGTTAAAGAGACGGAGCAGTTACAAAAAAATGCCCAGGAATTTTTCCTTCGTGTGTGGTGACCCGAGCAATGGCTAAGCAAATTCCATCATCAAAGGTCAAAGTGATACCACAGGCAGGTATGTGGCTGGACGAAACTTTCTTTACAGACTTAGACAATCGAAAAGAGATGTTTAACAAATCTCCTCTCGTTGAGGCTCAACTTAGTGTTGGTGCAGACTCGATGGGCTGAAGGGCCTCTTCTGCACTCTGTGATTCTGTGAAGCTGATCCATTTAAGTGAGACAGCACAGTCAGCCCAACCAAAGCTGGAGGCTAAGGCAGTTCCAGAATGTTATTGTATTGGAAATGGAATTCTAATGAGAGAGTGGAGACCTCCTGACAGACCTGCAGATGAGGAGTGGGCGCTTGTTCATCAGTTGGTGGTACCGCCCCAATATCGTAAAGAGATATTGCGGATAGCATGTGAAATTTCTACAGCAGGACACGTGGGGATATGGGAAAACTCAGATGCGGATGAACAGGCAGTTTTACTGGCCCTGTCTTCATAAAGACATGGTGCAGTTTTGTACATGCCATATGTGTCAGATGGTAGAGAAACAACAACATGCAATCAAACTCAATTTTGAGGAACCATTTAGTAGAGTATTAGTAGACTGTGCGGGACCATTACGAAAAGTGAAAGCAGGACACCAGTATGTCCTTACTATTAAGGGTAGGACAGCTCAATTTCCAGAGGCCATCCCTTTAATGATCATTACAGTGAAAGTAGTGGTAGAGGAGTTAACCCAAGTTTTTTACTCAATAAGGATTACCGATAGAGATCCAGTCGGATCAAGGGTCCAATCTTATGTCAAACATTTTTCAGAACATAATGAGCAGTTTGGGTATAAAACAGTTGAAGTCCACAGCATTTCATCCACAAACACAGGGAGCTTTAGAGAGGTACCATCAAACTCTCAAAATGATGATTAAAGCATATTGTCACAAAAACCCTCGTGATTGGGACAGTAGACTGGACTTTCTTTCATTTGCTACCCGAAATTCACTGAATGAATCGACTTGTTTTAGCCCTTTTGAGTTAGTTTACAGACGCGAGATAAGAGATCCTCTGAAATTAATCAAAGAAAAGTATCCAGGAGAGAAGGATACGTCCTCTGTGTTAGATTATGTGTCTGTGTTCCAGGAGCCTGCAAAGTGACTCAAGAACATCTTAAAAGTTCCTGGAATGAAGGTGAAAGAGTGGGCGGATAAGCAAGCTGTGACCCAAGCGTTACAAACAGGAGATGGAGCGTTAGAGTTATTGCCTTTACAGAGGGGAACCTCTGGGAGCACAATTCAGTGGTCCATACAGGGTAATTAAGAGGGTTAGTGAAGTAAATTATTTGATAAATACACCAGATCATAGGAAAAAGATTGGTCATGTCGTATCAACATGTTGAAACGATGAGATAAAAATAAAAATCTGCGGATGCTGGAAATCCAAAACAAAAACAGAATTACCTAGAAAAACTCAGCAGGTCTGGCAGCATCGGCGGAGAAGAAAAGAGTTGACGTTCGAGTCCTCACTACCCTTCAACAGAACACAGTGAAGTTAGGAGAGGGGTGAAATATAAGCTGGTTTAAGGTGGGGGGGGAGGGTGGAGAGAAGTCGGGGGAGGGGGGTGGTTGTAGAGACAAGCAAGCAGTGATAGGAGCAGATAATCAAAAGATGTCACAGACAAAGGAACAAAGAGGTGTTGAAGGTGGTGATATTATCTAAATGAATGTGCTAATTAAGAATGGATGGCAGGGCACTCAAGGTACAGCTCTAGTGGGGGTGGGGTGGAAATGCTAGCAGGGCATAAAAAGTATAGATTTAAAAATAATGGAAATAGGTGGGAAAAGAAAAATCTATATAAATTATTGGAAAAAACAAAAGGAAAGGGAAGAAACGGAAAGGGGGTGGGGATGGAAGAGGGAGCTCACGACCTAAAGTTGTTGAATTCAATATTCAGTCCGGAAGGCTGTAAGGTGCCTAGTTGGAAGATGAGGTGTTGTTCCTCCAGTTTGCGTTGGGCTTCACTGGAACAATGCAGCAAGCCAAGGACAGACATGTGGGCAAGAGAGCAGGGTGGAGTGTTAAAATGGCAAGCGACAGGGAGGTTTGGGTCATTCTTGCGGACAGACCGCAGGTGTTCTGCAAAGCGGTCGCCCAGTTTACGTTTGGTCTCTCCAGTGTAGAGGAGACCGCATGTAATTCTGTTTTTGTATTAGGTTGAAACGATGCTGCTGTAGGGAGGAAGATTGGAAAGAGCGGGTATGGCAGGTTGTAAGCATAATGGAAGAAGAAGGAGGTGGTGAGAGTGAGGTAGAAGGAGAATTAGGCAGTTCACAAACTGAACCTCCTACTATCCGGTTGGCTAACACTCAAACATTAGGGCAGTGAGACACTATATTTTCATACATAGAGACAGGACAACGAGAGGATCCAGTGAGGTTACTTAGAGAATTTAAAGGGATCTGTATGGATAAACTAAGGTCTACATCTTTAGACACACATGATGTGGATGTACGGGAATTTTCTCATATAAACCAACATCTTTATCGGCTAAGTCCAGAGAAACTAGCAGAAGTGACAGCAGAAATTCAGCCTATGTTAGAAAATCACCTAATTGAACCTAGTCAAAGCAGTTGGAGCTCTCCAGTAGTGTTTTTGCCTGAAGCTGATCAGTCAACCAGATTCTGTATAGACTATCGAAAGGTTATTGCTGTAACAAAAATGGATTCCTACCCACTCTTCATTTAGAAGATTGTATTGAGAGGGTTGGCAGTGCCAAATTCCTTACTAAGTTAGATTTGTTGAAAGGGCAAATAAATTAACCATCACGAGCCAAGGAGATATTGGTTTTGGTCGCACCAAATGGGCTACACCAATACCAAGACATTGCATTCAGACTAAAAAATGCTCCAACCACTTTCCAAAGGCCAATGCATTAGGTGATGGCTAATGTTCCTTCCTGTGTGGTTTAAGAACAAAGAACAAAGAACAAGGAACAAAGAAAAGTACAGCACAGGAACAGGCCCTTCGGCCCTCCAAGCCTGTACTGATTATATTGCCCATCAACTAAAACATTTTGCACTTCCGGGGTCCATATCCCTCTATTTCCAACCTATTCATGTATTTGTCAAGCTGCCTCTTAAACACCACTATCATACCTGCTTCCACCACCTCCTCTGGCAGTGAATTCCAGACACTCACTACCCTCTGTGTAAAAAACTTGCCCCACACATCTCCTCTATAGTTTTCTCCTCTCACCTTAAATCTATGTCCCCTAGTAACTGACTCTTCCACCCTGGGAAAAAAACTTCTGACTATCTACTCTGTCCATGCCACTCATCATTTTGTAAACTTCCATCAAGTCGCCCCTCAATCTCCGTTGCTGCAGTGAGAACAATCTGAGTTTCTCCAACGTCTCCTCATAGCTAATAACCTCCAGACCAGGCAGCATCCTGGTAAACCTCCTCTGCACCCTCTCCAAAGCCTCCATATCCTTCTGGTAATGTGGTGACCAGAATTGCACGCAATATTCCAAGTGTGGCCTAAGCAAGGTTCTATACAGCTGCAGCCTGACTTCCCAGCTTTTATACTCAACATCCCTGCTGATGAAGGCAAGCATGCCTTATGCCTTCCTGACTACTTTATCCACCTGCACTGCCACTTTCAGTGACCTGTGGACCTGTACACCCAGATCCCTCTGTCCGTCAATGCACTTAAGGATTCTGTCACTCTTGGATGATGTGTTGGTTCATAGCAACATGTGGAAAGATCACTTAAAGCAACTGGAAGCCCTATTTAAACAATTAGTTGGTAGATCTAGGATAAAGCCTTTCAAAAAGCCAATTCCTGAAAACTCGAGCAAGTTCTTATAGGTGTAACGTAGGGAAGGGGCAAGTTTTGCCAGGAATAGCCAAGGTACAGGCTTTGACAGAATGCCCTCTCCCCAAAATGAAACAGGATATCATGGAAATTTTAGGGATGTGTGGTTTCTATTGTAAATTTGTGACAAATTTCAGCACATTAGCCTCTCCACTGATGGATTTAATGTAAAAGACAGCAAAGGTGGTTTGGTCAAGAGAGTGCCAGGCAGTTTTTGAGAATCAGAAGGTGATTATAACTAATGGGCCAGTATAAGACCACAAGACCATAAGACATAGGAGCAGAAATTAGGCCATTTGGCCCATCGGGTCTGTTCCACCATTCAATCATGGCTGATAAGTTTCTCAACCCCATTCTCCCGCCTTCTCTCCGTAACCTTTGATCCCCTTACCAATCATAAACCTAGCTATCTCGGTCTTAAATACACTCAATGACCTGGCCTCCACAGCCTTCTGTGGCAATGAATTCCATAGATTCACCACTCTCTGGCTAAAGAAGTTTCTCCTCATCTCTGTTCTAAAAGGTCTTCCCTTTACCCTGAGGCTGTGCCCTCGGGTCCTAGTCTCTCCTACTAATGGAAACATCTTCCCCACGTCCACTCTATCCAGGCCTTTCAGTATTCTGTAAGTTTCAATCAGATCCCCCCTCATCCTTCTAAACTCCATCGAGTATAGACCCAGAGTCCTCAAACCTTCCTCATATGTTAAGCCTTTCATTCCTGGGATCGTTCTCGTGAATCTCCTCTGGACCCTCTCCAGGGCCAGAACATCCTTCCTGAGATACGGGGCCCAAAATTGCTCACAATATTCTAAGTGTGGTCTGACCAGAGCCTTATAAAGCCTCAGTAGCACACCCCTGCTTTTATATTCTAGTCCTCTCGAAATAAATGGCAATATTGCATTTGCCTTCCTAACTACCGACTCAACCTGCAAGTTAACCTTAAGAGAATCCTGGACTAGGACTCCCAAGTCCCTTTGCACTCCAGATTTCAGAATTCTCTCCCCATTTAGAAAATAGCCTATGCCTCTATTCTTCCAACCAAAGTGCGTGACCTCACACTTCCCCACGTTGTATTCCATCTGCCACTTCTTTGCCCATTCTCCTAACCTGTCCAAATCCTTCTGCAGCCTCCCCGTCTCCTCAATACTACCTGTCCCTTCACCTATCTTTGTATCATCTGCAAACTTAGCCAGGATGCCCTCAGTTCCTTGATCTAGATCATTAATGTATAAAGTGAAAAGTTGTGGTCCCAACACTGACCCCTGTAGAACACCACTAGTCACCGGCCGCCATCCTGAGAAGGATCCCCTTATCCCCACTCTCTGCCTCCTGCCAGACAGCCAATCTTCTATCCATGCTAGTACCTTGCCTCTAACACCATGGGCTCTAAAGTAACTGAGAAGTCTCCTGTGCGGCACCTTGTCAAAACCCTTCTGGAAGTCCAAGTAGATAACATCCATTAAGTATTAACCACTCTTAATTTCACTAAACCCTTCAAGTTGGCAATTAATACTCATGATTTGGAGACAGGTGCAGTCTTATTGCAAGAAGATGGATCAGGCATAGAGAAGCCGGTAGGGTACTTTGCTAAAAAGTTACTCTCCGGTAGAAAAGGAAACCGTGAGATTGTTACTGGCTCTTAAGCATTTTGGGGTATGCCTCCATCATGGCTTTAAAGAAACGTTAGTATATATTCACCATAACCCTTGGCTCTTTGTGGAAAAATTTAAGACTCAGAATGATAGACTGTTCAGAGGGTGATTACTAATCCGTCATCACTTGAAGATTGTTCATAATTCTGGATAAGCTAATATAATTGCTGATGGGTTATCAAGAATGTAAATGGTTTATGAAACAAGAAGGTCAGGAAATTGAACAGAATCTGCATAAGGAGCGAATAGCTGAGTGAGTGCATGTTGAATTTTGCATTTGTGTTACACATATATTTTTTGGGATGAAACACATTTGGAAATGATGTTTGATCTGTGAGGGGCGGATGCATGTTAGAATCCTATCTCTAGAGACTGACGCTCTCTTTGGTAAAGTGGGAGGAGCTGGACGTGTGGAGGCTAATCTGTGATTTTTTTTGTTTCAAAAGAGGGTCATAAGTTGACCTTGGAATTGTCAACAAAGCAGAAATCACCTGACCTATGCGGTACTTGAGAAGGAGTAGTTTACCTGTTTGAACTGCAAAGCACTTTAAATACTGAAGAGCTGGGAGTCATAAAAGGCAGGTCATGTGGGGGAGAGAGTGATGAAACTAAAGTTGTGAACCTGCTTGTTTGGAAGGGAGTCTTGAGCAAAGAGCAAGCTGAGGAGGGAAGGCTGCCTTGAGTGGCTCTCCCTCTACCTTGCCTAAAATTGGGTGTGGCTATCAAGCAGCAGCCAGTGAACCCTCATCTGAGTGGAACCAGTCTGCAATTGGAACGGAAATAGCTGAGACCAGTCGGTGAGAACTGCCAGATATCTACAAGGACCCAGGGACCCGTCTTCACACGAGAGAATTCCAGGTCAACGGCATCAAGAACCTGTGGACTTTATCCTTTACTTTGTAACTCCCATCCTTCAAAGCCCATCTGTGCAGACAGACCCTATCAGTTTGTCCATGTTTGTGTGTGTATGTCTGTGTGTGTGCTGGGGGAATTCAGTAGGAAGAGATAGAAGTTAAAGCTCCCATTTTACAATACGAACCAGTACTTGCAACATGGTGAAAGAAGCTATATTTTTTAAAAAATATAGTAATTCTAAGTTTCCTGAGAGAAGCCTGGTCTCTGTTTGTCTGAGTAGTGGAGCTATAGGTACACAACTGGCCATTCCAGAGAGGAAATTAAACATTTAAATTAATGGTTTGGCCGGCGGAGTAGTGGGGCTTAGAATCTCATTCACTCCTTCCATCAGGGGCACAACAGCAGAGAAAGACTGCAGATAGTAAAAGAGGAGAGAGTGAAAGAGGAGGCAGTGAGAGTAGAGATAGTGAGAGCAGAGATAGTGAGAGTGGAGACAGTGAGAGGGGAGATAGTGTGAGTGGAGAGGTTGAGAGAGGAGAGAGTGAGAATGGAGAGAGAGAGTGGGGATATTGAGAGTGGAGAGAGGGAGAGTGGAGATAGTGTGAGTGGAGATAGTGAGACTGGAGGGAGTGAGAGTTGAGGGAGTGAGAGCAGAGATAGTGAGGGTGGGGAGAGTGAGAGCGGAGAGAGTAAATTTGGAGAGAGTGAGAGTAGAGATAGTGAGAGTAGAGAGAGTGAGAGTGTACAGCATTAGACAAAAGAGAGTCAGACTGGAGAGAGCGAGACCGGATAGATTGAGAGCAGACATAGTGACAGTGGAGAGAGTGAGAGTGAAGACAGTGCAAGCGTAGATAGTGAGAATGGAGAGAGTGAGAGTAGAGAGAGTGAGAATGGACAGATGCGAGCGGAGATAGTTAGAGTGGAGAATGTGAAGTGGAGATAGTGAGAGTGGAGAGTTTGAGAGTGGACAGAGTGAGAGCAGAGAGAGAGAGAGTGGAGATAGTGAGAGTGGAGAGAGTGAGAGTGCAGAGAGTTAGAGTGGAGATAGAGAGGAAATAACGATAGTGGAGATAGTGAGAGTGGAGAGATTGAGAGTGGAGATAGTGAGAGTGGAGACTGTGAGAGTGGAGAGAGTGACAGTGCAGAGAGTGGAAGTGGAGAGAGTGAGAGTGGAGAAAGAGAGAGAAGGAAAAAGAGAGAGTAGAGAGAGTGACAGTGGAGGGAGTGAGAATGGAGAATTTGGAGAGTGGAGAGAATGAGAGCAGAGAGAGAGAGTGGAGAGAGTGAGAATGGGGACAGTGAGAGTGCAGAGAGTGAGACTGGAGAGAGTGTGAGTGCAGACAGTGAGAGTGGAGGGAGTGAAAGCGGAGAGAGTGAGAGTGGAGAAACTGAAAGTGCAGAGAGTAGAGTGGAGAGAGTGAGAATGGAGAGAGTGAGAGTGAAGATAGTGAGAGTAGAGAGAGTGTCAATAGAGAGAGTGAGAGTGGAGATAGTGAGATTGGAGATAGTGAGAGTGGTGATAGTGAGATTGGAGAGAGTGAGGGTGGAGATAGTGAGATTGGAGAGAGAGGGAGCAGAGATAGTGAGAATGGGTCAGTGAGAGTGGAGAGAGTGAGACTGGAGAGAGTGTGAGTGGAGAAAGTGAGAGTGGAGGGAGTGAGAGCGGAAAGGGTGTGAGCGGAGTGAGTGGAAGTGCAGAGAGGAGAGTGGAGAGAGTGAGAGAGGAGAGAGTGATAGTGAAGATAGTGATAGTAGAGAGAGTCAGAGTGGAAAGTGTGAGAGTGGAGATTGTGTGGTGATAGTGAGAGAGGGGGGAGTGAGAGAGGAGAATGTAAGATTGGAGATTGTGAGAGTGGAAATAGTGAGAGTGGAGATAGTGAGAGTGGACAGATTGAGACTGGAGAGAGTGTGAGTGGAGATAGTGAGAGTGAAGGGAGTGAGAGCGGAGAGAGTGAGAGCGGAGAGAATGAAAGTTCAGAGAGGAGAGTGGAGAGAGTGATATTGTAGAGAGTGAGAGTTAAGATAGTAAGAGTAGAGAGAGTGAGAGTGGAGAGAGTGAGAGCAGGGAGAGAGTGAGATTGGGGAGAGTGAGTTTTGATAGAGTGAGAGTGGAGAGGGTGAGATTGGAGAGTCTGAGAGTGGGCATAGTGAGTTTGGAGAGAGTGAAAGTGGAGAGATTGCGAGTGGGCATAATGAGAGTGGAGAGAGTGAGAGTGGAGATAGCGAGAGTGGAGATATTGAAAGTGGAGATAGAGACCTTGGAGTTAGTGAGACTGTAGGTAGTGAGAGGGGACAAAGTGAGAGGGGAGAGATTGAGAATTGAGTGAGTGAGAGTGGAAAGAATGAGATTGAAGAGAGTGAGAGTGGAATCCGTGAGAGCGGGCATAGTGAGAGTGGAGAGAGTGAGAGGGGAGATAGTGAGAGTGGAGATATTGAGAGTGGAGGTGGAGACATTGGAGTTAGTGAGACTGTAGATATTGAGAGAGGAGATAGTGAGAGTGGAGAGAGTGAGAGTGGCGAGAGTGAGAGTGGAGGTAGTGAGAGTTGAGAAACTGAGAGTGCAGAGACTGAGAGTGGTTATATTGAGAGTGAAGCCAGTGAGATTGGAGACAGTGAGAGTGGAGATAGTGAGAGTTGAGATAATGAGAGTGGAAAGGGTGAAATTGGAGATAGTGAGAGTGGAGATAAGCAGAGAGGATAGAGTGAGAGAGAATGGAGTGAGAGTGTGGTTATAGTGAGAGTGGAGCCAGTGAGAGTGGATATAGTGAGAGTGGAGAGGGTGACATTGCAGAGAGTGAAAGTGGTGATAGTGAGAGTGGAGAAAGAGAGAGCGGAGATAGAGAGAGTGGAGAGAGTGATAGTGGAGAGAGTGAGAATGGAGAGTTTGAGAGTGGAGAGACTGAGTGCGGAGAGATAAGGAGTGCAGAGAGTTAGAACGGGGAGAGTGAGATTGGATAGAGTGAGACTGGAGAGAGCGTGAGTGGAGACAGTGAGAGTGGAGGGAGTGAGAGTGGAGACAGTGAGAGCGGAGTGAGTGGAAGTGCAGAGAGGAGAGTGGAGAGAGTGAGAGAGGAGAGTGTGAGAGTGAAGATAGTGATAGTAGAGAGAGTGAGAGTGGAGATAGTGAGAGTGAAGAGAGTGAGACTGGAGAGAGTGTGAGTGGAGATAGTGAGAGTGGAGGGAGTGAGAGCGGAGAGAGTGAAATTTCAGAGAGGAGAGTGGAGAGAGTGATATTCGAGAGAGTGAGAGTTAAGATAGTAAGAGTAGAGAGAGTGAGAGTGGAGAGAGTGAGAGTGGAGAGAGTGAGAGTGGGAAGAGTGAGTTTTGAGAGAGTGAGGATGGAGAGGGTGAGAGTGGAGAGATTGCGAGGTGGCATAGTGAGAGTGGAGAGAGTGACAGTGGAGATAGCTAGAGTGGAGATATTGAAAGTGAAGATTTGAGAACATGGAATTAGTGAGACTGTAGGTAGTGAGAGGGGTGATAGTGAGAGGGGAGAGAGTAGGATAGGACAGAGTGAGAGCGGAGATAGCGAGAGTGGAGAGAGTGAGAATTGAGTGAGTGAGTGTGGAAAGAATGGGAGTGGAGAGAGTGAGAGTGGAGTCTGTGAGAGCGGGCATAGTGAGAGTGGAGAGAGTGAGAGGGAAGATAGTGAGAGTGGAGATATTGAGAGTGGAGGTGGAGACATTGGAGTTAGTGAGATGGTAGATATTGAGATGGGAGATAGTGAGAGTGGAGAGAGTGAGAGCGGAGGTAGTGAGAGTGGAGAAACTGAGAGTGCAGAGACTGAGAGTGTTTATAGTGAGAGTGGAGCCAGTGAGAGTGGAGAGAGTGAGAATGGAAATAGTGAGAGTTGAGATAATGAGACTGGAGAGGGTGAGATTGGAGATAGTGAGAGTGGAGATAGTCAGAGAGGAAAGAGTGAGAGAGGATAGAGTGAGAGTGGAGACAGTGAGAGAGGAGATAGTGAGATTGCAGATAGTGAGAGTGGATAGATTGAGATTGGAGATAGTGAGAGTGGAGAGAGTGAGATTGGAGAAGTGTGAGTGGAGACAGTGAGAGTGGAGAGAGTGAGAATGGAAATAGTGAGAGTTGAGATAATGAGAGTGGAGAGGGTGAAATTGGAGATAGTGAGAGTGGAGATAGTCAGAGAGGAAAGAGTGAGAGAGGATAGAGTGAGAGTGGAGACAGTGAGAGAGGAGATAGTGAGATTGCAGATAGTGAGAGTGGATAGATTGAGATTGGAGATAGTGAGAGTGGAGAGAGTGAGATTGGAGAAGTGTGAGTGGAGACAGTGAGAGTGGAGAGAGTGAGAGCAGAGAGAGTGAGAGCAGAGTGATTGGAAGTGCAGAGAAGAGAGTGGAAGGAGTGAGAGAGGAGAGAGTGAGAGTGAAGATAGTGAGAGTAGAGAGAGTGAGAGTGGAGAGAGTGAGAGTGGTGATTGTGCGATTGGTGATAGTGAGAGTGGAGGGAGTGAGACTGGAAAAAGTAAGATTGGAGATTGTGAGAAGTGAGTGAGTCAGAGTGGAAAGAATGGGAGTGGAGAGAGTGAGAGTGGAGGCCGTGAGAGCGGGCATAGTGAGAGTGGAGAGAGTGAGAGGGGAGATACTGAGAGTGGAGATATTGAGAGTGGAGGTGGAGACATTGGAGTTAGTGAGACTGTAGATATTGAGAAGGGAGATAGTGAGAGTGGAGAGAGTGAGAGCGGAGAGAGTGAGAGCGGAGCTAGTGAGAGTGGAGAAACTGAGAGTGCAGAGACTGAGAGTGGTTATGGTGAGAGTGGAGCCAGTGAGATTGGAGAGAGTGAGAGTAGAGATAGTGAGAGTGGAGATAATGAGAGTGGAAAGGGTGAGATTGGAGATAGTGAGAGCAGAGATAATGAGAGTGGAGATCGTGAGAGTGGAGAGTCTGAGTGTGGTTATAGTGAGAGTGGAGCCAGTGAGAGTGGAGATAGTGAGAGTGGAAAGAGTGACGTTGCAGAGAGTGGAAGTGGAGAGAGAGAGTGGAGAAAGAAAGCGGAGAGAGTGTGAGCAGAGTGAGTGGAAGTGCAGAGAGGAGAGTGGAGAGAGTGAGACAGGAGAGAGTGAGAGTGAAAATAGTGATAGTATAGAGAGTGAGAGTGGAGAGAGTGAGAGTGGAGATTGTGCAATTGGTGATAGTGAGAGTGGTGAGAGTGAGAGTGGAGAGAGTGAGAGTGGAGCTAGTGAGAGTGGAGAGAGTGAGAGTGGAGAGAGTGAGAGTGGAGAGAGTGAGAGTGGAGCTAGTGAGAGTGGAGAGAGTGAGAGTGGAGCTAGTGAGAGTGGAGAGAGTGAGAGTGGAGAGAGTAAGAGTGGAGATTGTGCAATTGGTGATAGTGAGAGTGGTGAGAGTGAGAGTGGAATGAGTGAGATCGGAGGCAGTGAGATTGGAGAAACTAAGAGTGCAGAGACTGAGATTGGTTATAGTAAGAGTGGAGCCAGGGTGAGTGGAGAGAGTGAGAGTGGAGATAGTGAGAGTTGAGATAATGAGAGTGGAGAAGGTGAGATTGGAGATAGTGAGAGTGGAGATAGTCAGAGAGGAAAGAGTTAGAGTGGTAGAGTGAGAGTGGAGATAGTGAGAGCAGAGATAATGAGAGTGGAGAGAATGAGATTGGAGAGAGTGAGAGTACAGATAGTGATAGCGGATAGAGTGAGAGTGGAGATAGTGAGAGTGGAGATAATGAGAGTGGTGATTGTGAGATTGGAGAGAGTGAGGGTGGAGATAGTGAGAGTGGAGAGACAGGGAGTGGAGATAGAGAGAACGGGTCAATGAGAGTGGAGAGCGTGAGACTGGAGAGAGTGTGAGTGGAGACAGTGAGAGTGGAGGGAGTGAGAGTGGAGAGAATGAGTGCAGAGTGAGTGGAAGTGCAGAGAGGAGAGTGGAGAGAGTGAGAGTGGAGAGAGTGAGACTGGAGAGAGTGTGAGAGCAGATAGTGAGAGTGGAGGGAGTGAATGCGGAGAGAGTGATAGTGGAGAGAGTGAAAGTGCAGAGAGGAGAGAAGAGAGCGTGAGAGAGGAGAGAGTGAGAGTGAAGAGAGTGAGACTAGAGAGAGTGGGAATGGAGAGAGTGAGAGTGGAGATAGTGAGAGTGGATAGAGTGAGAGTGGAGATAGTGAGAGTGGAGATAATGAGAGTGGTGATCGTGAGATTGGAGAGAGAGGGAGTGGAGATAGTGAGAACGGGTCAGTGAGTGTGGAGCAAGTGAGATTGGAGAGAGTGAGAGGGAAGGTAGTGAGATTGGAGATAGTGAGAGTGCAGATAGTGAGATTGGAGATAGTGAGAGTGCAGATAGTGAGAGTGGATAGAGTGAGAGCAGAGTGAGTGAGAGCGGATAGAATGAATGTTCATAGAGGAAAGTGGAGAGAGTGATATTGTAGAGAGTGAGAGTTAAGATAGTAAGAGTAGAGAGAGTGAGAGTGGAGAGAGTGAGAGTGGAGAGAGTGAGAGCGGAGAGAGTGAGATTGGGAAGATTGAGATTTGATAGAGTGAGAGTGGAGAGGGTGAGAGTGCAGAGACTGAGAGTAAGCATAGTGAGTGTGGAGAGAGTGAAAGTGGAGAGATTGCGAGTGGGCATAGTGAGAGTGGAGAGAGTGAGAGTGGAGATAGATAGAGTGGAGATATTGAAAGTGGAGATAGAGACCTTGGAGTTAGTGAGACCGTAGGAAGTGAGAGGGGAGATAGTGAGAGGGGCGAGAGTAGGATTGGACAGAGAGAGAGCGGAGATAGCGAGAGTGGAGAGATTGAGAATTGAGTGAGTGAGAGTGGAAAGAATGGGAGTGGAGAGAATGAGAGTGGAGGCCGTGAGAGCGGGCATTGTGAGAGTGGAGAGCGTGAGAGGGGAGATAGTGAGAGCGGAGATAATGAGAGTGGAGATAGTGAGAGTGGAGAGACTGAGTGTGGATATAGAGAGAGTGGAGCCAGTGAGAGTGGATGTAGTGAGAGTTGAGATAGTGAGATTGCAGAGATTGGATGTGGGGATAGTGAGAGTGGAGAAAGAGAGAGCAGAGATAGAGAGAGTGGAGAGAGCGATAGTGGAGAGAGTGAGAATGGAGAGTTTGAGAGTGGAGAGAGTGAATGTGGAGAGAGTGATTGTGGAGAGAGAGGGAGTGGAGAGAGTTAGAATGGGGACCGTGAGAGTGGATAGAGTGAGACTGGAGAGAGTGTGAGTGGATACAGTGAGAGTGGTGGGAGTGAGAGCGGAGAGAGTGATAGCAGAGAGCATGAAAGTTCAGAGAGGAGAGTGGAGAGAGTGATATTGGAGAGAGTGAGAGTTAAGATAGTAAGAGTAGAGAGAGTGAGAGTGGAGTGACTGAGAGTGGGCAAGGTGAGTGTGGAGAGAGTGAGAGTGGAGAGATTGTGTACCGGTATAGTGAGAGTTGAGAGAGTGAGAGTGGAGATAGCTAGAGTGGAGATATTGAAAGTGGAGATTTGAGACCTTGGAATTACTGAGACTGTAGGTAGTCAGAGGGGAGATAGTGAGAGGGGAGAGAGTAGGATTGGTCAGAGTGAGAGCGGAGATAGCGAGAGTGGAGAGAGTGAGAATTGAATGAGTGAGAGTGGAAAGAATGGGAGTGGAGAGAGTGAGAGTCGAGTCCGTGAGAGCGGTCATAGTGAGAGTGGAGAGAGTGAGAGGGGAGATAGTGAGAGTGGAGATATTGAGAGTGGAGGTGGAGACATTGGAGTTAGTGAGACTGTAGATATTGAGAGGGGAGTTATTGAGAGTGGAGAGAGTGAGAGTGGAGGTAGTGAGAGTGGAGAAACTGAGAGTGCAGAGACTGAGAGTGGTTATAGTGATAGTGGAGCCAGGGAGAGTGGAGAGAGTGAGAATGGAAATAGTGAGAGTTGAGATAATGAGAGTGGAGAGGGTGAGATTGGAGATAGTGAGAGTGGAGATAGTCAGAGAGGAAAGAGTGAGAGGGGATAGAGTGAGAGTGGAGATAGTGAGAGAGGAGATAATGAGAGTGGAGATAGTGAGAGTGGAGAGACTGAGTGTGGTTATAGTGAGAGCGGAGTAGAGTGAGAGAGGATAGGCTGAGAGCGGAGCGAGTGAAAATGCAGAGATTAGAGTGGAGAGAGTGAGAGCGGAGATAGTGAGAGTGGAGAGAATGAGAATAGAGTGATTGAGAGTGGTATTAGTGAGAGTTGAGCCTGTGAGAGTGGAGAGAATGAGATTGGTGAGAGTGAGAGTAGAGATAGTGAGATTGGAGATAGTGAGAGTGCAGATAGTGAGAGTGGATAGAGTGAGAGTGGGGATAGTGAGAGTGGAGTTAATGAGAATGGAGATAGTGAGTTTGGAGACAGTGAGGGTGGAGTTAGTGAGAGTGGAGAGAGAGGGAGCGGAGGTAGTGAGAACGGGTCAGTGAGAGTGGAGAGAGCGAGACTGGAGAAGTGTGGGTGGAGACAGTGAGAGTGGAGAAAGTGAGAGTGGAGAGAGTGAGAGCGGAGTGATAGCAAATGAAGAGAGGAGAGTGGATAGATTGAGAGAGGAGAGAGAGAGAGTGAAAAAAGTGATAGTAGAGAGAGTGAGAGTGGAGAGATTGAGAGTGGTGATTGTGCGATTGGTGATAGTGAGAGAGGAGGGAGTGAGAGTGGAGAAAGTAAGATTGGACATTGTGAGAGTGGAAGTAATGAGAGTGGAGATAGTGAGAGTGGAGAGAGTGAAAGCGGTGAGAGTGTGAGTGGAGATGAGAGTGGAGGGAGTGAGAGTGGAGAGAGTGAGAGCGGAGAGAATGAAAGTTCAGAGAGTGAGAGTGGAGAGAGTGATATTGTAGAGAGTGAGAGTTAAGATAGTAAGAGTAGATAGAGTGAGAGTGGAGAGAGTGAGAGTGGAGAGAGTGAGAGTGGAGCTAGTGAGAGTGGAGAGAGTGAGAGTGGAGAGAGTAAGAGTGGAGATTGTGCAATTGGTGATAGTGAGAGTGGTGAGAGTGAGAGTGGAATGAGTGAGATCGGAGGCAGTGAGATTGGAGAAACTAAGAGTGCAGAGACTGAGATTGGTTATAGTAAGAGTGGAGCCAGGGTGAGTGGAGAGAGTGAGAGTGGAGATAGTGAGAGTTGAGATAATGAGAGTGGAGAAGGTGAGATTGGAGATAGTGAGAGTGGAGATAGTCAGAGAGGAAAGAGTTAGAGTGGTAGAGTGAGAGTGGAGATAGTGAGAGCAGAGATAATGAGAGTGGAGAGAATGAGATTGGAGAGAGTGAGAGTACAGATAGTGATAGCGGATAGAGTGAGAGTGGAGATAGTGAGAGTGGAGATATTGAGAGTGGTGATTGTGAGATTGGAGAGAGTGAGGGTGGAGATAGTGAGAGTGGAGAGACAGGGAGTGGAGATAGAGAGAACGGGTCAATGAGAGTGGAGAGCGTGAGACTGGAGAGAGTGTGAGTGGAGACAGTGAGAGTGGAGGGAGTGAGAGTGGAGAGAATGAGTGCAGAGTGAGTGGAAGTGCAGAGAGGAGAGTGGAGAGAGTGAGAGTGGAGAGAGTGAGACTGGAGAGAGTGTGAGAGCAGATAGTGAGAGTGGAGGGAGTGAATGCGGAGAGAGTGATAGTGGAGAGAGTGAAAGTGCAGAGAGGAGAGAAGAGAGCGTGAGAGAGGAGAGAGTGAGAGTGAAGAGAGTGAGACTAGAGAGAGTGGGAATGGAGAGAGTGAGAGTGGAGATAGTGAGAGTGGATAGAGTGAGAGTGGAGATAGTGAGAGTGGAGATAATGAGAGTGGTGATCGTGAGATTGGAGAGAGAGGGAGTGGAGATAGTGAGAACGGGTCAGTGAGAGTGGAGCAAGTGAGATTGGAGAGAGTGAGAGGGAAGGTAGTGAGATTGGAGATAGTGAGAGTGCAGATAGTGAGAGTGGATAGAGTGAGAGTGAAGATAGTGAGAGTGGAGATAATGAGAGTGGTGATAGTGAGATTGGAGAGAGTGAGGGTGGAGACAGTGAGATTGGAGAGAGACGTGTCAGTGAAAGTGGAGAGAGTGAGACTGGAGAGAGTGTGAGTGGAGGCAGTGAGAGTGGAGGGAGTGAGAGTGGAAAGGGTGAGAGCGGAGTGAGTGGAAGTGAAGAGAGGAGAGTGGAGAGAGTGAGAAAGGAGAGTAGTGAGAGTGAAGAAATTGACAGTAGAGACAGTGAGAGTGGAGAGTGTGAGAGTGGAGATTGTGCGATTTTGGTGATAGTGAGAGAGGAGGAAGTGAGAGTGGAGATTTTAAGATTTGGAGATTGTGAGAGTGGAAATAGTGAGAGTCGAGATAGTTAGAGTGGTGAGATTGAGACTGGAGAGAGTGTGAGTGGAGATAGTGAGAGTGGCAGGAGTGAGAGCGGAGAGAGTGAGAGTGGAGAGAATGAAAGTTCACAGAGGAGAGTGGAGAGAGTGATATTGTAGAGAGTGAGAGTTAAGATAGTAAGAGTAGAGAGAGTGAGAGTGGAGAGAGTGAGAGTGGAGATAGTGAGAGTAGAGAGAGTGAGACTGGAGAGAGTGTGCGTGGAGATAGTGAGAGTGGAGGGAGTGAGAGTGGAGAGAGTGAGAGCAGAGAGAATGAAAGTTCAGAGAGGAGAGTGGAGAGAGTGATATTGTAGAGAGTGAGAGTTAAGATAGTAAGAGTAGAGAGAGTGAGAGTGGAGAGAGTGAGAGCGGAGAGAGTAAGATTGGGGAGAGTGTGACTGGATAGAGTGAGAGTGGAGAGGGTGAGAGTGGAGAGACTGAGAGTGGCCATAGTGAGTGTGGACAGAGTGAAAGTGCAGAGATTGCGTGCGGGCATAGTGAGAGTGGAGAGAGTGAGAGTGGAGATAGATAGAGTGGAGATATTGAAAGTGGAGATAGAGACCTTGGAGTTAGTGAGACTGTAGGTAGTGAGGGGGAGATAGTGAGAGGGGAGAGAGTAGGATTGGACAGAGAGAGAGCGGAGATAGCGAGAGTGGAGAGATTGAGAATTGAGTGAGTGAGTGGAAAGAATGGGAGTGGAGAGAATGAGATTGTTGTCCATGAGAGCGGACATAGTGAGAGTGGAGAGAGTGAGAGGGGAGATAGAGAGAGTGGAGATATTGAGAGTGGAGTTGGAGACATATGAGTTAGTGAGACTGTAGATATTGAGAGAGGAGATAGTGAGAGTGGAGAGAGTGAGAGTTGAGAGAGTGAGAGCGGTGGTAGTGAGAGTGGAGAAAATGAGAGAGCAAAGACTGAGAGTGGTTATAGTGAGAGTGGAGCCAGTGAGATTCGAGAGAGTGAGAGTGGAGATAGTGAGAGAGCAGAGAGTTAGAGTGGATAGAGTGAGAATGGAGATAGTGAGAGCAGAGATAATGAGAGTGGAGAGAGTGAGACTGGAGAGAGTGAGAGTGGAGATAGTGAGATTGGAGATAGTGAGAGTGCAGATAATGAGAGTGGATAGAGTGAGAGTGGAGATATTGAGAGTGGAGATAATGAGAGTGGTGATAGTGAGACTGGAGAGAGTGAGGGCGGAGATAGTGAGAGTGGAGAGAAAGGGAGTGGAGATAGTGAGAACGGGTCAATGAGAGTGGAGAGCGTGAGACTGGAGAGAGTGTGAGTGGAGACAGTGAGAGTGAAGGGAGTGAGAGCGGAGGGAATGAGAGTGGAGTGAGTGGAAGTGCAGAGAGGAGAGTGGAGAGAGTGAGAGAGGAGAGAGTGAGAGTGAAGATAGTGATAGCAGGGAGAGTGAAAGTGGAGAGAGTGAGAGAAGAGAAAGTAAGATTAGAGATTGTGAGAGTGGAAAAAGTGAGAGTGGAGATAGTGAGAGTGGAGAGAGTGAGACTGGAGAGAGTGTGAGTGCAGATAATGAGAGTGGAGGGAGTGAAAGCGGACAGAGTGAGAGCGGAGAGAGTGAAAGTTCAGAGAGGAGAGTGGAGAGAGTGAGAGTGAAGAGAGTGAGAGTAGAGAGAGTGAGAATGGAAAGAGTGAGAGTGGAGATAGTGAGATTGGAGATAGTGAGAGTGCAGATAGTGAGAGTGGAGATAATGAGTGTGGTGATAGTGAGATTGGAGAAAGTGAGGGTGGATATAGTGAGATTGGAGAGAGAGGGAGTGGAGATAGTGAGAATGGTTCAGTGAGAGTGGAGAGAGTGAGACTAGAGCGAGTGTTAGTGGAGACATTGAGAGTGGAGGGAGTGAGAGCGGAAAGTGTGAGAGCGGAGTGAGTGGAAGTGCAGAGAGGAGAGTGGAGAGATTAAGAAAGGAGAGAGTGAGATTGAAGAAAGTGATTGTAAAGACAGTGAGAGTGGAGAGTGAGAGAGTGGAGATTGCGCGATTGGTGATAGTGAGAGAGGAGGGAGTGAGAGTGGAGAATGTAAGATTGGCGATTGTGAGAATGGAAATAGTGAGAGTGGGGATAGAGAGAGTGGTGAGATTGAGACTGGAGAGAGTGTGAGTGGAGATAGTGAGAGTGAAGATAGTGAGAGTAGAGAGAGTGAGAATGGAAAGAGTGAGAGTGGAGATAGTGAGATTGGAGATAGTGAGAGTGCAGATAGTGAAAGTGCAGATAGTGAGAGTGGATAGAGTGAGAGCGGAGAGAGTGAGAGTGGTTATAGTGAGAGTGGAGCCAGTGAGAGTGGAGAGAGTGAGATTGGAGAGAGTGAGAGTGCAGATAGTGAGATTGGAGATAGTGAGAGTGCAGATAGTGAGAGTGGATAGAGTGAGAGCAGAGTGAGTGAGAGCGGATAGAATGAATGTTCATAGAGGAAAGTGGAGAGAGTGATATTGTAGAGAGTGAGAGTTAAGATAGTAAGAGTAGAGAGAGTGAGAGTGGAGAGAGTGAGAGTGGAGAGAGTGAGAGCGGAGAGAGTGAGATTGGGAAGATTGAGATTTGATAGAGTGAGAGTGGAGAGGGTGAGAGTGCAGAGACTGAGAGTAAGCATAGTGAGTGTGGAGAGAGTGAAAGTGGAGAGATTGCGAGTGGGCATAGTGAGAGTGGAGAGAGTGAGAGTGGAGATAGATAGAGTGGAGATATTGAAAGTGGAGATAGAGACCTTGGAGTTAGTGAGACCGTAGGAAGTGAGAGGGGAGATAGTGAGAGGGGCGAGAGTAGGATTGGACAGAGAGAGAGCGGAGATAGCGAGAGTGGAGAGATTGAGAATTGAGTGAGTGAGAGTGGAAAGAATGGGAGTGGAGAGAATGAGAGTGGAGGCCGTGAGAGCGGGCATTGTGAGAGTGGAGAGCGTGAGAGGGGAGATAGTGAGAGCGGAGATAATGAGAGTGGAGATAGTGAGAGTGGAGAGACTGAGTGTGGATATAGAGAGAGTGGAGCCAGTGAGAGTGGATGTAGTGAGAGTTGAGATAGTGAGATTGCAGAGATTGGATGTGGGGATAGTGAGAGTGGAGAAAGAGAGAGCAGAGATAGAGAGAGTGGAGAGAGCGATAGTGGAGAGAGTGAGAATGGAGAGTTTGAGAGTGGAGAGAGTGAATGTGGAGAGAGTGATTGTGGAGAGAGAGGGAGTGGAGAGAGTTAGAATGGGGACCGTGAGAGTGGATAGAGTGAGACTGGAGAGAGTGTGAGTGGATACAGTGAGAGTGGTGGGAGTGAGAGCGGAGAGAGTGATAGCAGAGAGCATGAAAGTTCAGAGAGGAGAGTGGAGAGAGTGATATTGGAGAGAGTGAGAGTTAAGATAGTAAGAGTAGAGAGAGTGAGAGTGGAGTGACTGAGAGTGGGCAAGGTGAGTGTGGAGAGAGTGAGAGTGGAGAGATTGTGTACCGGTATAGTGAGAGTTGAGAGAGTGAGAGTGGAGATAGCTAGAGTGGAGATATTGAAAGTGGAGATTTGAGACCTTGGAATTACTGAGACTGTAGGTAGTCAGAGGGGAGATAGTGAGAGGGGAGAGAGTAGGATTGGTCAGAGTGAGAGCGGAGATAGCGAGAGTGGAGAGAGTGAGAATTGAATGAGTGAGAGTGGAAAGAATGGGAGTGGAGAGAGTGAGAGTGGAGTCCGTGAGAGCGGTCATAGTGAGAGTGGAGAGAGTGAGAGGGGAGATAGTGAGAGTGGAGATATTGAGAGTGGAGGTGGAGACATTGGAGTTAGTGAGACTGTAGATATTGAGAGGGGAGTTATTGAGAGTGGAGAGAGTGAGAGTGGAGGTAGTGAGAGTGGAGAAACTGAGAGTGCAGAGACTGAGAGTGGTTATAGTGATAGTGGAGCCAGGGAGAGTGGAGAGAGTGAGAATGGAAATAGTGAGAGTTGAGATAATGAGAGTGGAGAGGGTGAGATTGGAGATAGTGAGAGTGGAGATAGTCAGAGAGGAAAGAGTGAGAGGGGATAGAGTGAGAGTGGAGATAGTGAGAGAGGAGATAATGAGAGTGGAGATAGTGAGAGTGGAGAGACTGAGTGTGGTTATAGTGAGAGCGGAGTAGAGTGAGAGAGGATAGGCTGAGAGCGGAGCGAGTGAAAATGCAGAGATTAGAGTGGAGAGAGTGAGAGCGGAGATAGTGAGAGTGGAGAGAATGAGAATAGAGTGATTGAGAGTGGTATTAGTGAGAGTTGAGCCTGTGAGAGTGGAGAGAATGAGATTGGTGAGAGTGAGAGTAGAGATAGTGAGATTGGAGATAGTGAGAGTGCAGATAGTGAGAGTGGATAGAGTGAGAGTGGGGATAGTGAGAGTGGAGTTAATGAGAATGGAGATAGTGAGTTTGGAGACAGTGAGGGTGGAGATAGTGAGAGTGGAGAGAGAGGGAGCGGAGGTAGTGAGAACGGGTCAGTGAGAGTGGAGAGAGCGAGACTGGAGAAGTGTGGGTGGAGACAGTGAGAGTGGAGAAAGTGAGAGTGGAGAGAGTGAGAGCGGAGTGATAGCAAATGAAGAGAGGAGAGTGGATAGATTGAGAGAGGAGAGAGAGAGAGTGAAAAAAGTGATAGTAGAGAGAGTGAGAGTGGAGAGATTGAGAGTGGTGATTGTGCGATTGGTGATAGTGAGAGAGGAGGGAGTGAGAGTGGAGAAAGTAAGATTGGACATTGTGAGAGTGGAAGTAATGAGAGTGGAGATAGTGAGAGTGGAGAGAGTGAAAGCGGTGAGAGTGTGAGTGGAGATGAGAGTGGAGGGAGTGAGAGTGGAGAGAGTGAGAGCGGAGAGAATGAAAGTTCAGAGAGTGAGAGTGGAGAGAGTGATATTGTAGAGAGTGAGAGTTAAGATAGTAAGAGTAGATAGAGTGAGAGTGGAGAGAGTGAGAGTGGAGAGAGTGAGAGTTAAGATAGTAAGAGTAGAGAGAGTGAGAGTGGAGGGAGTGAGAGTGGAGAGAGTGAGCGTGGAGAGAGTGAGAGTGGGGAGAGTGAGTTTTGAGAGAGTGAGGGTGGAGAGAGTGAGAGTGGAGAGAGTGAGAGCGGAGAGAGTGAGAACGGAGAGAATGAAAGTTCAGAGAGGAGAGTGGAGCGAGTGATATTGTAGAGAGTGAGAGTTAAGATAGTAAGAGTAGATAGAGTGAGAGTGGAGAGAGTGAGAGTGGAGAGAGTGAGAGTTAAGATAGTAAGACTAGAGAGAGTGAGAGTGGAGAGAGTGAGAGTGGAGAGAGTGAGCGTGGAGAGAGTGAGAGTGGGGAGAGTGAGTTTTGAGAGAGTGAGGGTGGAGAGGGTGAGAGTGGAGAGACTGAGAGTGGGCATAGTGAGTGTGGAGAGAGTGAGAGTGGCAAGATTGTGAGCGGGCATAGTGAGAGTGGACAGAGTGAGAGTGGAGATAGCTAGAGTGGTGATATTGAAAGTGGAGATTTGAGTCCGTGGAATTAGTGAGACTGTAGGTAGTCAGAGGGGAGATAGTGAGAGGGGAGAGAGTAGGATTGGACAGAGTGAGAGCTGAGATAGCGAGAGTGGAGAGAGTGGGAATTGAGTGAGTGAGAGTGGAAAGAATGGGAGTGGAGTGAGTGAGAGTGGAGGCCGTGAGACCAGGCATAGTGAGAGTGGAGAGAGTGAGAGGGGAGATAGTGAGAGTGGAGATATTGAGAGTGGAGGTGGAGACATTGGAGTTAGTGAGACTGTAGATATTGAGAGGGTAGATAGTGAGAGTGGAGAGAGTGAGAGTGGAGGTAGTGAGAGTGGAGATAATGAGAGTGGTGATAGTGAGATTGGAGAGAGTGAGGATGGAGATAGTCAGAGTGGAGAGAGAGGGAGTGGAGATAAAGGGAACGGGTCAATGAGAGTGGAGAGCGTGAGACTGGAGAGAGTGTGATTGGAGACAATGAGAGTGGAGGGAGTGAGAGCGGAGAGAATGTGTGCAGAGTGAGTGGAAGTGCAGAGAGGAGAGTGGAGAGAGTGAGAGAGGAGAGAGTGTGAGAGCAGATAGTGAGAGTGGAGGGAGTGAAAGCAGAGAGAATGATAGTGGAGAGAGTGAAAGTGCAGAGAGGAGAGTAGAGAGCGTGAGAGAGGGGAGAGTGCGAGTGAAGAGAGTGAGACTAGGGGTGTGGGAATGGACAGAGTGAGAGTGGAGATAGTGAGATTGGAGATAGTAAGAGTGCAGATAGTGAGAGTGGATAGAGTGAGAGTGGAGATAGTGAGAGTGGAGATAATGAGAGTGGTGAGAGTGAGATTGGAGAGGGTGAGGGTGGAGACAGTGAGATTGGAGAGAGAGGGAGTGGAGATAGTGAGAACGGTTCAGTGAAAGTGGAGAGAGTGAGACTGGAGAGAGTGTTAGTGGAGACAGTGAGAGTGGAGGGAGTGAGAGTGGCAAGGGTGAGAGCAGAGTGAGTGGAAGTGCAGAGCGGAGAGTGGAGAGAATAAGAGAGGAAAGAGTGAGAGTGAAGGAAGTGACAGTAGAGACAGTGAGAATGGAGAGTGTGAGAGTGGAGATTGTTAGATTGGTGATAGTGAGAGAGGAGGGAGTGAGAGTGGAGAATTTAAGATTGGAGATTGTGAGAGTGGAAATAGTGAGAGTGGAAATAGTGAGAGTGGTGAGATTGAGACTGGAGAGAGTGTGAGTGGAGATAGTGAGAATGGAAGGAGTGAGAGCGGAGAGAGTGAGAGCGGAGAGAATGAAAGTTCAGAGAGGAGAGTGGAGAGAGTGATATTGTAGAGAGTGAGAGTTAAGATAGTAAGAGTAGAGAGAGTGAAGATAGTAAGAGCAGAGAGAGTGAGAGTGGAGAGAGTGAGAGCGGAGAGAGTTAGATTGGGGAGAGTGTGATTTGATAGAGTGAGAGTGGAGAGGGTGAGAGTGGAGAGACTGAGAGTGGGTATAGTGAGTGTGGAGAGAATGAAAGTGCAGAGATTGCGTGCGGGCATAGTGAGAGTGGAGAGAGTGAGAGTGGAGATAGATAGAGTGGAGATATTGAAAGTGGAGATAGAGACCTTGGAGTTAGTGAGAATGTAGGTAGTGAGAGGGGAGATAGTGAGAGGGGAGAGAGTAGGATTGGACAGAGTGAGAGCGGAGATAGCGAGAGTGGAGAGATTGAGAATTGAGTGAGTGAGAGTGGAAAGAATGGGAGTGGAGAGAATGAGATTGTTGGCCGTGAGAGCGGACATAGTGAGAGTGGAGAGAGTGAGAGGGGAGATAGTGAGAGTGGAGATATTGAGAGTGGAGTTGGAGACATATGAGTTTTTGAGACTGTAGATATTGAGAGAGGAGATAGTGAGAGTGGAGATAGTGAGAGTTGAGAGAGTGAGAGCTGTGGTAGTGAGAGTGGAGAAACTGAGAGAGCAGAGACTGAGAGTGGTTATAGTGAGAGTGGAGCCAGTGAGATTCGAGAGTCTGAGAGTGGAGAGAGTGAGAGTTGAGATAATGAGAGTGGAGAGGGTGAGATTGGAGACAGTGAGAGTGGAGATAGTCAGAGAGCAGAGAGTTAGAGTGGATAGAGTGCAAATGGAGATAGTGAGAGCGGAGATAATGAGAGTGGAGTGAGTGAGACTGGAGAGAGTGAGAGTGGAGGTAGTGAGATTGGAGATAGTGAGAGTGCAGATAGTGAGAGTGGATAGAGTGAGAGTGGAGATAGTGAGAGTGGAGATAATGAGAGTGGTGGTAGTGAGATTGGAGAGAGTGAGGGCGGAGATAGTGAGAGTGGAGAGAGAGGGAGTGGAGATAGTGAGAACGCGTCAAAGAGAGTGGAGAGCATGAGACTGGAGAGAGTGTGAGTGGAGACAGTGAGAGTGGAGGGTGTGAGAGCTGAGGGAATGAGAGCGGAGAGAGTGGAAGTGCAGAGAGGAGAGTGGAGAATGTGAGAGAGGAGAGAGTGAGAGCGAAGATAGTGATAACAGGGAGAGTGAGAGTGGAGAGAGTGAGAGTGGAGAAAGAAAGATTAGAGATTGTGAGAGTGGAAATAGTGAGAGTGGAGATAGTGAGAGTGGAGAGAGTGAGACTGGAGAGAGTGTGAGTGCAGATAGTGAGAGTGGAGGGAGTGAAAGCGGAGAGAGTGAGAGTGGAGAGAGTGAAAGTGCAGAGAGGAGAGTGGAGAGAGTGAGAGTGGAGAGAGTGAGAGTGAAGAGAGTGAGAGTAGAAAGAGTCAGAGTGGATACAGTGAGAGTGGAGATAGTGAGAGTGGAGATAATGAGAGTGGTGATAGTGAGATTGGAGAGAGTGAGGGTGGAGATAGTGGGATTGGAGAGAGATGAGTGGAGATAGTGAGAACGGGTCTGTGAGAGTGGAGAGAGTGAGACTGGAGAGAGTGTTAGTGGAGACATTGAGAGTGGAGGGAGTGAGAGCGGAAAGTGTGAGAGCGGAGTGAGTGGAATTGCAGGGAGGAGAGTGGAGAGATGAAGAAAGGAGAGAGTGAGATTGAAGATAGTGATAGCAGAGACAGTGAGAGTGGAGAGTGAGAGAGTGGAGATTGTGCAATTGGTGATATTGAGAGAGGAGGGATGAGAGTGGAGAATGTAAGATTGGAGATTGTGAGTTTGGAAATAGTGAGAGTGGGGACAGTGAGAGTGGAGAGATTGAGACTGGGGAGAGTGTGAGTGGAGATAGTGAGAATGAAGATAGTGAGAGTAGAGAGAGTGAGAATGGAAAGAGTGAGAGTGGAGATAGTGAGATTGGAGATAGTGAGAGTGCAGATAGTGAGAGTGCAGATAGTGAGAGTGGATAGAATGAGAGCGGAGAGAGTGAGAGTGGTTATAGTGAGAGTGGAGCCAGTGAGAGTGGAGAGAGTGAGATTGGAGAGAGTGAGAGTGCAGATAGTGAGATTGGAGATAGTGAGAGTGCAGATAGTGAGAGTGGATAGAGTGAGAGCGGAGAGAGTGAGAGCGGAGAGAATGAAAGTTCACAGAGTAGAGTGGAGAGAGTGATATTGTAGAGAGTGAGAGTTAAGATAGTAAGAGTAGAGAGAGTGAGAGTGGAGAGAGTGAGAGTGGAGAGAGTGAGAGCGGAGAGAGTTAGATTGGGGAGAGTGAGTTTTGATAGAGTGAGAGTGGAGAGGGTGAGAGTGGAGAGACTGAGAGTAGGCATAGTGAGTGTGGAGAGAGTGAAAGTGCAGATATTGCGTGCCGGCATAGTGAGAGTGGAGAGAGTGAGAGTGGGCATAGTGAGAGTGGAGAGAGTGAGAGTGGAGATAGATAGAGTGGAAAAATTGAAAGTGGAGATAGAGACCTTTGAGTTAGTGAGACTGTAGGTAGTGAGAGGGGAGATAGTGAGAGGGGAGAGAGTAGGATTGGACAGAGTGAGAGCGGAGATAGCGAGAGTGGAGAGATTGAGAATTGAGTGAGTGAGAGTGAAAAGAATGGGAGTGGAGAGAATGAGAGTGGAGGCCGTGAGAGCGGGCATAGTGAGAGTTGAGAGAGTGAGAGAGGAGATAGTGAGAGTGGAGATATTGAGAGTAGAGGTGGAGACATTGGAGTTAGGGAGACTGTAGATATTGAGAGCGGAGATAGTGAGAGTGGAGAGAGAGAGTTGAGAGAGTGAGAGCGGTGGTAGTGAGAGTGGAGAAACTGAGAGTGCAGAGACTGAGAATGGTTATAGTGAGAGTGGTGCGAGTAAGATTGGAGAGAGTGAGAGTGGAGATAGTGAGAGTTGAGATAATGAGAGTGGAAAGGGTGAGATTGGAGATAGTGAGGGTGGAGATAGTCAGAGAGGATAGAGTGAGAGTGGATGGAGTGAGAGTGGAGATAGTGAGAGCGGAGATAATGAGAGTGGAGATAGTGAGCGTGGAGAGACTGAGTGTGGTTATAGTGAGAGTGCAGCCAGTGAGAGTGGATATAGTGAGAGTGGAGATAGTGAGATTGCAGAGAGTGGATGTGGGGATAGTCAGAGTGGAGAAGGAGAGAGCGGAAATAGAGAGAGTGGAGAGAGTGATCATGGAGAGAGTGAGAATGTAGAGTTTGAGAGTGGAGAGAGTGAGTGTGGAGAGAGTGATTGCGGAGAGAGAGGGAGTGGAGAGAGTTAGAACGGGGATAGTGAGTGTGGATAGAGTGAGACTGGAGAGGGTGTGAGTGGAGACAGAGAGAGTGGAGGGAGTGAGAGCGGAGAGAGTGAGAGCAGAGAGCATGAAAATTCAGAGAGGAGAGTGGAGAGAATAATAATGGAGAGAGTGAGAGTTAAGATAGTAAGAGTAGAGAGAGTGAGAGTGGAGAGAGTGAGAGTGGAGATAGTGAGAGTGGAGAAAGTGAGAGTGGGGAGAGTGAGTTTTGAGAGAGTGAAGGAGGAGAGGGTGAGAGTGGAGTGACTGAGAGTGGGCATAGTGAGTGTGGAGAGAGTGAGAGTGGAGAGATTGCGTACCGGCAGAGTGAGAGTGGAGAGAGTGAGAGTGGAGATAGCTAGAGTGGAGATATTGAAAGTGGAGATTTGAGACCTTGGAATTATTGAGAATGTAGGTAGTCAGAGGGGAGATAGCGAGAGGGGAGAGAGTAGGATTGGACAGAGTGAGGGCGGAGATAGCGAGAGTGGAGGGAGTGAGAATTGAGTGAGTGAGAGTGGAAAGAATGGGAGTGGAGAGTGTGAGAGTGGAGTCTGTGAGAGCGGGCGTAGTGAG
Source organism: Isurus oxyrinchus (assembly GCA_026770705.1). Taxonomy (NCBI): domain Eukaryota; kingdom Metazoa; phylum Chordata; class Chondrichthyes; order Lamniformes; family Lamnidae; genus Isurus; species Isurus oxyrinchus. The sequence goes on from JANJGN010000684.1 coordinate 181,667, forward strand.
AGTGGAGAGAGTGAGAGGGGAGATAGTGAGAGTGGAGATATTGAGAGTGGAGGTGGAGACATTGGAGTTAGTGAGACTGTAGATATTGAGATGGGAGTTAGTGAGAGTGGAGAGAGTGAGAGTGGAGGTAGTGAGAGTGGAGAAACTGAGAGTGCAGAGACTGAGAGTGGTTGTAGTGAGAGTGGAGCCAGGGAGAGTGGAGAGAGTGAGAATGGAGATAGTGAGAGTTGAGATAATGAGAGTGGAGAGGGTGAGATTGGAGATAGTGAGAGTGGAGATAGTCAGAGAGGAAAGAGTGAGAGGGGATAGAGTGAGAGTGGAGATAGTGAGAGAGGAGATATGAGAGTGGAGATAGTGAGAGTGGAGAGACTGAGTGTGGTTATAGTGAGAGTGAAGGGAGTGAGAGAGGATAGGGTGAGAGCGGAGCGAGTGAAAGTGCAGATATTAGAGTGGAGAGAGTGAGAGCGGAGATAGTGAGAGGGGAGAGGGTGAGAATAGAGTGATTGAGAGTGGTAATAGTGAGAGTGGAGCCTGTGAGAGTGGAGAGAATGAGATTGGAGAGAGTGAGAGTGGAGATAGTGAGATTGGAGATAGTGAGAGTGCAGATAGTGAGAGTGGATAGAGTGAGAGTGGGGATAGTGAGAGTGGAGATAATGAGAGTGGAGATAGTGAGTTTGGAGACAGTGAGGGTGGAGATAGTGAGAGTGGAGAGAGAGGGAGCGGAGATAGTGAGAACGGGTCAGTGAGAGTGGAGAGAGCGAGACTGGAGAAGTGTGAGTGGAGATAGTGAGAGTGGAGAGAGTGAGAGTGGAGAGAGTGAGAGCGGAGTGATAGGAAGTGAAGAGAGGAGAGTGGAGAGAGTGAGAGAGGAGAGAGTGAGAGTGAAGATAGTGATAGTAGAGAGAGTGAGAGTGGAGAGATTGAGAGTGGTGATTGTGCGATTGGTGATAGTGAGAGAGGCTGGAGTGAGAGTGGAGAAAGTAAGATTGGACGTTGTGAGAGTGGAAATAATGAGAGTGGAGATAGTGAGAGTGGAGCGAGTGAGACTGGAGAGAGTGTGAGTGGAGATAGTGAGAGTGGAGGGAGTGAGAGCGGAGGGAGTGAGAGCGGAGAGAATGAAAGTTCAGAAAGGAGAGTGGAGAGAGTGATATTGTGGAGAGTGAGAGTTAAGATAGTAAGAGTAGATAGAATGAGAGTGGAGAGAGTGAGAGTGGAGAGAGTGAGAGTTAAGGTAGTTAGAGTAGGGAGAGGGAGAGTGGAGAGAGTGAGAGTGGAGAGAGTGAGCGTGGAGAGAGTGAGAGTGGGGAGAGTGAGTTTTGAGAGAGTGAGGGTGGAGAGGGTGGGAGTGGAGAGAGTGAGAGCGGAGAGAGTGAGAGCGGAGAGAATGAAAGTCCAGAGAGGAGAGTGGAGCGAGTGATATTGTAGAGAGTGAGAGTGGAGATAGTAAGAGTAGATAGAGTGAGAGTGGAGAGAGTGAGAGTGGAGAGAGTGAGAATTAAGATAGTAAGAGTAGAGAGAGTGAGAGTTGAGAGAGTGAGAGTGGAGAGAGTGTGAGTGGAGATAGTGAGAGTGGAGGGAGTGAGAGCGGAGAGAGTGACAGCAGAGAGCATGAAAGTTCAGAGAGCAGAGTGGAGAGAGTGATATTGGAGAGATTGAGAGTTAAGATAGTAAGAGTAGAGAGAGTGAGAGTGGAGAGAGTGAGAGTGGAGAGAGTGAGAGTGGAGAAAGTGAGAGTGGGGAGAGTGAGTTTCGAGAGAGTGAGGGAGGAGAGGGTGAGAGTGGAGTGACTGAGAGTGTGCATAGTGAGTGTGGAGAGAGTGAGAGTGGAGAGATTGTGTACCGGTATAGTGAGAGTGGAGAGAGTGAGAGTGGAGATAGCTAGAGTGGAGATATTGAAAGAGGAGATTTGAGACCTTGGAATTAGTGAGACTGTAGGTAGTCAGAGGGGAGATAGTGAGAGGGGAGAGAGTAGGATTGGACAGAGTGAGAGCGGAGATAGCGAGGGTGGAGAGAGTGAGAATTGAGTGAGTGAGAGTGGAAAGAATGAGAGTGGAGAGAGTGAGAGTGGAGTCCGTGAGAGCGGGCATAGTGAGAGTGGAGAGAGTGAGAGGGGAGATAGTGAGAGTGGAGGTGGAGACATTGGAGTTAGTGAGACTGTAGATATTGAGATGGGAGTTAGTGAGAGTGGAGAGAGTGAGAGTGGAGGTAGTGAGAGTGGAGAAACTGAGAGTGCAGAGACTGAGAGTGGTTGTAGTGAGAGTGGAGCCAGGGAGAGTGGAGAGAGTGAGAATGGAGATAGTGAGAGTGGACATAGTCAGAGAGGAAAGAGTGAGAGGGGATAGAGTGAGAGTGGAGATAGTGAGAGTGGAGATAATGAGAGTGGAGATAGTGAGAGTGGAGAGACTGAGTGTGGTTATAGTGAGAGTGGAGGGAGTGAGAGCGGATAGGGTGAGAGCGGAGCGAGTGAAATTGCAGAGATTAGAGTGGAGAGAGTGAGAGCAGAGATCGTGAGAGTGGAGAGAGTGAGAATAGAGTGATTAAGAGTGGTAATAGTGAGAGTGGATCCGGTGGGAGTGGAGAGAATGAGATTGGAGAGAGTGAGAGTGGAGATAGTGAGATTGGAGATAGTGAGAGTGCAGATAGTGAGAGTGGATAGAGTGAGAGTGGGGATAGTGAGAGTGGAGATAATGAGAGTGGAGATAGTGAGTTTGGAGACAGTGAGGGTGGAGATAGTGAGAGTGGAGAGAGAGGGAGCTGAGATAGTGAGAACGGGTCAGTGAGAGTGGAGAGAGCGAGACTGGAGAAGTGCGAGTGGAGACAGTGAGAGTGGAGAGAGTGAGAGTGGAGAGAGTGAGAGCGGAGTGATAGGAAGTGAAGAGAGGAGAGTGGAGAGAGTGAGAGAGGAGAGAGTGAGAGTGAAGATAGTGATAGTAGAGAGAGTGAGAGTGGAGAGATTGAGAGTGGTGATTGTGCGATTGGTGATAGTGAGAGAGGCTGGAGTGAGAGTGGAGAAAGTAAGATTGGACATTGTGAGAGTGGAAATAATGAGAGTGGAGCGAGTGAGACTGGAGAGAGTGTGAGTGGAGATAGTGAGAGTGGAGGGAGTGAGAGCGGAGAGAGTGAGGGCGGAGAGAATGAAAGTTCAAAGAGGAGAGTGGAGAGAGTGATATTGTAGAGAGTGAGAGTTAAGATAGTAAGAGTAGACAGAGTGAGAGTGGAGAGAGTGAGAGTGGAGAGAGTGAGAGTTAAGATAATAAGAGTAGAGAGAGTGAGAGTGGAGAGAGTGAGAGTGGAGAGAGTGAGTGTGGGGAGAGAGAGAGTAGGGAGAGTGAGTTTTGAGAGAGTGAGGGTGGAGAGGGTGAGAGTGGAGAGTCTAAGAGTGGGCATAGTGAGTGTGGAGAGAGTGAGAGTGGCGAGATTGTGAGCGGGCATAGTGAGAGTGGACAGAGTGAGAGTGGAGATAGCTAGAGTGGAAATATTGAAAGTGGAGATTTGAGTCCGTGGAATTCGTGAGACTTTAGGTAGTCAGAGGGGAGATAGTGAGAGGGGAGAGATTAGGATTGTACAGAGTGAGAGCGGAGATAGCGAGAGTGGAGAGAGTGAGAATTGAGTGAGTGAGAGTGGAAAGAATGGGATTGGAGTGAGTGAGATTGGAGGCCGTGAGACCAGGCATAGTGAGAGTGGAGAGAGTGAGAGGAGAGATAGTGAGAATGGAGATATTGAGAGTGGAGGTGGAGACTTTGGAGTTAGTGAGACTGTAGATATTGAGAGGGGAGATAGTGAGAGTGGAGAGAGTGAGAGTGGAGGTAGTGAGAGTGGAGAAACTGAGAGTGCAGAGAGTGAGAGTGGTTATAGTGATAGTGGAGCCAGGGAGAGTGGAGAGAGTGAGATTGGAGATAGTGAGAGTTGAGATAATGTGAGTGTAGAGGGTGAGATTGGATATAGTGAGAGTGGAGATAGACAGAGAGGAAAGAGTGAGAGGAGATAGAGTGAGAGTGAAGATAGTGAGAGCGGAGATAATGAGAGTGGAGATAGTGAGTTTGGAGAGACTGAGTGTGGTTATAGTGAGAGTGGAGGGAGTGAAAGTGCTGAGATTAGTGTGGAGAGAGTGAGAGTGGAGATAGTGAGGGTGGAGAGAGTGAGAATAGAGTGATTGAGAGAGGTTATAGTGAGAGTGGAGCCAGTGAGAGTGGAGAGAGTGAGATTGCAGGGAGTGAGAGTGGTGACAGTGCGAGTGGAGGGAGTTAGAGCAGAGAGAATGAGAGCGGAGTGAGTGCAAGTGCAGAGAGGAGAATGGAGAGAGGAGAGAGTGAGAACGAAGATAGTGATAGTAGAGAGAGTGAGAGTGGAGAGAGTGAGAGTGGAGATTGTGCGATTGGTGATAGTGAGAGAGGAGGGAGTGAGAGTGCAGAAAGTAAGATTAGAGATTGTGAGAGTGGAAATAGTGAGAGTGGAGATAGTGAGAGTGGAGAGAGTGAGAGCGGAGAGAATGAAAGTTAGAGAGGAGAGTGGAGAGAGTGATATTGTAGAGAGTGAGAGTTAAGATAGTAAGAGTAGAGAGAGTGAGAGTGGAGAGAGTGAGAGTGGAGAGAGTGAGAGCAGGGAGAGAGTGAGATTGGGGAGAGTGAGTTTTGATAGAGTGAAAGTGGAGAGGGTGAGATTGGAGAGTCTGAGAGTGGGCATAGTGAGTGTGGAGAGAGTGAGAGTGGAGATAGCTAGAGTGGATATATGGAAAGTGGAGATAGAGACCTTGGAGTTAGTGAGACTGTAGGTAGTGAGAGGGGAGATAGTGAGAGGGGAGAGAGTAGGATTGGACAGAGTGAGAGCGGAGATAGCGACGAGTGGAGAGAGTGAGAATTGAGTGAGTGAGAGTGGAAAGAATGAGAGTGGAGAGAGTGAGAGTGGAATCCGTGAGAGCGGGCATAGTGAGAGTGGAGAGAGTGAGAGGGAAGATAGTGAGAGTGGAGGTATTGAGAGTGGAGGTGGAGACATTGGAGTAAGTGAGACTGTAGATATTGAGAGGGGAGGTAGTGAGAATGGAGAGTGTGAGAGTGGAGACAGTGAGAGCGGAGATAGTGAGAGTGGAGAAACGGAGAGTGCAGAGACTGAGAGTGGTTATAGTGAGACTGGAGCCAGTGAGATTGGAGAGAGTGAGAGTGGAGATAGTGAGAGTTGAGATAATGAGAGTGGAAAGGGTGAGATTGGAGATAGTGAGGGTGGCGATAGTCAGAGAGGATAGAGTGAGAGTGGATGGAGTGAGAGTGGAGATAGTGAGAGTGGAGATAATGAGAGTGGAGATAGTGAGAGTGGAGCGAGTGAGTGTGGAGATAGTGAGAATGGAGATAGTGAGATTGCAGAGAGTGGATGTGGAGATAGTGAGAGTGGAGAAAGAGAGAGCGGAGATAGAGGGAGTGGAGAGAGTGATAGTAGAGAGAATAAGAATGGGGAGTTTGAGAGTGGAGAGAGTGAGTGCGGAGAGAAGGGAGTGGAGAGAGTTAGAACGGGGACAGTGAGAGTGGATAGAGTGAGACAGGAGAGAGTGTGAGTGGAGACAGTGAGAGTGGAGGGAGTAAGAGCAGAGAGAGTGAGAGCGGAGTCAGTGGAAATGCAAAGAGGAGAGTGGTGAGAGTGAGAGAGGAGAGTGTGAGAGTGAAGATAGTGATAGTAGAGAGAGCGAGTGGAGAGAGTGAGATTGGAGATTGTGCGATTGCTGATAGTGAGAGAGGACGAAGTGAGAGTGGAGAAAGTAAGATTGGAGATTGTGAAAATGGAAATAGTGAGAGTGGAGATAGTGAGAGTGGAGAGAGTGAGACTGGAGAGAGTGTGAGTGGAGATAGTGAGAGCAGAGGGAGTGAGAGCGGAGAGAGTGAGAGCGGAGAGAATGAAAGTTCAGAGAGGAGATTTGGGAGAGTGATATTGGAGAGAGTGAGAGTTAAGATAGTAAGAGTAGAGAGAGTGAGAGTGGAGAGAGTGAGAGTGGAGAGAGTGAGAGTGAAGAAAGTGAGAGTGGGGAGAGTGAGTTTTGAGAGAGTGAGGGTGGAGAGGGTGAGAGTGGAGTGACTGAGAGTGGGCATAGTGAGTGTGGAGAAAGTGAGAGTGGAGAGATTGCTTACCGGTATAGTGAGAGTGGAGAGAGTGAGAGTGGAGATAGCTAGAGTGGAGATATTGACAGAGGAGATTTGAGACCTTGGAATTATTGAGACTGTAGGTAGTCAGAGGGGAGATAGTGAGAGGGGAGAGAGTAGGATTGGACAGAGTGAGAGCGTAGATAGCGAGAGTGGAGAGAGTGAGAATTGAGTGAGTGAGAGTGGAAAGAATGAGAGTGGAGAGAGTGAGAGTGGAGTCTGTGAGAGCAGGCATAGTGAGAGTGGAGACAGTGAGAGGGGAGATAGAGAGAGTGGAGAAACTGAGAGTGCAGAGACTGAGATTGGTTATAGTAAGAGTGGAGCCAGGGTGAGTAGAGAGAGTGAGAATGGAGATAGTGAGAGTTGAGATAGTCAGAGAGGAAAGAGTGAGAGGGGATAGAGTGCGAGTGGAGATAGTGAGAGCGGAGATAATGAGAGTGGAGATAGTGAGAGTGGAGAGACTGAGTGTGGTTATAGTGAGAGTGGAGGGAGTGAGAGCAGATAGGGTGAGAGCGGAGTGAGTGAAAGTGCAGAGATTAGAGTGGAGAGAGTGAGAGCGGAGCTAGTGAGAGTGGAGAGGGTGAGAATAGAGTGATTGAGAGTGGTAATAGTGAGATTGGAGCCAGTGAGAGTGGCGAGAATGAGACTGGAGAGAGTGAGAGTGGAGATAGTGAGATTGGAGATAGTGAGAGTGCTGATAGTGAGAGTGGATAGAGTGAGAGTGGGGATAGTGAGAGAGGAGATAATGAGAGAGGAGATAGTGAGTTTGGAGACAGTGAGGGTGGAGATAGTGAGAGTGGAGTGAGAGGGATTGGAGAAAGTGTGTGTGGAGATAGTGAGAGTGGAGGGAGTGAGAGCGGAGAGAGTGAGAGCGGAGAGAATGAAAGTTCAGAGAGGAGAGTGGAGAGAGTGATACTGTACAGAGTGAGAGTTAAGATAGTAAGAGTAGATAGAGTGAGAGTGGAGAGAGTGAGAGCAGGGAGAGAGTGAGATTGAGGAGAGTGAGTTTTGATAGAGTGAGAGTGGAGAGGGTGAGAGTGGACAGACTGAGAGTGGGCATAGTGAGAGTTGAGAGAGTGAGAGTGGAGATAGCTAGAGTGGAGATAGAGACCTTGGAGTTACTGAGACTGTAGGTAGTGAGAGGGGAGATAGTGAGAGGTGAGAGAGTAGTATTGGACAGAGTGAGAGCAGAGATAGCGAGAGTGGAGAGAGTGAGAATTGAGTGAGTGAGAGTGGAAAGAATGGGAGTGAACAGAGTGAGAGTGGAGGCCGTGAGCGCGGGCATAGTGAGAGCGGACAGAGTGAGAGGGGAGATAGTGAGAGTGGAGATATTGAGAGTGGAGGTGGAGACATTGGAGTTAGTGAGTCTGTAGATATTGAGAGGGGAGGTAGTGAGAATGGGGAGAGTGAGAGTGGAGAGAGTGAGAGTTGAGATAATGAGTGTGGAGAGGGTGAGATTGGAGACAGTGAGAGTGGAGATAGTCAGAGTGGACAGAGTTAGAGTGGATAGAGTGAGAGTGGTGATAGTGAGAGTGGAGATAATTAGAGTGTTTATAGTGAGAGTGGAGCCAGTGAGAGTGGAGATAGTGAGACTGGAGAGAGTGACATTGCAGAGAGTGGATGTGGAGATAGTGAGAGTGGAGAAAGAGAGAGCGGAGATAGAGAGAGTGGAGATAGTGATAGTGGAGAGAGTGAGAATGGAGTGTTTGAGAGTGGAGAGTGTGAGTGCGGTGAGAGAGGGAGCGGAGAGAGTTAGAACGGGGACAGTGAGAGTGGCTAGAGTGAGACTGGAGAGAGTGTGAGTGGAGATAGTGAGATCGGAGAGAGTGAGAGCGGGGCATGTGGAAGTGCAGTTTGAGAGTGGAGAGAGTGAGACAGGAGAGAGTGAGAGTGAAGATAGTGATAGTATAGACAGTGAGAGTGGAGAGAGTGAGAGTGGAGAAAGTAAGATTGGTGATAGTGAGAGTAGAGAGAGTGTGAGAGTGGAGAGAGCGAGAGTGGAGAAAGTAAGATTGGAGATTGTGAGAGTGTAAATAGTGAGAGTGGAGATAGTGAGAATGGAGAGAATGAAAGTGGTGATAGTGAAAGTGCAGATAGTGAGTTTGGAGATAGTGAGAGTGGAGAGATTGAGAGTTGGGATAGTGAGAGTAGAGATAGAGCAGAAACTGTGAGAGCGGAGATAATGAGATTGGAGATAATGAGAGTGGAGAGACAGTGAGTGGAGTGAGTGAGAGGCGAGATAGTGAAAGTGGAGATGGTGTTAGTGGAGAGAGTGATAGCGCAGACAGTGGCAGTGGAGAGATGAGAGTGGAGATAGTGAGAATGGAGACAATGATAGAGGAGTGATCGAGAGCGGAGAGATTGAGATTGGAGAGAGTCAGAGTGTAGACTGTGAGAGTGGAGAGATTGAGAGAGGTGAGAGTGAGAGTGGAGATAGTGAGAATGGAGTGAGTGTGAGTGGAGCGATTGAATGGTGATATCGTGTGGACATAGTGAGAGTGGCGAGATTGAGAGGGGAGGGAATGAGAGTGGACTAAGTAAGAGGTGAGATTGTGAGAGTGGAGATAGTGAGAGTGGAGATAGGGAGAGTGGAGATAGGGAGAGTGGAGAGAATGGTAGTGGAGATATTGAGAGTGGGGAATGTGAGAGTGGAGATTGTGAGAGCAGAGATAATGAGGGTGGAGAGAATGAGTGCGGAGAGATTGTGATTAGAGAAAATGAGAGGGGAGAGAGTGAGAGTGGTGTGCTTGAAAGAGGAGAGATGAGAATGGAGAGAGAGAGTGTGGGGATAGTGCGAGGTGAGAGAGTGCAATTGGAGAGAGTGAGAGTGCAGTTAGGGAGTTTGGAGATAGTGAGAGTGGAGATAGTGTGAGTAGAGTGAGTGAGAGTGGAGAGATTGACAGTGGAGAGATGAGAGTGGAGATAATGAGAGTGGAATCAGTGTGAGTGCAGATAGTGGGAGTGGAGAGAGTGAGAGCGGAGGTAGTGAGAGTGGAGACCGTGAGATTGGAGAGACTGAGAGTGCAGAGAGTGGAACTGGAGAGAGTGAGAGTGTAGAAAGAGAGAGAGGAGATAGAGAGTGTGGAGAGAGGGATAGTGGAGAGAGTGGGAATGGAGAGTTTGATAGTGGAGAAAATGAGAGCGGACAGAGAGGGAGTGGAGAGAGTTAGAACGGGGAAAGTGAGAGTGGAGAGAGTCAGACTGGAGAGAGTGAGAGTGGTGAGAGTGAGTTTGGAGAGAGTGAGAGGGGAGAGGGTGAAAGTAGAGAGACTGAGTATGTTAGAGTGCAAAGAGTGAGAGTAGAGAAAGTGAGAGTGGAGTTAGTGAGAGTGGAGATAGTGAGAGTGGAGATAGTGAGAGTGGAGTGAGTGAGAGTGGAGAGACTGAGAGTGGAGAGAAGTGAATGGAGATAATGAGAGTGGAGTCAGTGTGAGTGGAGATAGTGGGAGTGGAGAGAGTGAGAGTGGAGATAGTGAGTGGAGATAGTGAGAGTGGAGTGAGAGAGAGTGCGGAAAATGAGAGTGGAGATAGTGAGCGTAGAAAGAGAGAAATTGGAGGTTCTGAGAGTGGAGAGTGTGAGAGTGGAGAAAGAGAGAGCGGCGGAGGACTGAGAGTGGAGAGAGTGAGAGTGGAGAGTATGATAGTGTATATAGTGAGATTGGAGATAATGAGAGTGCAGATAGTGAGAGTGGAGAGAGTGAGAGTGGAGTAAGTGAGAGTGGAGACCGTGAGTTTGGAGAGAGTGAGAGTGGAGAAAGAGAAAGAGGAGATAGAGAGAGTGGGAATGGAGAGATTGAAAGCGGAGAGATTGAGCTCGGACAGAGAGGGAGTGGAGAGAGTGAGAACGGGGACAGTGAGAGTAGAGAGAGTGAGACTGGAGAGAATGTGATTGGAGTGAGAGTTGAGATAGTGAGAGTAGAGATAGAGTGGAAATTGTGAGAGCAGAGATAATGAGATTGGAGATAAAGAGAGCAGAGAGACTGAGATTGGAGAGAGTGAGAGGCGAGATAGTGAGAGTGGAGAGAGCATTAGTGGAGTGAGTGATAGCAGAGACATTGAGAGTGGAGAGATGAGTGTGGAGGTAGTGAGAATGGAGAGAATGATAGTGGAGATAGTGAGAGTGGAGAATGTGAGAGTGGAGATTGTGAGAGCCGAGATAATGAGAGTGGAGAGAATGAGTGTGGAGAGACTGAGATTGGAGGAAGTGAGAGGGGAGATGGTGAGAGTGGAGTGAGTGAGAGTGGAGGGAGTGACAGTGGAGAAATGAGATTGAAGATAGTGAGAGTGGAGTCGGTGTGAGTGGAAATAGTGAGAGTGGAGAGCGTGAGAGTGGAGAGAGAGAGTGGCGATAGTGAGAGGGGAGTGAGTGAGAGTGTGGAGAATGAGAGTGGAGAGAGTTAGAGTAGAGAGAGAGAAAGTGGAGGAGAGTGAGAGTGGAGATAGTGAGAGGCGAGACCGTGAGACTGGAGAAACTGAGAGTGCAGAGAGTGGAAGTGGAGAGAGCGAGAGTAGAGAAAGAGAGATAGGAGATAGAGAGAGTGGAGAGAGGGACAGTGGAGAGAGTGCGAATGGAGAGTTTGAGAGCGGAGAGAGTGAGAGCGGACAGAAAGGGAGCGGAGAGAGTGAGAACGGGGAATGGGGATAGTGAGAGTAGAGAGAGTGAGACTGGAGACAGTGTGATTGGAGATAGTGTGAGTGGAGGGAGTGAGAGCGGAGAGACGGAAAGTGCAGAGAGGAGAGTGGAGAGAGTGAGAGTGGAGAGAGTGAGAGTGAAGATAGCGAGAGTAGAGAGAGTAAGGGTGGAGGGAGTGAGAGTAGAGCTACTGTGATTGGTGAGAGTGAGGGTAGAGAGAGTGAGAGTGGAGAGACTGAGTGTGCAGAGAGTGAGAGTGGAGAGAGTGAGAGTGGAGAGAGTGAGAGTGGAGAGAGTGAGAATTAAGTGTGTGCGAGTGGAAAGAGTGAGAGTTGAGAAATTGAGAGTGGAGAGAGTGAGAGAGGGCATATTGAGAGTGGAGACAATGAGAGTGGAAATAGCGAGAGTGGAGATATTGATAGTGGAGATAGAGACCTTGGAGTTAGCGAGAGTGTAGATAGTGAGAGGGGAGATAGTGTGAGTGGAGAGAGAGCGAGTGGAGAGAGTGATAGTGGAGAGATGAGATTGGAGATAGAGAGAGTTGAGTCAGTGTGAGTGGAGATAGTGAGAGTGGAGAGAGTGAGAACGGATATAGTGAGAGTGGAGACCATGAGATTGGAGAGACTGAGAGTGCAGAGAGTGGAAGTGGAGAGATTGAGAGTGGAGAAAGAGAGAGAGGAGATAGAGAAAGTGGAGAGAGGGATAGTGGAGAGAGTGGGAATGGAGAGTTTGATAGTGGAGAAAGTGAGAGCGGACAGAGAGGGAGTGGAGAGAATGAGAACGGGGAACGTGAGAGTGGAGAGAGTCAGAATGGAGAGAGTGAGAGTGGTGGTGGTGAGAGTGAGTTTGGAGAGAGTGAGAGTGGAGAGGGTGAAAGTAGAGAGACTGGGAATTGAGTATGTTAGAATGCAAAGAGTGAGAGTGGAGAGACTGAGATTGGAGAGACTTAGAGCGGGCATTTTGAGATTGGAGCGAGTGAGAGTGGAGATAGCGAGAATGGAGATATTGAGAGTGGAGATAGAGACATTGGAGTTAGTGAGACTGTAGATATTGAAGGGGAGATAGGGAGAGAGGATAGAGTGAGAGTGGAGAGTGTGAGAGTAGAGATAGTGAGATTGGAGAGAGTGAGAATAGAATGATTGAGAGTGGTTACAGTGAGAGTGGAGCGCGTGAGAGTGGAGCCAGTGAGAGTGGAGAGAGTGAGCGTGCAGATAGTGAGAGTGGAGAGAGTGAGAGTGGATAGAGTGAGAGTGGAGATAGTGAGAGTGGAGATAATGTGAGTGGAGAGAGTGAGAGTGGAGAGAGTGAGAGTGCAGACCGTGAAAGAGCAGAGAGTGAGAGTGCAGAGATTGGAAGTGGTGAGAGTGAGAGTGGAGAAAGAGAGAGCAGAGATAGAGAGAGTGGACGGAGTGATAGTGGAGAGAGTGAGAATGGAGAGTTTGAGAGTGGAGAGAGTGAGTGCAGAGAGAGAGGAAGCGGAGACAGTGAGAATGGGGACAGTGAGAGTGGAGAGAGTGAGACTGGAGAGACTGTGAGTGGTGATAGTGAGAGAGGACGGTGGGAGGGGGAGAGAGTAAGAGCAGAGCGAGTGAAAGTGCAGACATTAGAGTGCAGAGAGTGAGAGCAGAGATAGTGAGAGTGGATAGAGTGAGAGTGGAGAGAGTGAGATTGGAGAGAGTGAGGGGAGATAGTGAGAGTGGAGAGAGTGAGAATAGAATGACTGAGAGTGGTTATAGTGAGAGTGGAGCCAGTGAGAGTGCAGAGAGTGAGATTGGAGAGAGTGAGGGGAGATAGTGAGAGTGGAGATAGTGAGAGTGGAGAGAGTGAGAATAGAATGATTGAGAGTGGTTATAGTGAGGGTGGAGCCAGTGAGAGTGGTGAGATTGAGCGTGCAGATAGTGAGAGTGGAGATAGTGAGAGTGGAGAGAGTGAGAGTGGACAGAGTGTGAGTGGTGATAGTGAGAGTGGACGGTGTGAGAGGGGAGAGAGTAAGAGCGGAGCGAGTGAAAGTGCAGACATTAGAGTGCAGAGAGTGACAGCAGAGATAGTGAGAGTAGAGAGAGTGAGAATAGAATGATTGAGAGTGGTTATAGTGAGAGTGGAACCAATGAGAGTGGAGAGAGTGAGATTGGAGAGAGTGAGAGGAGATAGTGAGAGTGGAGATAGTGAGAGTGGAGAGAGTGAGATTGGAGAGAGTGAGAGGAGATAGTGAGAGTGGAGATATTGAGAGTGAAGTGAGTCACAGTAGATAGAGTTACAGTGGAGCCAGCAAGAATGGAGATAGTGAGAGTGCAGAGAGATATTGAGAGAGGAGGTAGTGAGAGTGGAGAGAATCAGAGTTGAGAGAGTGAGAGCGGTGGTAGTGAGAGTGGAGAAACTGAGAGTGCAGAGACCTAGAATGGTTATGGTTACAGTGGAGCCAGTGAGATTGGAGAGAGTGAGAGTGGAGATAATGAGAGTTGAGATAATGAGAGTGGAAAGGGCGAGATTGGAGATAGTGAGGGTGGCGATAGTCAGAGAGGATAGAGTGAGAGTGGATGGAGTGAGAGTGGAGATAGTGAGAGCGGAGATAATGAGAGTGGAGATAGTGAGAGTGGAGAGACTGAGGGTGGTTATAGTGAGAGTGGAGCGAGTGAGTGTGGAGATAGTGAGAATGGAGAGAGTGAGATTGCAGAGAGTGGATGTGGAGATAGTGAGAGTGGAGAAAGAGAGAGCGGAGATAGAGGGAGTGGAGAGAGTGATAGTAGAGAGAATGAGAATGGGGAGTTTGAGAGTGGAGAGAGTGAGTGCGGAGAGAAGGGAGTGGAGAGAGTTAGAACGGGGACAGTGGGAGTGGATAGAGTAAGACTGGAGAGAGTGTGAGTGGAGACAGTGAGAGTGGAGGGAGTAAGAGCGGAGAGAGAGAGAGTGGAGTGTGTGGAAATGCAGAGAGGAGAGTGGTGAGAGTGAGAGAGGAGAGTGTGAGAGGGAAGATAGTGATAGTAGAGAGAGCGAGTGTAGAGAGTGAGATTGGAGATTGTGCGATTGCTGATAGTGAGAGAGGAGGAAGTGAGAGTGGAGAAAGTAAGATTGGAGATTGTGAAAATGGAAATAGTGAGAGTGGAGATAGTGAGAGTGGAGAGAGTGAGACTGGAGAGAGTGTGAGTGGAGATAGTGAGAGCAGAGGGAGTGAGAGCGGAGAGAGTGAGAGCGGAGAGAATGAAAGTTCAGAGAGGAGAGTTGGGAGAGTGATATTGGAGAGAGTGAGAGTTAAGATAGTAAGAGTAGAGAGAGTGAGAGTGGAGAGAATGAGAGTGGAGATCGTGTGAGTGGAGAGAGTGAGAGTGCAGAGAGTGGAAGTGAAGAGAGTGAGAGTGGAGAAAGAGAGAGCAGAGATGGAGAGAGTGGAGGGAGTGATTGTGCAGAGAGTGAGAATGGCAAGTTTGAGAGTGGAGAGAGTGAGTGCAGAGAGAGAGGTGGCGGACAGAGTGTGAATGGGGACAGTGAGAGTGGAGAGAGTGAGTCTGGAGAGAGTGTGAGTGGAGATAGTGAGAGTGGAGGGTGTGAGAGGGGAGAAAGTGAGAGTGGAGCGACTGAAAGTGCAGAGATTAGAGTGCAGAGAGTGAGAGCAGAGATAGTGGGAGTTGAGAGAGTGAGAATAGAGTGATTGAGAGTGGTTATAGTGAGAGTAGAGATAGTGAGAGTGCAGAGAGTGAGATTGGAGAGAATGAGAGGAGATAGTGAGAGTGGAGATAGTGAGAGTGGAGAGAGTGAGAATGGATAGAGTGAGAGTGGAGATAATGAGAGATGGAGATAGTGAGATTGGAGAGATTGAGGGTGGAAATAGTGAGAGTGGAGACTGTGAGTGTGCAGAGAGTGGAAGTGGAGAGAGTGAGAGTGGAGAGAGATGGAGCAGAGAGAGTGAGAATGTGTCAGTGACAGTGGAGACAGTGTGAGTGGAGATAGTGAGAGTGGAGGGAGTGAGAGCGGAGAGAGTGAGTGCGGAGTGAGTGGAAGTGCAGAGAGGACAGTGGAGAGAGTATGAGTGGAGATAGTGAGAGTGGAGGGAGTGAGAGCGGAGAGAGTGAGTGCGGAGTGAGTGGAAGTGCAGAGTGGACAGTGGAGAGAGTGAGAGAGCAGAGAGTGAGAGTGAAGATAGTGATTGTAGAGAGAGTGAGAGTGGAGAGAGTGAGAGTGGAGGCCATGAGAGTGGGCATAGTGAGAGTGGAGAGAGTGAGAGGGAAGATATTGAGAGTGGAGGTATTGAGAGTGGAGGTGAAGACGTTGGAGTAAGTGAGACTGTAGATATTGAAAAGGGAGATAGTGAGAGTGGAGAGAGTTGGAATGGAGAGAGTGAGAGTGGAGGTAGTGAGAGTTGAGAAAGTGAGAGTGGAGATAGAGAGAGTGGACAGAGTGTGGAGGGAGTAGAGTAGAGTGATTGAATGGAGATATTGTGTGGAGATAGTGAGAGTGGCGAGAATGAGATTGGAGTAAGTAGGAGGGGAGTTTGTGAGAGTGGAGATAGTGAGAGTGGAGATAGTGAGAGTGGAGATAGTGAGAATGGAGAGACTGAGAGTGGTTTTATTGAGAGTGGAGCCAGTGAGAGCAGAGATAGAGAGAGTGGAGAGAGTGAGAATGGTGAGTTTGAGAGTGGAGAGAGAGAGTGCGGAGAGAGAGGGAGCGGAGAGAGTTAGAACGGGGACAGTGAGAGTGTATATAGTGAGACTGGAGGTAGTGTGAGCGGAGATAGTGAGAGTGGAGGGAGTGAGATCAGAGAGAGTGAGAGAGGAGAGAGTGAGTGAAGAAAATGATAGTATAGATAGTGAGAGTGGAGAGAGTGAGAGTGGAGATTGTGCCATTTGCGATAGTAAGAGTAGAGAGAGCGAGAGTGGAGAGAGTGAGGGTGGAGATAGTAAGATTGGCGATTGTGAAAGTGGAAATAGTGATAGTGGAGAGAGTGAGGGTAGAGATAATGAAAGTGGAGACAGAGTGCAGAGAGTGAGTATGGAGATACTGAGAGTGGAGAGAGTGAGAGTTGAGATAGTGAGAGTAGAGATAGAGTGGAAATTGTGAGAGCGGAGATAATGAGATTGGAGATAATGAGAGCAGAGAGACTGAGAGTGGAGAGAGTGAGAGGCGAGATAGTGAGCGTGGAGATAGTGTTAGTGGAGTGAGTGATAGCGGAGACAGTGAGAGTGGAGAGATGAGTGTGGAGATAGTGAGAATGGAGAGAATGATAGAGGAGTGAATGAGAGTGGAGAGATTGACATTGGAGAGATTGAGAGTGAAGATTGTGAGAGTGGAGAGATTGAGAGAGGTGAGAGTGAAAGTGGAGATAGTGAGAATGGAGTGAGTGTGAGTGGAGAGAGTGAGGGTGGAGAAAGTAAGATTGGCGATTGTGAAAGTGGAAATAGTGATAGTGGAGAGAGTGAGGGTAGAGAGAATGAAAGTGGAGACAGTCAGGGTGCAGAGACTGAGTTTGGAGATACTGAGAGTGGAGAGAGTGACAGTTGAGATAGTGAGAGTAGAGATAGAGTGGAAATTGTGAGAGCGGAGATAATGAGATTGGAGATAATGAAAGCAGAGAGACTGAGAGTGGAGAGAGTGAGAGGCGAGATAGCGAGAGTGGAGATGGTGTTAGTGGAGTGAGTGATAGCGGAGACAGTGAGAGTGGAGAGATGAGTGTGGAGATAGTGAGAATGGAGAGAATGAGAGTGAAGTAAATAAGAGGGGAGATTGAGAGAGTAGAGATAGTGAGAGCAGAGATAGTGAGAATGGAGAGAATGATAGTGGAGATAGTTAGAGTGGAGAATGTGAGAGTGGAGATTGTGAGAGCAGACATAATGAGAGGGGAGAGAATGAGTGCAGAGAGACTGAGATTGGAGGAAGTGAGAGGGGAGATAGTGAGAGTGGAGTGAGTGAGAGCGGAGAGAGTGAGTGGCGATAGTGAGAGGGGAGTGAGTGAGAGTGTGGAGAATGAGAGTGGAGAGAGTTAGAGTAGAGAGATAGAAAGTGGTGGAGAGAGAGATGGAGATAGTGAGAGTGGAGACCGTGAGAGTGGAGAGACTGAGAGTGAAGAGAGTGGAAGTGGAGAGACTGAGAGTGGAGAAAGAGAGAGAGGAGATAGAGAGATTGGAGATAGGGATAGTGGAGAGAGTGGGAATGGAGAGTTTGAGAGCGGAGAGAGTGAGAGCAGACAGAGAGGGAGTGGAGAGAGTCAGAACGGGGAATGGGGACAGTGAGAGTAGAGGGAGTGAGATTGGAGACAGTGTGATTGGAGATAGTGTGAGTGGAGGGAGTGAGAGCGGAGAGAGTGAGAGCGGAGAGACGAAAATTGCAGAGAGGAGAGTGGAAAGAGAGAGAGTGGAGAGAGTGAGAGTGAAGATAGTGAGAGTAGAGAGAGTTAGGGTGGAGAGAGTGAGAGTGGAGATAGTGTGATTGGTGAGAGTGAGGGTAGAGAGAGTGAGAGTGGAAAGACTGTGTGAGGAGAGAGTGAGAGTGGAGAGAGTGAAAGCAGAGAGAGTGCGAATTAAGTCAGAGAGAGTGGAAAGAGTGAGAGTTGAGAAATTAGGAGTGGAGAGAGTGAGAGAGGGCATATTGAGAATGGAGACATTGAGAGTGGAAATAGCGAGAGTGGAGATATTGGTAGTGGAGATAGAGAACTTGGAGTTAGCGAGACTGTAGATAGTGAGAGGGGAGATAGTGTGAGTGGAGAAAGAGAGAATGGAGAGAGTTGAGAGCGGAGATAGTGCGAGTAGAGAGAATTAGAATGGTGTAATTGAGAGTAGAGAGAGTGAAAGTCGTGATAGTGATAGTGTGGAGTGTGAGAATGGAGATAGTGAGAGCGGATAGAGTTAGAGTGGAGATAGTGAGAGTGGAGATACTGAGAGTGGAGATAGTTAGAATGGAGAGAGTGAGAGTGGAGATAGTGAGAGTGGAGAGAGTGAGAGTGGGGAGCGTGAGAGAGGAAATGGTGAGGTTGGAGATGTAGAGAGTGGAGTTACTGCCAGTGGAGAAAATGAGCGTTGAGAGATTGAGAGTAGAAATAGCATGTGTTAGAGGGTAGATAGTTTGAGTGGAGAAACTGAGTGGAGAGAGTGAGAGAGGAGATAATGAGAGTGGAGTGAATGAGAATGGAGATAGTGAGAGGGGAGACATTGAGAGCGGAGAGACTGAGAGTGCAGATAGTGAGAGTGGTGAGATTGAGAGTGGAGATAGATTGATTGGAGAGAGTGAGAGTGGAGAGATTGAGAGTGGAGGGAGTGAGAACGGAGACAGTGAGAGCAGAGAGAGTGAGAATGGAGAGAGTGAGAGCAGAGAGAGTGAGAGCGGAGATGGTGAGAGCGGAGTTAGTGAGAGTGGAGATAGTGTGAATGCAATGAGAATGGAGATAGAGAGAATCGAATAAGAGAGAGTGGAGATAGAGGATGTGAAGTGAGAGTGGAAAGAGCGTGTGTGGATTGAGTGAGAGTGGAGATAATGAGTGTAGAGTGAGTGAGAGTGGAGATATTGAGAGAGGGGGTAGAGCGAGTAAAGAAAGTGAGAGTGGAGAGTGTGAGTGTGGAGAGAATGAGAGTGGAGAGAGTGAGAGTGGAAATAATGAGAGTTGAAATAGGGAGAATGGAGATAATGAGCGTGGAGAGAGTGAGAGTGGAGATAGTGAGACTGGAGAGAGTGAGAGTGGAGATATTGAGAGAGGGGATAGAGAGAGAGTGGAGAATTTGAGAGTGGAGAGAGTGAGAGTGGAGAGTGTGCAGCATAGAGGTACTGAGAGTTGAGAGACTGAGAGTGGTGAGTTTGATAGCGTAGAGATTGAGAGTGGAGAAAGAGAGAGTGGAGATAGAGACAGTGGAGAGATGAGAGTGGAGAGCGTGAGAGTGCACATAGTGAGAGTGTAGAGAGTGAGAGTGTAGATAATGAGAGTAGAGAGATTGAGAGTGGAGAGATTCAGAGTGGAGATAGTGAGAGAGGAGATAGTGAGTGCAGAGATAGTGAGAGTGGAGATAGTGTGAATGCAGAGCGGTAGAATGGAGAAAGTGAGAGTGGTGGGAATTAGAGTGGTGTCATTGAGTGTAGAGAGAGTGAAAGTCATGATAGAGATAGTGTAGAGTGTGAGAATGGAGATAGTGAGAGCGGAGCGAGTGAGAGTCGAGATATTGAGAGGGGCATAGAGAGAGTGGAGAAAGTGAGAGTGCAACGAGTGAGAGTGGAGAGAGTGATAGTGGAGATAGTGAGAATGAGAGTAGAGAGAGTGAGAGTCGAGATATTGAGAGTGGAGAGAGGGTGAGTGGAGAGAGTGAGAGTGGAGATTTTCAGAGTGGCAAGAATGAGAGTGGAGAGACTGAGATTGGCGAAAGTGAAAATGGAGATAGTGAGAGTGGAGAGAGTGAGTGGAGAGTTTGAGCGTGGAGTTAATGAGAGTGGAGTGATTGAGAATGGAGAGAGTGAGAGGTGAGAGATCGAGAGTGGAGAGAGTGAGAATGGAGATAGTGAAAGTGGAGAGAATGAGAGTGGAGAGAGTGAGAGTGGAGATAGTGAGAGTGGAAAGAGTAAGAGTGGAGAGAGCGTGAGTGTCCATAGTGAGAGTGGAGAGAGTGAGAGTGGGGAGAGTGAGAGAGGAAATGCTGAGATTGGAGATATAGAGAGTGGAGTTAGTGACAGTGGAGAAAATGAGCGTTGAGAGAGTGAGAGTGGAAATAATATTTGTTAGAAGAGAGATAGTGAGACTGGAGAGATTGAGAGTGGAGAGATTGAGAGTCGAGTTATTGAGAGAGGAGATAGTGAGAGTGGAGATAGTGAGAGTGGAGAGAGTGAGATTTGAGAGAGTGAGAGTGGAAGAGTGAGAGTGGAGATAGTTTGAGTGGAGAAACTGAGTGGAGAGAGTGAGAGTGGAGATAATGAGAGTGGAGTGAATGAGAATGGAGATAGTGAGAGGGGAGAGATTGAGAGTGGAGAGACTGAGAGTGCAGATAGTGAGAGTGGAGAGATTGAGAGTGGAGATAGAGTGATTGGAGACTCGAGAGAGTGGATATGGTGAGTGTAGAGTGAGTGAGAGTGGAGATATTGAGAGAAGGGATAGAGAGAGTGAAGAAAGTGAGAGTGGAGGGAATGAGAGTGGAGAGAGTGAGAGTGGAAATAATGAGATTTGAAATAGCCAGAGTGGAGATAGTGAGAGTGGAGAGAGTGAGCGTGGAGCATGTGAGAGTGGAGATAGTGAGATTGGAGAGAGTGAGAGTGGAGATATTGAGAGAGGGGATAGAGAGAGTGGAGGAAGTGAGAGTGGAGAGAGTGAGAGTGTATAGAATGAGAGTGGGGAGAGTGAGAGTGGAAAGAGTGTGAATGGTGAGTGAGAGTGCAGTAAGTGAGTGTGGAGAGAGTGAGATTGGAGAGAGTGACAGCAGAGACAGTGAGAGTTGAGATATTGAGAGTTGAGAGGGAGAGTCGTGAGAGTGAGAAGGAGTTAGTGAGAGTGGAAAGTGTGTGAGTGGAGATAGTGAGAGTGGAGAGTGTGAGAGTGGTGCATTTGATAGCGTAGAGATTGAGAGTGGAGAAAGAGAGAGTGGAGATAGAGAGAGTGGAGAGGTGAGATTCGAGAGAGTTAGAGTACACATAATGAGAGTAGATAATGAGAGTAGAGAGATTGAGAGTGGAGAGATTCAGAGTCGAGATAGTGAGAGAGGAGATAGTGAGGTGGAGATAATGTGAATGCAGGGACTGAGAGTGCAGAGAATTAGAGTGGTGTCACTGAGAGTAGAGAGAGTGAAAGTCGTGATGATGATAGTGTAAAGTGTGAGATTGGAGAGAGTGAGAGTGGAGATAGTGAGAGTGGAGATAGTGGGAGTGGAGGTAGTTAGAATGGAGGGAGTGAGAGTGGAGTTAGTGAGAGTGCAAATAGTGAGAGTGGAGAGTGTGAGAGTGGGGAGATGAGAGTAAAGAAGATGAGAGTGGAGATATTGAGAGTGGTAAGTTTGAGAGTGGAGAGAGTGCATGTGTCTAGCATGCAAGTGGATATATTGAGCGTGGAGAGATTGTGAATGGAGCGAGCGAGAGGTGAGAGAGTGAAAGTGGAGAAAGTGAGAGTGGAGAATGTGTGAGTGGAGAGATTGAGAGTGCAGAGAGTGAGAAGGAGACAGTGAAAGTGGAGAGAATGTGAATGGTGATAGTGAGAGTGGAGAGAGTAAGTGTGGAGATTGTGCGAGTGGGGAAATTGAGAGTGGAGAGAGTGAGAGTAGAGAGAGTGAGAGTGGGGAGAATGAGAGTGGAGAGAGTGATAGTGGAGAGAGTGAGAGTGGAGAATATAAGTGTGGAGATAGTAAGATGAGTGAGAATGAGAGCAGAGAGAGTGAGAGTCGAGATATTGAGAGTGGAGAGAGGGAGAGTGGAGAGACTGAGATTGGATAAAGTCAGAATGGAAATAGTGGAAGAGGAGAGAGTGAGTGGAGAGTTTGAGAGTGGAGATAATGAGAGTGGAGTGAATGAGAATGGAGAGAATGGGAGGTGAAATATTGAGAGTGGAGAGAGTGAGAGTGGAGAGACTGAGAGTGGAGACAGTGAGAGCATAGACAGTGAGAGTGGAGTGAGTGAGATTGGAGATATTGAGATCGCAGAGAGCGAGAGTGGAGTGAAAGTGGAGATAGTGAGAGTTGGGAGTGTGAGAGTGGAAAGAGTGAAAGCGGTGAGAATGAGAAAGCGTTAGTGAGAGAGGAAGGTGTGTGAGTGGAGATAGTGAGAGTGGAGAGCGTGAGAGTGGAGAGTGTGAGAGCTTAGATGTAGTGACAGTGGAGAGAGTGAGAGTGGTGCATTTGATAGCGGAGAGATTGAGAGTGGAGAAAGAGAGAGTGGAGATAGAAAGAGTGGAGAGATGAGAGTGGAGAGAGTTAGAGTGTACATAGTGAGAGTAGAGAGAGTTAGAGTGTAGATAATGAGAGTAGAGAAATTGAGAGTGGAGCGTTTCAGAGCGGAGGAAAAAGTGAGAGCGGACATAGTGCGAGTGGAGATTGTGTGAATGCAGAGAGTGAGAGTGGTGTCATTGAGAGTAGAGAGAGTGAAATTGGACCGTGTGAGAGTGGAGATAGTGAGCGTGGAGAGAGTGAGATTGGAGATATTGAGAGAGGGGATAGAGAGAGTGGTGATAGTGAGAGTGGAGTGAGTGAGAGTGGAGAGTGTGATATTTAAGAGAGTGAGATTGGAGAGAGTGAGAGTGGAGATAGTTTGAGTGGAGAAAGTGATTGGAGAGACTGAGAGAGGAGTTAATGAGAGTGAAGAGAATGAGAATGCAGATAGTGAGAGGAGAGATTTAGAGGAGAGAAACTGAGAGTGCCGAGAGTGAGTGGAATGATTGAGTGTGGAGATAGAGTGATTGAAGAGAGTGACAGTGGAGAGAGTGAGAGTGGAGAGAGTGAGAACGGAGAGAGTGAGAGTAGAGACAGTGAGAAGGAGTTAGTGAGAGTGGAAAATGTGTGCGTGGAGATAGTGAGAGTGGAGAGTGTGAGAGCGTAAAGGTAGTGGCAGTGGAGAGAGTGAGAGCGTCTCATTTGATAGCATAGAGATTGAGAGTGGAGAAAGAGAGAGTGGAGATAGAGAGAGTGGAGAGATGAAATTGGAGACAGTGAGAGTGCACATAGTGATCGTGGAGAGAGTGTAGATAATGAGAGTAGAGAGATTGAGAGTGGAGAGATTCAGAGCGGAGATAGTGAGAGAGGAGACAGTGAGAGAGGAGATCGTGAGAGAGGAGATCGTGAGAGTGGAGACAGTGTGAATGCAGACTTAGAGTGCAGAGAATTAGAGTGGTGTCATTGATAGTAGAGAGAATGAAAGTCATGATGGTGATAGTGTGGAGTGTGAGAATGGAGAAAGTGAGAGCAGATAGATTCAGAGTGGAGATAGTGAGAGTGGAGATAGGGAGAGTAGAGGTAGTTAGAATGGAGAGAGTGAAGTGGAGTTAGTGAGAGTGGAGATAGTGAGAGTGGAGAGTGTGAGAGTGGGGAGATGAGAGTAAAGAAGGTGAAAGTGGAGAAATTGAGAGTGGAAAGTGTGAGATTGGAGAGGGTGTGAGTGGCGAGAGTGCAAGTGGATATATTGAGAGTGGAGAGATTGAGAATGGAGCGAGCGAGAGGTGAGAGAGTGAGAGTGGAGAGAGTGAGAGTGGAGAATGTGTGAGTGGAGAGATTGAGAGTGGAGAGAGTGAGAAGGAGACAGTGAAAGTGGAGAGAATGTAAATGATGATAGTGAGAGTGGAGAGAGTAAGTGTGGAGATTGTGCGAGTGGGGAAATTAAGAGTGGAGAGAGTGAGAGTAGAGAGAGTGAGAGTGGGGAGAATGAGAGTGGGGAGAGTGAGTGTGGAGAGTGTGAGAGTGGAGATAATGAGATTGGTGAGAACGAGAGCAGAGAGAGTGAGAGTCGAGATATTGAGAGTGGAGAGATGCAGAGTGGAGAGAGTGAGAGTGCAGATTTTCAGAGTGTCGAGAGTGAGAGTGGAGAGATTGAGATTGGAGAAAGTCCGAATGAAGATAGTGGGAGAGGAGAGAGTGAGTGGAGAGTTTGAGAGTGGAGATAATGAGAGTGGAGTGAATCAGAATGGAGAGAGTGAGAGGTGAAATATTGATCGTGGAGAGATTGAGAGTAGAGAGAGTGAGAGTGGAGAAACTGAGAGTGGAGACAGTGAGAGCGTAGATAGTGAGAGTGGAGAGAGTGAGATTGGAGATATTGAGATTGCAGAGAGCGAGAGCGGAGAGAGTGAATTTGGAGATAGTGAGAGTTGGGAGTGCGAGATTGGAGAGAGTGAGAGCAGTGAGAATGAGAAAGAGTTAGTGAGAGTGGAAAGTGTGTGAGTGGAGATAGTGAGAGGGGAGAGCGTGAGAGTAGACAGTGTGAGAGCATAGAGGTAGTGACAGTGGAGAGAGTGAGAGTGGTGTGTTTGATAGCGTAGAGGTTGACAGTGGAGAAAGAGAGAGTGGAAATAGAAAGAATGGAGAGATGAGAGTGGAGAGAGTGTGAGTGTACATAATGAGAGTGGGGAGACTGAGAGTGTAGATAATGAGAGTAGAGAAATTGAGAGTGGAGAGATTCAGAACAGAGATAGTGAGAGAGGAAAAGGTGAGAGCGGACATAGTGCGAGTGGAGATTGTCTGAATGCAGAGAGTGAGAGTGGCGAGAATCAGAGTGGTGTCATTGAGAGTAGAGAGAGTGAAAGTCGTGTTAGTGATAATGTAGAGTGTGAGAATAGAGATAGTGAGAGCGGATAGAGTGAGAGTGGAGATAGTGAGAGTGGAGATAGTTAAAATGGAGAGAATGAGAGTGGAGATATTGAGAGTGGAAAGTGTGACAGTGGGCAGATGAGAGTAAAGAAGGTGAGAGTGGAGAAATTGAGAGTGGAAAGTGTGAGAGTGGAGAGTGTGCGAGTGGCTAGAGTGCAAGTGGATATATTGAGAGTGGAGAGATTGAGAATGGAGTGAGTGAGAGGGGAGAGATTGAGAGTGGAGAGAATGAGAGTGGAGATTGTGTGAGTGGAGAGATTGAGAGTGGAGTGAGTGAGAGGGGAGAGATTGAGAGTGGAGAGAATGAGAGTGGAGATTGTGTGAGTGGAGAGATTGAGAGTGGAAAGTGTGAGAGTGGAGAGTGTGCGAGTGGCTAGAGTGCAAGTGGATATATTGAGAGTGGAGAGATTGAGAATGGAGTGAGTGAGAGGGGAGAGATTGAGAGTGGAGAGAATGAGAGTGGAGATTGTGTGAGTGGAGAGATTGAGAGTGGAGTGAGTGAGAGGGGAGAGATTGAGAGTGGAGAGATTGAGAGTGGAGAGAGTGAGAAGGAGTCATTGAAAGTGGAGAGAATGTGAATGGTGATAGTGAGAGTGGGGAAATTGAGAGTGGAGAGAGTGATAGTGGTGAGAATGAGAGTGTGGAGAAGAGAGTGGAGAGAGTGAGTGTGGACAGCGTGAGAGTGGAGAGAGTGAGAGTGGTGTGTTTGATAGCGTAGAGGTTGACAGTGGAGAAAGAGAGAGTGGAAATAGAAAGAATGGAGAGATGAGAGTGGAGAGAGTGTGAGTGTACATAATGAGAGTGGGGAGACTGAGAGTGTAGATAATGAGAGTAGAGAAATTGAGAGTGGAGAGATTCAGAACAGAGATAGTGAGAGAGGAAAAGGTGAGAGCGGACATAGTGCGAGTGGAGATTGTCTGAATGCAGAGAGTGAGAGTGGCGAGAATCAGAGTGGTGTCATTGAGAGTAGAGAGAGTGAAAGTCGTGTTAGTGATAATGTAGAGTGTGAGAATAGAGATAGTGAGAGCGGATAGAGTGAGAGTGGAGATAGTGAGAGTGGAGATAGTTAAAATGGAGAGAATGAGAGTGGAGATATTGAGAGTGGAAAGTGTGACAGTGGGCAGATGAGAGTAAAGAAGGTGAGAGTGGAGAAATTGAGAGTGGAAAGTGTGAGAGTGGAGAGTGTGCGAGTGGCTAGAGTGCAAGTGGATATATTGAGAGTGGAGAGATTGAGAATGGAGTGAGTGAGAGGGGAGAGATTGAGAGTGGAGAGAATGAGAGTGGAGATTGTGTGAGTGGAGAGATTGAGAGTGGAGTGAGTGAGAGGGGAGAGATTGAGAGTGGAGAGAATGAGAGTGGAGATTGTGTGAGTGGAGAGATTGAGAGTGGAAAGTGTGAGAGTGGAGAGTGTGCGAGTGGCTAGAGTGCAAGTGGATATATTGAGAGTGGAGAGATTGAGAATGGAGTGAGTGAGAGGGGAGAGATTGAGAGTGGAGAGAATGAGAGTGGAGATTGTGTGAGTGGAGAGATTGAGAGTGGAGTGAGTGAGAGGGGAGAGATTGAGAGTGGAGAGATTGAGAGTGGAGAGAGTGAGAAGGAGTCATTGAAAGTGGAGAGAATGTGAATGGTGATAGTGAGAGTGGGGAAATTGAGAGTGGAGAGAGTGATAGTGGTGAGAATGAGAGTGTGGAGAAGAGAGTGGAGAGAGTGAGTGTGGACAGCGTGAGAGTGGAGAGAGTGAGAGTAAATAGTAAGTGTTGAGATAGTGAGATTGGTGAGATTGAGAGCAGAGAGAATGAGAGTCGAGATATTGAGAGTGGAGAGAGAGAGGGGAGAGTGAGAGTGGAGATTTTCAGAGTGGTGAAAGTGAGAGTGGAGAGACTGAGATTGTAGAAAGTGAGAATGGAGATAGTGAGAGTGGAGAGAGTGAGTGGAGAGTTTGAGAGTGGAGATAATGAGAGTGGAGTGAATGAGACTGGAGAAAGTGAGAGGTGTAAGAATGAGAGTGGAGAGAGTGAGAATGGAGATAGTGAGAGTGGAGAGACTGAGAGTGGAGAGAGTACGAGTGTGCATAGTGAGAGTGGAGAGAGTGAGATTGGGCAGAGTGAGAGTGGAAAGAGTGAGAATGGAGATAGAGAGAGTGGAGTTAGTGAGAATGGAGAAAATGAGCGTTGAGAGAGTGAGAGTGGAAATAGCATGTGTAGAGAGAGTGTGAGAAGAGATAGTGAGACTGGAGAGATTGAGAGTGGAGATATTTGGAGAGGAGATAGTGAGAGTGGAGAATGTGAGAGTGGAGTGAGTGAGAGTGGTGAAAGTGAGATTTGAGAGAATGAGAGTGGAGAGAGTGAGAGTGGAGATAGTTTGATTGGAGAAAGTGAGTGGAGAGAGTGAGAGGAGATAATGAGCGTGGAGAAAATGTTAATGCAGATAGTGAGAGGGGGGAGATTGTGAGTAGAGACACTGAGAGTGCAGATAGTGAGAGTGGAGAGATTGAGAGTGGAGATAGAGTGATTGCAGAGAGTGAGAGTGGAGAGTTTGAGAGTGGGCAGAGTGAGAACGGAGAGAGTGAGAGCAGAGAGAATGAGAACGGAGAGAGTGAGAGGAGAGAGAGTGAGAGCGGAGATAGTGAGAGCGGAGTTACTGAGAGTGGAGATAGTGTGAATGCAGAGAGTGAGAGTAGAGAGAGTGTGAATGCAGAGAGCGAGAGTGGAGAGAGTGAAAGAGGAGACAGTGAGAGTGGAGAGAGTGCGAGCAGGGACATGTGAGAGTGGGGAGAGTAAGAGTAGAGAGAATGAAAATGGAGAGTGTCAGAGTTTAGATTAAGAGAGTGGAGAGAATTAGATTGCAAACACTGAGAGTGGAGAGAATATGCATGTGCCTAGTGAGAGTGGATAGAGTGAGAGTGGACAGGGTGAGAGTGGAGAGAATGAGAGTGGAGAGTGTGGGAGTGGAAATAATGAGAATTGAAATAGCGATAGTGGAGATAGTGAGAGTGGTGAGATTGAATCTGGAGCATCTGAGAGTGGAGATAGTGAGAGTGGAGAGAGTGAGAGTGGAGATATTGAGTGAGGGGATAGACAGAGTGAAGATAGTGAGAGTGGAGTGAGTGCGAGTGGAGAGATTGAGCTTTGAGAGATTGAGAGTGGAGACAGTGAGAGTGGAGATAGTTTGCTTGGAGAAAGTGAGTGGAGAGAGAGAGGAGTGAGGAAGAGTGGAGAGAGTGAGATTTGAGACAGTGAGAGTGGAGGTAGTTTGAGTGGAGAAAGCGAGTGGAGAGAGTGAGAGAGGAGATAATGAGAGTGGAGAGAATGAGAATGGAGATAGGGAGAGGGGAGAGATTGAGAGCGGAATGACTGAGAATGCAGATAGTGAGAGTGGAGAGATGGAGAGTGGAGATAGAGTGATTGGAGAGATTGACAGTGGAGAGATTGAGATTGGAGAGAGTGAGAACGGAGAGAGTGAGAGAAGAGAGAGTGAGAACTGAGAGAGTGAGAGTGGAGAGAGTGAGAGCGGAAATATTGAGAGCGGAGTTAGTGAGAGTGGAGATCGTGTTATTGCTGTGAGTGAGAGTAGAGAGAGTGAGAGTCGAGAAATTGAGAGTGGAGAGACGGAGAGTGGAGAGAGTGAGAGTGGAGATAGTGAGAGTGGAGATAGAGAAACCTGAGTTAGTGAGATGGAGATAGTGAATGTACTGAGAGTGAGAGTGGAAAAAGCGTGTGTGCATTGATTGAGAGCGGAGATAGTGAGTGTAGAGT
The DNA here is from genome assembly GCA_026770705.1 of Isurus oxyrinchus. NCBI lineage: Eukaryota > Metazoa > Chordata > Chondrichthyes > Lamniformes > Lamnidae > Isurus > Isurus oxyrinchus. The sequence continues at coordinate 209,415 of JANJGN010000684.1, forward strand.
GAGTGAGAGTGAAGATATTGAGAGAGGGAATAGAGAGGTTGAAGATAGTGAGAGTGGAAAGAGTGAGAGTGGAGAGAATGAGAGTGGAGAGAGTGAGAGTGGAGAGAATGAGAGTGGAGAGAGTGAGAGTGGAGATAGTGAGAGTGGAGAGAGTGAGAGTGGAGCATGTGAGCGTTGAGATAGTGAGAGTGGAGAGAGTGAGAGTGGAGATATTGAGAGAGGGGATAGAGAGAGTGGGGAAAGTGAGAGTGAAGAGAGCGAGAGTGGACAGAATGAGAGTGGGGATAGTGAGAGTGGAAGAGTGAGAGTGGAGAGAGTGTGAGTGCAGATAGTGAGTGTGGAGAGAGTGAGATTGGAGAGAGTGAGAGCAGAGAGAGTGAGAGTCGAGATATTGAGAGTAGAGAGATGGAGAGTGGAGAGAGTGAGAGTGGAGAGACTGAGATTGGAGAAAGTGAGAATGGAGATAGTGAGAGAGGAGAGAGTCTGTGTAGAACTTGAGAGAGGAGATAATGATAGTGGAGTGAATGAGAGTGGAGAAAGTGAGGGGTGAAATATTGAGAGTGGAGAGAGTGAGATTGGAGATATTGAGATTGCAGAGAGCGAGAGTGGAGAGAGTGAAATTGAAGATAGTGAGAGTTAGGAGTGTGCGAGTGGAGAGGGTTAGAGCTATGAGAGTGAGAAGGAGTTAGTGAGAGTGGAAAGTGTGTGAGTGGAGATAGTGAGACTGGAGAGTGTGAGAGTGGGGAGTGTGAGAGCGTAGAGGTAGTGACAGTGGAGAGAGTGAGAATGGTGCGTTTGATAGTGTGGAGATTGAGAGTCGAGAAAGAGAGAGTGGAGATAGAGAGAGTGGAGAGATGAGAGTGGAGAGAGTGAGAATGCACATACTGAGAGTGGAGAGAGTGAGAGAGGAGATAGTGAGAGTGGAGATAGAGAGACTCGAGTTAGTGAGTGTAGAGATAGTGAATGTGAAGAGAGTGGGAGTGGAAATAGTGTTTGTGGACTGAGTGAGAGTGGACATAGTGAGTGGAGAGTGAGTGAGAGTGGAGATACTGAGAGGGGGATAGAGAGAATGAAGAAAGTGAGAGTGGAGAGAGTGAGAATGGAGCGAATGAGAGTGGAGAGAGTGAGAGTGGAAATAATGAGAGTTGAAATAGAGTGTGTGGAGATAGTGAGAATGGAAAGAGTGAGAGCGGAGATAGTGAGAGCGGAGGTAGTGAGAGTGGAGATAGTGAGAGTGGAAATAATGTGAATGCAGAAAGTGAGAGTAGAGAGAGTGTGAATGTAGAGAGTGAGAGTGGGGAGAGTAAAAGTGGAGATAGTGAGAGGGGAGAGAATTCGAGTGGGGACAGTGAGAGTGGAGAGATTGAGAATGGAGACAGTGAGAGTGGAGATTGTGAGAGTGGAGAGAATTAGAGTGGAAAGACGGAGACTGGAGAGAGTATGCGTGTGCATAGTGAGAGTGGAGAGAGTGAGAGTGGAGAGAGTGAGAGTGGAGAGAGTGAGAGTGGAGACAGTGAGAATGGAGAGTGTGAGAGTGGAGATTGTGAGAGTGGAGAGAATTAGAGTGGAAAGACGGAGACTGGAGAGAGTATGCGTGTGCATAGTGAGAGTAGAGAGAGTGAGAGAGGAGAGAATGAGAGTGGAGAGAGTGAGAGTTGAAATATTGAGAGTTGAAATAATCAGAGTGGAGATAGTGAGAGTGGAGAATTTGAGAGTGGAGATAGAGTGATTGGAGAGAGTGAGAGAGGAGAGATTGAGAGTGGAGAGATTGAGAACGGAGAAAGTGAGAGCGGCGATAGTGAGAACGGAGTTAGTGAGAGTGGAGATAGTGTGAATGCAGAGAGGGAGAGTAGAGAGATTGTGAATGCACAAAGCAAGAGTGGAGAGAGTGAGAGTGCAGATAGTGAGTGTGGAGAGAGTGAGATTGGAGAGAGCGAGAGCAGAGTGAGTGAGAATCGAGATATTGAGAGTAGAGAGACGGAGAGTGGAGAGAGTGAGAGTGGAGAGACTGAGATTGGAGAAAGTGAGAATGCAGATAGTGAGAGAGGAGAGAGTGTGTGTAGATCTTGAGAGAGGAGATGATGAGAGTGCACTGAATGAGAGTGGAGAAAGTGAGGGGTGAAATATTGAGAGTTAGATAGTGAGATTGGAGATAGTGAGAGTTGGGAGTGTACGAGTGGAGAGAGTGAGAGCGGTGAGAGTGAGAAGGAGTTAGTGAGAGTGGAAAGTGTGTGAGTGGAGATAGTGAGAGTGGAGAGTGTGAGAGTGTGACAGTGTGAGAGCGTAGAGAGAGTGACAGTAAAGAGAGTGAGAGTGGTGTGCTTGATAGCATAGAGATTGAGAGTCGAGAAAGAGAGAGTGGAGATAGTGAGAGTGGAGAGATGAGAGTGGAGAGAGTGAGAATGCACATACTGAGAGTGGAGAGATTGAGAGAGGAGATAGTGAGAGTGGAGATAGAGAGACTCGAGTTAGTGAGAGTGGAGATAGTGAATGTGAAAAGAGTGAGAGTGGAAATAGCGTTTGTGGATTGAGTGAGAGTGGAGATAGTGAGTGGAGAGCTGAGTGTGAGTGGAGATACTGAGAGGGGGATAGAGAGAGTGAAGAAAGTGATAGTGGAGAGAGTGAGAGTGGAGAGAATGAGAGTGGAGAGAGTGAGAGTGGAAATAATGAGAGTTGAAATAGCGAGAGTGAAGATAGTGAGAGTGGAGTTAGTGAAAGTGGAAATAATGTGAATGCAGTGAGTGAGATTAGAGAGAGTGTGAATGTAGAGAGTGAGAGTGGAGAGAGTAAAAGTGGAGATAGTGAGAGCGGAGAGAATTCGAGTGGAGACAGTGAGAGTGGAGAGATTGAGAATGGAGACGGTGAGAATGGAGAGTGTGAGAGCGGAGATTGTGAGAGTGGAGAGAATTAGAGTGGAAAGACGGAGACTGGAGAGAGCATGCATGTGCATAGTGAGAGTGGAGAGAGTGAGAGTGGAGAGAGTGAGAGAGGAGATAGTGAGAGTAGAGATAGAGAGACTCGAGATAGTTAGAGTGGAGATAGTGAATGTGAAAAGAGTGAGTGTGGAAATAGCGTGTGTGGATTGAGTGAGAGTGGAGATAGTGAGTGAAGAGTGAGTGAGAGTGGAGATATTGAGAGAGGGGATAGAGAGAGTAAAAATGTGAGAGTGGAGAGAGTGAGAGAGGAGAGAATGAGAGTGGAGAGGGTGAGAGTGGAAATAATGAGAGTTGAAATAGCCAGAGTGGAGATAGTGAGAGTGGAGAATTTGAGAGTGGAGATAGAGTGATTGGTGAGAGTGAGAGAGGAGAGATTAAGAGTGGAGAGATTGAGAACAGAGAGTGAGAGAGGCGATAGTGAGAGTTGGGAGTGAAATTGGAGATAGTGAGAGTTGGGAGTGTGCGAGTGGAGAGAGTGAGAGCAGTGAGATTGAGAAGGAGTTAGTGAGAGTGGTAAGTGTGTGAGTGGAGATAGTGAGAGTGGAGAGTGTGAGAGTGGGGAGTGTGAGAGCATAGAGACAGTGACAGTAAAGAGAGTGAGTGTGGTGCGCTTGATAGCATAGAGTTTAAGAGTCGAGAAAGAGAGAGTGGAGATAGAGAGAGTGGAGAGATGAGAGTGGAGAGAGTGAGAATGCACATACTGAGAGTGGAGAGAGTGAGAGAGGAAATAGTGAGAGTGGAGATAGAGAGACTCGAGTTAGTGAGGGTGGAGATAGTGAATGTGAAGAGAGTGAGAGTGGAAATAGCGTTTGTGGATTGAGTGAGAGTGGAGATAGTGAGTGGAGAGCTGAGTGAGAGTGGAGATACTGAGAGGGGGATAGAGAGAGTGAAGAAAGTGATAGTGGAGAGAGTGAGAATGGAGAGAATGAGAGTGGAGAGAGTGAGAGTGGAAATAAGGAGAGTAAAATATCATGTGTGGAGATAGTGAGAATGGGGAGAGTGAGAGCGGAGATAGTGAGAGCGGAGTTAGTGAGAGTGGAAATAATGTGAATGCAGTGAGTGAGAGTAGAGAGAGTGTGAATGCAGAGAGCGAGAGTGGAGAGAGTAAAAGTGGAGATATTGAGAGGGGAGAGAGTGCGACTGGGGACAGTGAGAGTGGAAAGAGTGAGAGTGGAGACAGTGAGAATGGAGAGTGTGCGAGTGGAGATTGTGAGAGTGGAGAGAATTAGAGTGGAAAGATGGAGACTGGAGAGAGCATGCGTGTGCATAGTGAGAGTGGAGAGAGTGAGAGTGGAGAGAGTGAGAGAGGAGATAGTGAGAGTAGAGATAGAGAGACTCGAGATAGTTAGAGTGGAGATAGTGAATGTGAAAAGAGTGAGTGTGGAAATAGCGTGTGTGGATTGAGTGAGAGTGGAGATAGTGAGTGAAGAGTGAGTGAGAGTGGAGATATTGAGAGAGGGGATAGAGAGAGTAAAAATGTGAGAGTGGAGAGAGTGAGAGAGGAGAGAATGAGAGTGGAGAGGGTGAGAGTGGAAATAATGAGAGTTGAAATAGCCAGAGTGGAGATAGTGAGAGTGGAGAATTTGAGAGTGGAGATAGAGTGATTGGTGAGAGTGAGAGAGGAGAGATTAAGAGTGGAGAGATTGAGAACAGAGAGAGTGAGAGCGGCGATAGTGAGAGCGGAGTTAGTGAGAGTGGAGATAGTGTGAATGCAGAGAGTGAGAGTAGAGAGATTGTGAATGCACAGAGCAAGAGTGGAGAGAGTGAGCGTGTAGATAGTGAGTGTGGAGAGAGTGAGATTGGAGAGAGTGAGAGTCGAGATATTGAGAGTAGAGAGACGGAGAGTGGAGAGAGTGAGAGTGGAGAGACTGAGATTGGAGAAAGTGAGAATGGAGATAGTGAGAGAGGAGAGAGTGTGTGTAGAGTTTGAGAGAGGAGATAATGAGAGTGGAGTGAATGAGACTGGAGAAAGTGAGGGGTGAAATATTGAGAGTGGAGAGAGTGAAATTGGAGATAGTGAGAGTTGGGAGTGTGCGAGTGGAGAGAGTGAGAGCAGTGAGATTGAGAAGGAGTTAGTGAGAGTGGTAAGTGTGTGAGTGGAGATAGTGAGAGTGGAGAGTGTGAGAGTGGGGAGTGTGAGAGCATAGAGACAGTGACAGTAAAGAGAGTGAGTGTGGTGCGCTTGATAGCATAGAGTTTAAGAGTCGAGAAAGAGAGAGTGGAGATAGAGAGAGTGGAGAGATGAGAGTGGAGAGAGTGAGAATGCACATACTGAGAGTGGAGAGAGTGAGAGAGGAGATAGTGAGAGTGGAGATAGAGAGACTCGAGTTAGTGAGGGTGGAGATAGTGAATGTGAAGAGAGTGAGAGTGGAAATAGCGTTTGTGGATTGAGTGAGAGTGGAGATAGTGAGTGGAGAGCTGAGTGAGAGTGGAGATACTGAGAGGGGGATAGAGAGAGTGAAGAAAGTGATAGTGGAGAGAGTGAGAATGGAGAGAATGAGAGTGGAGAGAGTGAGAGTGGAAATAAGGAGAGTAAAATATCATGTGTGGAGATAGTGAGAATGGGGAGAGTGAGAGCGGAGATAGTGAGAGCGGAGTTAGTGAGAGTGGAAATAATGTGAATGCAGTGAGTGAGAGTAGAGAGAGTGTGAATGCAGAGAGCGAGAGTGGAGAGAGTAAAGGTGGAGATATTGAGAGGGGAGAGAGTGCGACTGGGGACAGTGAGAGTGGAGAGAGTGAGAGTGGAGACAGTGAGAATGGAGAGTGTGCGAGTGGAGATTGTGAGAGTGGAGAGAATTAGAGTGGAAAGATGGAGACTGGAGAGAGCATGCGTGTGCATAGTGAGAGTGGAGAGAGTGAGAGTGGAGAGAGTGAGAGAGGAGATAGTGAGAGTGGAGATAGAGAGATTCGAGATAGTTAGAGAGGGGATAGTGAATGTGAAAAGAGTGAGTGTGGAAATAGCGTGTGTGGAGTGACTGAGAGTGGAGATAGTGAGTGAAGAGTGAGTGAGAGTGGAGATATTGAGAGAGGGGATAGAGAGAGTAAAAAAGTGAGAGTGGAGAGAGTGAGAGAGGAGAGAATGAGAGTGGAGAGAGTGAGTGTTGAAATATTGAGAGTTGAAATAATCAGAGTGGAGATATTGAGAGTGAAGAATTTGAGAGTGGAGATAGAGTGATTGGAGAGAGTGAGAGAGGAGAGATTGAGAGTGGAGAGAGTGAGAACGGAGAGAGTGAGAGCGGCGATAGTGAGAGCGGAGTTAGTGAGAGTGGAGATAGTGTGAATGCAGAGAGTGAGAGTAGAGAGATTGTGAATGCACAGAGCAAGAGTGGAGAGAGTGAAAGTGGAGTTAGTGAGAGTGGAGAGAGTGAGAGTGGAGAGTTTGAGAATGGAGAGTGTGAGAGTGGAGATTGTCAGAGTGCAGAGATTAAGAGTGGAAAGACTGAGAGAGGAGAGAACATGCGTGTACATAGTGAGAGTGGAGACAGTGAGAGTGGAGAGAGTGAGAGATGAGATAGTGAGAGTGGAGATAGAGAGACTCGAGTTAGTGAGAGTGGAGATAGTGAATGAGGAGTGAGAGTGGAAATTGCGTGTGTGGATTGAGTGAGCGTGGAGATAGTGAGTGCAGAGTGAGTGAGAATGCAGATATTGAGAGGGGGATAGAGAGAGTGAAGAAAGTGAGAGTGGAGAGAGTTAGAGTGGAGAGAATGAGAGTGGAGAGAGTGAGAGTGGAAATAAGGAGAGTAAAATAGCGTTTGTGGAGATAGTGAGAATGGGGAGAGTGAGAGCAGAGATAGTGAGAGCGGAGTTAGTGAGAGTGGAAAAAATGTGAATGCAGTGAGTGAGAGTAGAGTGTGAAGGCAGAGAGTGAAAGTGGAGAGAGTAAAAGTGGAGATATTGAGAGGGAAGAGAGTGTGACTGGGGACAGTGAGAGTGGAGAGAGTGAGAGTGGAGACAGTGAGAATGGAGAGTGTGCGAGTGGAGATAGTGAGAGTGGAGAGAATTAGAGTGGATAGACGGAGACTGGAGAGAGCATGCATGTGCATAGTGAGAGTGGAGAGAGTGAGAGTGGAGATAGAGAGACTCGAGATAGTTAGAGAGGGGATAGTGAATGTGAAAAGAGTGAGTGTGGAAATAGCGTGTGTGGATTGACTGAGAGTGGAGATAGTGAGTGAAGAGTGAGTGAGAGTGGAGATATTGAGAGAGGGGATAGAGAGAGTAAAAAAGTGAGAGTGGAGAGAGTGAGAGAGGAGAGAATGAGAGTGGAGAGAGTGAAAGTTGAAATATTGAGAGTTGAAATAATCAGAGTGGAGATAGTGAGAGTGGAGAATTGGAGAGTGGAGATAGAGTGATTGGAGAGAGTGAGAGAGGAGAGATTGAGAGTGGAGAGAGTGAGAACGGAAAGAGTGAGAGCGGCGATAGTGAGAGCAGAGTTAGTGAGAGTGGAGATAGTGTGAATGCAGAGTGAGCGTAGAGAGATTGTGAATGCACAGAGCAAGAGTGGAGAGAGTGAGAGTGTAGATAGTGAGTGTGGAGAGAGTGAGATTGGAGAGAGTGAGAGTCGAGATATTGAGTGTAGAGAGACGGTGAGTGGAGAGAGTGAGAGTGGAGAGACTGAGATTGGAGAAAGTGAGAATAGAGATAGTGAGAGAGGAGAGAGTGTGTGTAGAGTTTGAGAGAGGAGATAATGAGAGTGGAGTGAATGAGACTGGAGAAAGTGAGGGGTGAAATATTGAGAGTGGAGAGAGTGAAATTGGAGATAGTGAGAGTTGGGAGTGTGCGAGTGGAGAGAGTGAGAGCAGTGAGATTGAGAAGGAGTTAGCGAGAGTGGAAAGTGTGTGAGTGGAGATAGTGAGAGTGGAGAGTGTGTGAGTGGGGAGTGTGAGAGCGTAGAGACAGTGACAGTAAAGAGAGTGAGTGTGGTGCGCTTGATAGCATAGAGTTTAAGAGTCGAGAAAGAGAGAGTGGAGAGAATGAGAATGCACATACTGAGAGTAGAGAGAGTGAGAGAGGAGATAGTGAGAGTGGAGATAGAGAGACTCGAGTTAGTGAGAGTGGTGAGAGTGAAAGTGGAGCATGTGAGAGTGGATATAGTGAGAGAGGGGATAGAGAGTGTGGAGATAGTGAGAGTGGAGTGAGTGAGAGTGGAGAGAGTGAGACTTGAGAGAGTGAGAGTGGATAGAGTGAGAGTGGATCTCGTTTGAGTCGAGAAATTGAGTTGAGAGAGTGAGAGAGGAGTTAACGAGAGTGGAGAGAAAGAGAATGCAGACAGTGAAAGGAGAGATTGAGAGCAGAAAGACTGAGAGTGCAGAGAGTGATAGTGGAAAAATTGAGAGTGGAGATAGAGTGATTGGAGAGAGTGAGAAGGGAGAGAGCGAGATTGGAGAGAGTGAAATTGGAGACAGTGCGAGTGGGGACAGTGAGAGTGGAGAGAGTGAGAGTGGAGAGAGGGAGAGTGGAGATATTGAGAGGGGGATAGAGAGTGTGAGGAAAGTGAGAGTGGAGAGAGAGAGTGGAGAGAATGAGAGTGGAGAGAGTGAGAGTGGAAATAATGAGAGTTGAAATAGCGAGAGTGGAGATAGTGAGAATGGAGAGAGTGAGAGCGGAGATAGTGAGAGCAGAGTTAGTGAGAGTGGAAATAGTGTGAATGCAGTGAGTGAGACTAGAGAGAGTGTGAATGTAGAGAGCGAGAGTGGAGAGAGTGAAAGCGGAGATATTGAGAGGGGAGAGTATTCGAGTGGGGACAGTGAGAGTGGAGAGAGTGAGAGTGGAGAGAGTGAGAATGGAGACAGTGAGAATGGAGAGTGTGAGAGTGGAGATTGTGAGAGTGGAGAGAATTAGACTGGAAAGACAGAGACTGGAGAGATTATGCGTGTGCATAGTGAGATTGGAGAGAGTGAGAGTGGAGAGAGTGAGAGTGGAGAAAGTGAGAGTGGAGATAGTGAATGTGAAAAGAGTGAGTGTGGAAATAGCGTATGTGGAATGAGTGAGAGTGGAGATAGTGAGTGAAGAGTGAGTGAGAGTGGAGATATTGAGAGAGGGGATAGAGAGAGCAAAATTGTGAGAGTGGAGAGAGCGAAAGGGGAGAGAATGAGAGTGGAGAGTGTGAGAGTTGAAATAATGAGAGTTGAAATAGCCAGAGTGGAGATAGTGAGAGTGGAGAATTTGAGAGTGGAGATAGAGTGATTGGAGAGAGTGAGAGAGGAGAGATTAAGAGTGGAGAGATTGAGAACGGAGAGAGTGTGAGCGGCAATATTGAGAGCGCAGTTAGTGAGAGTGGAGAAAGTGTGAATGCAGAGAGTGAGAGTAGAGAGATTGTGAATGCACAGAGCAATAGTGGAGAGTGTGAGAGTGGAGATAGTGAGAGTGGAGAGAGTGCGAGTGGGGACAGTGACAGTGGAGAGAGTGAGAGTGGAGAGTTTGAGAATGGAGAGTGTGAGAGTGGAGATTGTCAGAGTGCAGAGAATAAGAGTCGAAAGACTGGGAGAGGAGAGAACATGCGTGTACATAGTGAGAGTGGAGACAGTGAGAGTGGGGAGATTGAGAGATGAGATAGTGAGAGTGGAGATAGAGAGACTCGAGTTAGTGAGAGTGGAGTTAGTGAATGAGTAGTGAGAGTGGAAATTGCTTGTGTGGATTGAGTGAGCGTGGAGATAGTGAGTTTAGAGTGAGTGAGAGTGTAGATATTGAGAGGGGATAGATAGAGCGAAGAAAGTGAGAGTGGAGAGAGTGAGAGTGGAGAGAATGAGAGTGGAGAGTGTGAGAGTGGAAATAATGAGAGTTGAAATTTGAGAGTGGAGATAGTGAGAGTGGTGAGAGTGAAAGTGGAGCGTGTGAGAGTGGAGATATTGAGAGTGGAGAGAGTGAGAGTGGAGATATTGGGAGAAGGGATAGAGAGAGTGGAGATAGTGAGAGTGGAGTGATTGAGAGTGGAGAGAGTGAGACTTGAGAGAGTGAGAGTGGATAGAGTGAGAGTGGATCTAGTTTGAGTGGCGAAATTGATTTGAGAGAGTGAGAGAGGAGTTACCGAGAGTGGAGAGAAGGAGAATGCAGACAGTGAGAGGAGAGATTGAGTGCAGAGAGACTGAGAGTGCAGGGAGTGAGAGTGGATAAATTGAGAGTGGAGATCTGAGTGATTGGAGAGAGTGAGAGTGGAGAGAGCGAGAGTGGAGAGAGTGAAATTGGAGAGAATGTGAGTGGGGACAGTGAGAGTGGAGAGAGTGAGAGTGGAGAGAGGGAGAGTGGAGATATTGAGAGGGGGAAAGAGAGAGTGGAGACAGTGAGAGTGGAGAGAATGAGAGTGGAGAGAGTGAGAGTGGAAATAATGAGAGTTGAAATAGCGAGAGTGGAGATAGTGAGAATGGAGAGAGTGAGAGCGGAGATAGTGAGAGCAGAGTTAGTGAGAGTGGAAATAGTGTGAATGCAGTGAGTGACACTAGAGAGAGTATGAATGTAGAGAGCGAGAGTGGAGAGAGTGAAAGTGGAGATAGTGAGAGGGGAGCGAATTCGAGTGTTGACAGTGAGAGTGGAGAGAATTAGAGTGGAGAGAATTAGAGTGGAAAGACGGAGACTGGAGAGAGTATGCGTGTGCATAGTGAGAGTAGAGAGAGTGAGAGTGGAGAGAGTGAGAGAGGAGATAGTGAGAGTGAAGATGGAGAGACTCGAGTTTGTGAGAGTGGAGATAGTGAATGTGAAAAGAGTGAGTGTGGAAATAGCATGTGTGGATTGAGTGGGAGTGGAGATAGTGATTGAAGAGTAAGTGAGAGTGGGGATATTGAGAGAGGGGATAGAGAGAGTGAAAAATGTGAGAGAGGAGAGAATGAGAGTGGAGAGAGTGAGAGTGGAAATAATCAGAGTTGAAATAGCCAGAGTTGAGATAGTGAGAGTGGAGATATTGAGAGTGGAGATAGTTTGATTTGAGAGAGTGAGAGTGGAGGGATTGAGAGTGGAGAGTGTGAGAACAGAGAGAGTGAGAATGGAGAGATTGAGAGTGGAGTTAGTGAGATTGGAGAAATTGTGAATGCAGAGAGTGAGAGTAGAGAGATTGTGAATGCACAGAGCAATAGCAGAGAGAGTGAAAGTGGAGATAGTGAGAGTGGAGAGAGTGCGAGTGGGGACAGTGGCAGTGGAGAGAGTGAGAGTGGAGAGATTGAGAATGGAGAGTGTGAGAGTGGAGATTGTCAGAGTGCAGAGAATAAGAGTGGAAAGACTGAGAGTGGAGATAACATGCGTGTACATAGTGAGAGTGGAGACAGTGAGAGTGGGGAGAGTGAGAGACGAGATAGTGAGAGTGGAGATAGAGAGACTCGAGTTAATGAGAGTGGAGATAGTGAATGACAAGAGAGTGAGAGTGAAAATTGCGTGTGTGGATTGAGTGAGCGTGGAGATAGTGAGTGTAGAGTGAGTGAGAATGTAGATATTGAGAGGGGGGATAGAGAGAGCGAAGAAAGTGAGAGTGGAGAGAGTGAGAGTGGAGAGAATGAGAGTGGAGAGTGTGAAGTGGAAATAATCAGAGTTGAAATAGCGAGAGTTGAGACAGTGAGAGTGGTGAGAGTGAGAGTGGAGAGACTGAGAGTGGAGATATTGAGAGAGGGGATAGAGAGAGTGGAGATAGTGAGAGTGGAGTGAGTGAGAGAGGAGAGAGTGAGACTTGAGAGAGTGAGAGTGGATAGAATGAGAGTGGAGCTGGTTTGAGTGGAGAAAGTGAGTTGAGAGAGTGAGAGAGGAGTTAACGAGAGTGGAGAGAATGAGAATGCAGATAGTGAGAGGAGAGATTCAGAGCAGACAGACTGAGAGTGCAGAGAGTGAGAGTGGACATATTGAGAGTGGAGATAGAGTAATTGGAGAGAGTGAGAGTGGAGCGAGTGAGAGTGGAGAGAGTGAGAGCAGAGATAGTGAAAGTCGAGTTAGTGAGAGTGGAGATAGTGTGAATGCAGAGAGTGAGAGTGGAGAGATTGTAAATGCAGAGAGTGAGAGTAGAGAGAGTGAAAGTGGAGAGAGGGAGAGTGGGGACAGTGATAGTGGAGAGAGTGAGAGTGGAGAGAGGGAGAGTGGAGATTTTGAGAGAGGGGATAGAGAGAGTGGAGATCATGAGAGTGGAGTGAGTGATAGTTGAGAGTGTGAGATTTGAGAGTGTGAGAGTGAAGATAATAAGAGTGGAGAGAATGAGAAAGCAGATAGTGAGAGGAAAGAGATTGAGAGCGGAGAGACTTAGAGTGCAGGTAGTGAGAGTGGAGAGAGTGAAAGTGGAGAGGTTGAGAGTGGAGAGAGTGAGAACGGAGAGAGTAAGAGCAGAGAGAATGACAACGGAGAGAGTGAGATTGGAGAGAGTGAGAGCGGTGAGAGTGAGAAGGAGTTCGTGAGAGTGGAAAGTGTGTGAGTGGAGATAGTGAGAGTGGAGAGTGTGAGAGTGGGGAGTGTGAGAGCATAGAGGTAGTGACAGTGGAGAGAGTGAGAGTGGTGCATTTGATAGCATAGAGATAGAGAGTGGAGAAAGAGAGAGTGGATATAGAGAGAGTGGAGAGATGAGAGTGGAGAGAGTGAGAATGCACATACTGAGAGTGGTGAGAGTGAGAGAGGAGTTAGTGAGAGTGGAGATAGTGAATGTGAAGAGAGTGAGAGTGGAAATAGCGTTTGTGGATTGAGTGAGATTGGACATAGTGAGTGGAGAGTGAGTGAGAGTGGAGATATTGAGGGGGGGATAGAGAGAGCGAAGAAAGTGAGAGTGGAGAGAGTGAGAGCGGAGAGAATGAGAGTCGAGAGTGTGAGAGTGGAAATAATGAGAGTTGAAATAGCGAGAGTGGAGTTAGTGAGAATGGAGAGAATGAGAGCGGAGATAGTGAGAGTGGAAATAGTGTGAATGCAGTGAGTGAGACTAGAGAGAGTGTGAATGTAGAGAGCGAGAGTGGAGAGAGTGAAAGTGGAGATAGTGAGAGGGGAGAAAATTCGAGTGGGGACAGTGAGAGTGGAGACAGTGAGATTGGAGAGTGCGAGAGTGGAGATAGTGAGCGTGGAGAGAATTAGAGTGGAAAGACGGTGACTGGAGAGAGTATGCATGTGCATAGTGAGTGTAGAGAGAGTGAGAGTGGACATAGTGAGAGTGTAGATAGAGAGACTCGAGTTAGTGAGAGTGGAGATAGTGAATGTGAAAAGAGTGAGTGTGGAAATAACGTGTGCGGAATGAGTGAGAGTGGAGATAGTGAGTGAAGAGTGAGTGAGAGTGGAGATATTGAGAGAGGGGATAGAGTGAGTGAAAAATGTGAGAGTGGAGAGAATGAGAGAGGAGAGAATAAGAGTGGAAAGAGTGAGTGTGGAAATAATCAGAGTTGAAATAGCCAGAGTTGAGATAGTGAGAGTGGAGAATTTGAGAGTGGAGATAGAGTGATTGGAGAAAGTGAGAGAGGAGAGAATGCGAGTGGAGAGATTGAGAACGGAGAAAGTGAGAGCGGCGATAGTGAGAGCGGAGTTAGTGACAGTGGAGAAAGTGTGAATGCAGAGAGTGAGAGTAGAGAGATTGTGAATGCAGAGAGCAATAGTGGAGAGAGTGAAAGTGGAGATAGTGAGAGTGGAGAGAGTGCGAGTGGGGACAGTGGCAGTGGAGAGAGTGAGAGTGGAGAGATTGAGAATGGAGAGTGTGAGAGTGGAGATTGTCAGAGTGCAGAGAATAAGAGTGGAAAGACTGAGAGAGGAGAGAACATGCGTGTACATAGTGAGAGTGGAGACAGTGAGAGTGGGGAGAGTGAGAGACGAGATAGTGAGAGTGGAGATAGAGAGACTCGAGTTAGTGAGAGTAGAGATAGTGAATGAGGAGTGAGAGTGGAAATTGCGTGTGTGGATTGAGTGAGCGTGGAGTTAGTGAGTGTAGAGTGAGTGAGAGTGGAGATATTGAGAGGGGATAGATAGAGCGAAGAAAGTGAGAGTGGAGAAAGTGAGAGTGGAGAGAATGAGAGTGGAGAGTGTGAGAGTGCAGACTGTGAGAGTGGAAATAATGAGAGTTGAAATTTGAGAGTGGAGACAGTGAGAGTGGTGAGAGTGAAAGTGGAGCGTGTGAGAGTGGAGATAGTATGAGAGGTGATAGAGAGTGTGGAGATAGTGAGAGTGGAGTGAGTGAGAGTGGAGAGAGTGAGACTTGAGAGAGTGAGAGTGGATAGAGTGAGAGTGGATCTAGTTTGAGTGGAGAAATTGAGTTGATAGAGTGAGAGAGGAGTTAACGAGAGTGGAGAGAAAGAGAATGCAGACAGTGAAAGGAGAGATTGACAGCAGAGAGACTGAGAGTGCAGAGAGTGAGTGGAAAAATTGAGAGTGGAGACAGAGTGATTGGAGAGGGTGAGAGTGGAGAGAGCGAAAGTGGAGAGAGTGAAATTGGAGAGAGTGCGAGTGGGGAAATTGAGAGTGGAGAGAGTGAGAGTGGAGAGAGGGAGAGTGGAGATAGAGTGATTTGAGAGAGTGAGAGTGGAGGAATTGAGAGTGGAGTGTGTGAGAACGGAGAGAGTGAGAGCGGCGATAGTGAGAACGCAGTTAGTGAGAGTGGAGAAAGTGTGAATGCAGCGAGTGAGAGTAGAGAGATTGTGAATGCACAGAGCAATAGTGGAGAGAGTGAAAGTGGAGATAGTGAGAGTGGAGAGAGTGCGAGTGGGGACAGTGACAGTGGAGAGAGTGAGTGTGGAGAGTTTGAGAATGGAGAGTGTGAGAGTGGAGATTGTCAGAGTGCAGAGAATAAGAGTGGAAAGAATGAGAGTGGAGAGAACATGCGTGTGCATAGTGTGAGTGGAAACAGTGAGAGTGGGGAGAGTGAGAGACGAGATAGTGAGAGTGGAGATAGAGAGACTCGAGTTAGTGAGAGTGGAGATAGTGAATGAGAAGAGAGTGAGAGTGGAAATTGCGTGTGTGGATTGAGTGAGCGTGGAGATAGTGAGTGGAGAGCTGAGTGAGAGTGGAGATATTGAGAGAGGGGATAGAGAGAGTAAAAAAATTGAGAGTGGAGAGAGTGAGAGAGGAGAGAATGAGAGTGCAGAGAGTGAGAGTGGAAATAATCAGAGTTGTAATAGCTAGAGTAGAGATAGTGAGAGTCGAGTAATTGGGAGTGGTGTTAGAGTGATTGGAGATAGTGAGAGTGGAGAGATTGAGAGTGGAGAGAGTGACAACGGCGAGAGTGAGAGCAGAGAGATTGGAGTGGAGAGAGTGAGATTGGAGATAGTGAGAGCCGAGTCAGTGAGCGTGGAGATAGTGTGAATGCACAGAGTGAGAGTAGAGAGAGTGTGAATGCACAGAGCGAGAGTGCAGAGAGTGAAAGTGGAGATAGTGAGGGTGGAGAGAGTGTGAGTGGGGACAGTGAGAGTGGAGAGAGTGAGTGGGGAGAGTGAGAATGGAGAGTGTTAGAGTGGAGATTGTGAGAGTGCACTGAATAAGAGTGGAAAGACTGAGACTGGAGAGAACATGCGTGTGCATATTGAGAGTGGAGAGAGTGAGAGTGGGGAGGGTGAGAGCAGACATAGTGAGAGTGGACATAGAGAGATTCGAGATAGTTAGAGTGGAGATAGTGAATGTGAAAATAGTGAGTGTGGAAATAGCGTGTGTGGATTGAGTGAGAGTGGAGATAGTGAGTGAAGAGTGAGTGAGAGTGGAGATATTGAGAGAGGGGATGGAGAGAGTAAAAATGTGAGAGTGGAGAGAGTGAGAGTGGAAATAATGAGAGTTGAAATAGCCAGAGTGGAGATAGTGAGAGTGGAGAATTTGAGAGTGGAGATAGAGTGAATGGAGAGAGAGAGAGGAGAGATTGAGAGTGGAGAGAGTGAGAATAGAGAGAGTGAGAGCGGCGATAGTGAGAGCGGAGTTAGTGAGAGTGGAGAAAGTGTGAATGCAGAGAGTGAGAGTAGAGAGATTGTGAATGCACAGAGCAAGAGTGGAGAGAGTGAAAGTGGAGATAGTGAGAGTTGAGAGAGTGTGTTTGGGGACTAAACAGTGTAGAGAGTGAGAGTGGAGAGTTTGAGAATGGAGAGTGTGAGACTGGAGATTGACAGTGTACAGAGAATAAGAGTGGAATGACTGAGAGTGGAGAGAACATGCGTGTGCATAGTGAGAGTGGAGACAGTGGGAGTGGGGAGAGTGAGAGAAGAGATAGTGAGAGTGGAGATAGAGAGACTCGAGTTAGTGAGAGTGGCGATAGTGAATGAGAAGAGAGTGAGAGTGGAAATTGCGTGTGTGGATTGAGTGAGCGTGGAGATAGTGAGTGTAGAGTGATTGAGAGGAGATATTGAGAGGGGGATAGAGAGAGTGTAGAAAGTGCGAGTGGAGAGAGTGAAGTGGAGCGAATGAGAGTGGAGAGTTTGAGAGTGCAAATAATGAGAGTTGAAATAGCGAGAGTGGAGACAGTGAGAGTGGTGAGAGTGAGAGTGGAGATATTGAGAGAGGGGATAGGGAGAGTGGAGATAGTGAGAGTGGAGTGAGTGAGAGTGGAGAGAGTGAGACCTGAGAGAGTGAGAGTGGATAGAGTGAGATTGGAGCTAGTTTGAGTGGAGAAAGTGAGTTGAAAGAGTGAGAGAGGAGTTAACGAGAGTGGAGAGAATGAGAATGCAGAGAGTGAGAGGAGAGATTGAGAGCAGAGAGACTGAGTGCACAGAGAGTGAGAGTGGAAATATTGAGAGTGGAGATAGAGTAATTGGAGAGAGTGAGAGTGGAGAGAGTGAGAGTGGAGAGAGTGAGAGCAGAGATAGTGAGAATGGAGTTAATGAGAGTGGAGATAGTGTGAATGCAGAGAGTGAGAGTAGAGAAAGTGTAAATGCAGAGAGTGAGCGTGGAGAGAGTGAAAGTGGAGAGAGTGCGAGTGGGGACAGGGAGCGTGGAGAGAGTAAGAGTGGAGAGAGGGTGAGTGGAGATATTGACAGAGGGGATAGAGAGAGTAGAGATCATGAGAGTGGATTGAGTGATTGTTGAGAGAGTGAGATTTGAGACAGTGAGAGTGGAGAGTGTGAGAGTGAAGATAATAAGAGTGGAGAGAATGAGAAAGGAGATAGTGAGAGAGGAGAGATTGAGAGTGGAGGGATTGAGAGTGGAGAGAGAGAGAACGGAGAGAGTAAGAGCAGAGAGAATGACAGTGGAGAGATTGAGATTGGAGAGAGTGAGAGTGGTGAGAGTGAGAAGGAGTTAGTGAGAGTGGAGAGTGTGAGAGTGGGGAGTGTGAGAGCGTAGAGGTAGTGACAGTGGTGAGAGTGAGAGTGGTGCGTTTGATAGCGTTGAGATAGAGAGTGGAGAAAGACAGAATGGAGATAGAGAGAGTGGAGAGATGAGAGTGCAGAGAGTGAGGATGCACATACTGAGAGTGGAGAGAGTGAGAGAGGAGATAGTGAGAGTGGAGAAAGAGAAACTCGAGTTAGTGAGAGTGGAGATAGTGAATGTGAAAAGAGTGAGAGTGGAAATAGCGTTTGTGGATTGAGTGAGAGCGGACATAGTGAGTGGAGAGTGAGTGAGAGTGGAGATATTGAGAGGGGGATAGAGAGAGTGAAGAAAGTGAGAGTGGAGAGAGTGAGAGTGGAGAGAATGAGAGTTGAAATAGCGAGAGTCGAGATAGTGAGAATGGAGAGAGTGAGAGCGGAGATAGTGAGAGCGGAGGTAGTGAGAGTGGAAATAGTGCGAATGCAGTGAGTGAGAGTAGACAGATTGTGAATGTAGAGAGCGAGAGTGGAGAGAGTGAAAGTGGAGATAGTGAGAGCGGAGAGAATTCGAGTGGGGACAGTGAGAGTGGAGAGAGTGAGAGTGGAGACAGTGAGAATGGAGAGTGTGAGAGTGGAGATTGTGAGAGTGGAGAGAATTAGAGTGGAAAGACGGAGACTGGAGAGATTATGCGTGTGCATAGTGAGAGTAGAGAGAGTGAGAGTGGAGAGAGTGAGAGAGGAGTTAGTGAGAGTGGAGATAGAGAGACTCGAGTTAGTGAGAGTGGAGATAGTGAATGTGAAAAGAGTGAGTGTGGAAATAGCGTGTTTGGATTGAGTGAGAGTGGAGATAGTGAGTGAAGAGTGAGTGAGAGTGGGGATATTGAGAGAGGGGATAGAGAGAGTGAAAAATGTAAGAGTGGAGAGAGTGAGAGAGGAGAGAATGAGTGGAGAGAGTGAGAGTGGAAATAATCAGTGTTGAAATAGTCAGAGTTGAGATTGTGAGAGTGGAGATATTGAGAGTGAAGATAGAGTGGTTGGAGAGAGTGAGAGTGGAGGGATTGAGAGTGGAGTGTGTGAGAACGGAGAGAGTGAGAGCGGCGATAGTGAGAACGCAGTTTGTGAGAGTGGAGAAAGTGTGAATGCAGAGAGTGAGAGTAGAGAGATTGTGAATGCACAGAGCAATAGCAGAGAGAGTGAAAGTGGAGATAGTGAGAGTGGAGAGAGTGCGAGTGGGGACAGTGACAAGTGACAGAGTGAGAGTGGAGAGTTTGAGAATGGAGAGTGTGAGAGTGGAGATTGTCAGAGTGCAGAGATTAAGAGTGGAAAGACTGAGAGTGGAGAGAACATGCGTGTACATAGTGAGAGTGGAGACAGTGGGAGTGGGGAGAGTGAGAGACGAGATAGTGAGAGTGGAGATAGAGAGACTAGAGTTTGTGAGAGTGGAGATAGTGAATGAGAAGAGAGTGAGAGTGGAAATTGCGTGTGTGGATTGAGTGAGCGTGGACATAGTGAGTGCAGAGTGAGTGAGAGTGGAGATATTGAGAGGGGATAGATAGAGCGAAGAAAGTGAGAGTGGAGAGAGTGAGAGTGGAGAGAATGAGAGTGGAGAGTGTGAGAGTGGAAATAATGAGAGTTGAAATTTGAGAGTGGAGACAGTGAGAGTGGTGAGAGTGAGAGTGGAAAGTGTGAGAGAGGAGAGAGTGAGAGGGAGAGACTGAGAGTGGAGCATGTGAGAGTGGAGATACTGAGAACGGAGAGAGTGAGAGTGGAGATTTTGAGAGAGGGAATAGTGAGAGTGGATAGAGTGAGAGAGGAGAGAGTAAGAGTGGAGAGAGTGAGAGTGGAGACAGTGTGAGTGGAAAGAGTGAGAGTGGAGAGAGGGAGAGTGGAGATAGTGAGAGTGGAGAGAGTGAGAGTGGAGAGTTTGGGAGTGGAGAGAGTGAGAGAGGAGAAAGCGAGAGTGGAGAGAATGAGAGTGGAGAAAGTAAGAGTGGAGAGAGGGAGTGAGTGGAAAGAGTGAGATTGGACAGAGTAAGGACGGACAGAGTGAGAGTGGAGAGAGTGAGAGCGGAGAGAGTGGGAGCAGAGAGTGTGAGAGCGGAGATAGTGAGAGTGCAGAGTCTGTGAATGCAGAAAGTGAGAGTGGAGAGAGTGAGAGTGGAGAGATAGTGAAAGTCGTGATATTGAGAGTGGAGTGTGTTAAACTGGAGATAGTGAGAGCAGATTGAGTCAGAATGGAGATAGTGAGAGTGGAGATAGTTAGAATGGAGATAGTCAGAATGGAGATAGTGAGAGTGGTGCTAGTGAGTGTGGAGAGTGTGAAACTGGAGAGAGTAAGATTGGAGAGAGTGAGAGCAGAGAGAGTAAGATCAGAGAGAGTGAGAGCAGTTAGAGTGAGAACGGACAAAATGAGAGTGGAAATAGTGAGAGTCCAGCTATTGAGTGGAGAGAGTAAGAGCGGAGAGAGTGAGAGTGTAGATAGTGAGAGTGCAGAGAGTGTGAATGGAGAGAGTGAGAGTGTAGAGAATGAGAGTGGAGAGAATTAGAGTGGAGTCAGTGAGAGTACAGAGAGTGAAAGTCGTCATTGTGAGAGTGGAGAGTGTGCAAATGGAGATAGTGAGAGCTCATAGAATCAGAGTGGAGATAGTGAGAGTGGAGAGAGAGAGTGGAGCACTTAAGTGTGGAGACAGTGAGAGTGGAGATGTTGAGAGAGGGGATAGTGAGAATGGAGAGAGAGAGTGGAGAGAGTGAGAGTAGAGAGAGTGAGAGTGGAGACTGTGAGCGTGGAAACAGTGAGAGTGGCGAGAGTGAGAGTGGCGAGAGTGAGAGTGGAGAGATGTGTGAGTGGACAGAGTGAGAGGGGAGAGAGTGAGAGCGGAGAGAGTGAGAGTGGACAGAGTGAGGACAGTCAGAGTGAGAGTGGAGAGAGTGAGAGTGGAGAGAATGAGAGCGGAGAGAGAGAGCGGAGAGTGTGCGAGCAGATAGAGTGAGAGCGGACAGAGTAGAGTGGAGATAGTGAGAGTGGAGTTAGTGAGAGTGGAGAGAGTGAGAGCAGAGAGTGTGAAAGCGGAGATAGTGAGAGTGCAGAGTGTGTGAATGCAGACAGTGAGAGAGGAGAGAGTGAGAGTGGAGAGAATTAGAGTGGAGTCAGTGAGAGTAGAGAGAGAATGAAAGTCGTGATAGTGAGAGTGGAGAGTGTTATAATGGAGATAGTGAGAACAGATTGAGTCAGAATGGAGATAGTGAGAGTGGAGATAGTTAGAATGGCGATAGTCAGAGTGGAGATAGTGAGAGTGGGGATAGTGAGAGTGGAGAGATGAGAGTAAAGAAGGTGAGTGTGGAGAGAGTAAGAGTGGAAAGAGTGAGAGTGGTGAGTGTGCGAGTAGCTAGAGGGCAAATGGATATATTGAGAGTAGAGAGATTGAGAATGGAGCGAGAGAGTGTGGAGAGATTGAGATTGGAGACAAAGAGAGTGGAGATATTGAAAGTGGAGTTTTGAGAGTGGATTGATTGAGAGTGGTGAGAGTGAAAGCGGGGAGAGTGAAATGGAGATAGTGAGAGTGGAGAGAATGAGAGTGGACAAAGTGAGAGTGGAGAAGGTGAGCGGAGAGAGTGAGAGTGGAGATACTGAGAGTAGAGTGAATGAGAATGGAGAGAGTGAGAGTGGATAGATTGAGAGTGTAGAGAGTGAGAGTGTAGATTGTGAGGGTGGAGAGACTGAGAGTGGAGAGAGTGAGAGCGTGGAGAGAGAGAAGGGGATAATGAGAGTGGAGATATTGAGAGCGGAGCGAAGGAGAGTGGAGACAGTGAGAGCAGAGAGAGTGAGAGTGGACATATTGAGAATGGAGCGTGTGAGAGTGGGGATATTGAGAGTGGAAAGATTCAGAGTGGAGATATTGAGAGAGGAGATAGTGATAGTTGAGACAGTGAGAGTGGAGAGAGTGAGATCCGAGAGAATGAGAATGAGAGGAGATAGTGATAGTTGAGACAGTGAGAGTGGAGAGAGTGAGATCTGAGAGAATGAGAATGAGAGTGAGAGAGTGAGAGTGGAGACAGTTTGAGTGGAGAGGGTGATTGTAGAGATGAGAGTGGAGAGAATGAGAATGGAGAGAGTGAGACAGGAGAGATTAAGAGAGGATAGAGTGAGAGTGGAGATATTGAGAGCGGAGAGAGTGAGAGTGGAGACAGTGAGAGTGGAGGATGTGCGAGTGGAGAAATTGAGATTGGAGAGATTGGGAGTGGAGAGATTGAGAGTGGAGAGAGTGAGAGTTGGGAGAGTGAAATTGGAGACAGTGAGAGTTGAGAGAGTGCGAGTGAGGAAAGTGAGAGTGGAGAGAGTGCGAGTGAGGAAAGTAAGAGTGGAGAGAGTGAGAGTGGAGACTGTGAGAGCGGAGAGAGTGAGAGCAGAGAGATTGAGAACAGAGAGAGTGAGTGGAGAGAGTGAGTGTGGTGAGCGTGAGAGTGGAGAGAGTGAGAGCGGAGATATGGAGAGTGGAGATAGTGAGAGCGGAGATAGTGTGAATGCAGAGAGTGAGAGTGGAGAGAGTGAAAGTGGAGATAGTGAGTGAAGAGAGAGTGCGAGTGGGACATTGAGAGTGGAGAGAGTGAAAGTGGAGAGAGTGAGAATGGAGAGAGTGAGAGAGGAGATAGTGAGAGTGGAGAGATTTAGAGTGGAAATAGTGAGAGTGGAGAGAGGGAGAAAGGAGATAGTGAGAGTGGAGATAGAGTGGAGAGAGCGAGAGTGGAGTGAGTGAGAGCGGGGAAAGGGAGAAGGATACGGAGAGATTGGAGAGTGTAAGAGTGGACATAGTGAGTGTGAAGATAGTGAGTCAAGAGAGTGAGAGTGGAGAGATTGAGAGTGTTGCGAGTGGGAGTGGAGAGGTTGAGAGTGGGGAGATTGAGAGTGGAGATAGTGAGAGTGGAGAGATTGAGATCAGAGAGAGTGAGAGCAAAGATTTTGAAATTGAAGAGAGTGAGATTGGAGATAGTGCGAGTGGAGAAATTGCGACTGGAGAGAGTAAGAGTGGGGAGAGTGAGAGTGGAGATAGTGAGAGTCGAGAGAGTGAGAGTGGAGAAAGTGAGTATGGGTAGAGTGAGAAAGAGATAGTGAGAGTGAAGAGAGTGAGAGTGGAGATAATGAGAGTGGGGGTAAATAGAGTGGAGAGAGCGAGAGCAGAGAGAGTGAGAATGGATGTAGTCAGATTAGAGAGAGTGAGAGGAGATATTGAGAGTGGAGAGAGAGTGGAGATAGTGAGTGGAGATAGTGGGAGTGGAGAAATTGAGAGTGGAGATATTGAGAGAGGAGATAGTGAGGTTGGAGATAGAGTGGAGATAGTGAGAGTGTAGAGAGCGAGAGTGGGGAGAGTGAGAGCAGGGAGAGTGAGAAGGAGATAGAGAGATTGGAGAGAGTGAGAGTGGTCATACTGAGATTGGAGATAGTGAGTGGAGAGAGAGAGTGGAGCTAGTGAGAGTGCAGATATTGAGAGTGGAGAGAGAGCGGAGAGAGTGAGACTGGAGATAATGAGAGTGGAGAGAATGAGAGCGGTGAGAGTGGGAGTGGAGAGATTGAGAGTGGGGAGAGTGAGAATGCAGAGAGTGAGAGTGGAGTTAGTGAGAGTGGAGAGAGATAGAGTGGAGAGAGCGAGAGCAGAGAGAGTGAGAGTGCATATAGTGAGAGTGGAGAGAGTGAGTGGAGGTAGTGAGAGTGGAGTGATTGAGAGTATAGATATTGAGAGTGGAGATAGTGAAAGTGGTGAAAGTGAGATTGTAGTGAGTGAGAGTGGAGAGAGTGAGATTGGAGACAGTGAGAGTGGAGAGAGTGAGAGTGGATATAGTTTGAGTGGAGAAAATGAGTGGAGAGAATAAGAGAGGAGTTAATATGAGTGGAGAGAATGAGAATAGAGAGAGTGAGAGGGGAGAGATTGAGAGGGAAAAGAGTGTGAGTGGAGATAGTGAGAGTGGTTTGATTGGGAGCGGAGGGAGTGAAAGTGGACAAAGTGAGAGTGGAGATAGTGTGATTGGAGAGAGTGAGAGTGGAGATAGTGAGAGTGGAAAGAGTGAGAGTTTGGAGAATGAGAGCGGTGATAGTGGGAGCAGAGAGATTGGGAGTGGGGAGAGTGAGATTGGCGATAGTGAGAGTGGAGAGATTGAGAATGGAGAGAGTGAGATGGGCGAGATTGAGAGTGGGGAGAGGGAGACTGGAGATAGTAAGAGTAGAGAGATTGAAACTGGAGAGAGTGAGAGAGGTGACAGTGAGAGTGGAGAATTTGTGAGTGGAGATTGTGAGGTTGGAGAGAGTGAAAGCGGAGATTGTGCAAGTGGAGAAATTGAGAGTGGAGCGAGTGAGAGTGGAGAGAGTGAGGGTGGAGAGAATGAGAGGTTGGAGAGAGTGAGAGCAAAATGAGAACAGAGTGAGTGAGAAGGAGCGAGTGAGTGTGGAGAGATTGAGAGTGGAGAGACCATGAACACAGAGAGTGAGAGTGGAGAAAGCGAATGTGGAGAGAGTGAAAGTGAAGATAGTGAGAGTGGAGAGTGTGCGAGTGCGGAGAGTGAGAGTGGAGAGAATGATATTGGAGAAAGTGAGAGTGGAGAGAGAGAGTCGAGATTGTGAGAGTGGAGAGAGTGAGAGTAGAATGAATGAGAACGGGCAGAGTGAGATTGGAGAGAGTGAGAGTGGAGAGAGTAGGAGCAGAGAGAGTGAGAGCGGAGATTGAGAGTAGTTAAAGTGAGAGCGGACAGAATGAGAGTGGAGATAGTGAGAGTGGAGAGAGTGAGAGTGCAGAGAGTGAGAGTGGAAAGAGTGAGAGCAGAGATAGTGAGAGTGGAGAGACTGAGAATGGAGTGACTGAGACTGGAGAGAATGAGAGTCGAGCGTCTGAGAGTGGAGTTAGTGAGAGTGGAGAGATTGAGAGTGGAGATATTGAGAGTGGAGATAATGAGAGTGGAGAGAATGAAAGTGGTGAGAGTGGGAGTGGAGAGATTGAGAGTGGGGAGAGTGAGAGTGGAGAAAGTGAGAATGGAGATAATGAGAGTGGAGAGAATGAAAGTGGTGAGAGTGGGAGTGGAGAGATTGAGAGTGGGGAGAGTGAGAGTGGAGAAAGTGAGACAGGAGAGAGTGAGAGTGGAGATTTTGAAACTGTAGAGAGTGAGAGTGGGGAAAGTGCGAGTGGAGAAATTGAGAGTGGAGAGAGTGAAAGCAGAGAGACTGAGAGTGGAGATAGTGAGTGTGGAGATATTGAGAGTGGAGAGAGTGAGAGTGGAGATAATGAGAGTGGAGGTAAATAGAGTGGAGAAAGCGAGGGCAGGGAGAGTGAGAGTGCATGTAGTCAGATTGGAGAGAGTGAGTGGAGATATTGAGAGTGGAGAGAGTTATAGTGGAGAGAGTGAGCGGAGATAGTGGGAGTGGGGAGATTGAGTGTGGAGATATTGAGAGTGGAGATAGTGATTGAGGAGTGAGTGAGAGTGGAGAGAGTGATATTGGAGAGAGTGAGAGTGGAAAGAGTGAGATTGGATGTAGTTTGAGTGGAGATAATGAGTAGAGAGAGTGTGAGAGGAGATAATGAGCGTGGACAGAATGAGAATGGAGAGAGTGAGAGGGGAGATATTGAGAACGGAAAGACTGTGAGTGGAGATAGTGAGAGTGGAGAGATTGGGAGTGGAGAGAGTGATAGTGGAGACTGTAAGACTGGCGAAAGTGAGAGTTGAGATAGTGTGATTGGAGAGAGTGAGAGTGGAGATAGTGATAGTGGAAAGAGTGATAGTGTTGAGAATGAGAGCGGTGAGAGTGGGAGCAGAGAGATTGTGATTGGGGAGAGGGATTTGGAGATAGTGAGAGGGGAGAGATTGAGAATGGAGAGTGAGAGAGGCGAGATTGAGAGTGGAGAGAGTGAGACTGGAGATAGTAAGAGAAGAGAGATTGAGACTGCAGAGAGTGAGAGCGGTGACAGTGAGAGTGGAGAGTGTGTGAGTGGAGATAGTGAGATTGGAGAGAGTAGAATTGAGATTGTGCGATTGGAGAAATTGAGAATGGAGCGAGTGAGAGTCGAGAGAGTGAGAGTGGAGAGAATGAGTGTGGAGAGAGTGAAAGCGGAGTGAGAAATCAGAGAGTGAGAAGGAGCGAGTGAGTGTGGAGAGAGTGAGAGTGGAGAGAGCGTGAATGCAGAGACTGAGAGTGGAGCGAGTGAAAGTGGAGAGAGTGAAAGTGAAGAGAGTGAGATTCGGAAAAGTTAGAGTGGAGAGAGAGAGTGGAGTTTGTGAGAGTGGAGAGATTGAGAGTGGAAAGAGTGAGAGTGGAGAGAACGAGTGTGCATAGTGAGCGTGGAGAGAGTGAGAGTGGAGAGACAGAGAGAGGAGAAAGTGAGAGAGGAGATAATGGGAGTGGAGAGAATGAAAGTGGTGAGAGTGGGAGTGGAGAGATTGAGAGTGGGGAGAGTGAGAGTGGAGAAAGTGAAAGTGCAGAGATTGAGATCGGAGAGAGTGAGAGCGGAGATTTTGAAACTGTAGAGAGTGAGAGTGGGGATAGTGAGAGTGCAGAGATTGAGATCGGAGAGAGTGAGAGCGGAGATTTTGAAACTGTAGAGAGTGAGAGTGGGGAAAGTGCGAGTGGAGAAATTGAGAGTGGAGAGAGTGAAAGCAGAGAGACTGAGAGTGGAGATAGTGAGTGTGGAGATATTGAGAGTGGAGAGAGTGAGACTGGGGTGAGTGAGTAGGAGATACTGAGAGTGAAGAGAGTGAGAGTGGAGATAATGAGAGTGGAGGTAAATAGAGTGGAGAAAGCGAGGGCAGGGAGAGTGAAAGTGCATGTAGTCAGATTGGAGGGAGTGAGAGGAGATATTGAGAGTGGAGAATGTTATAGTGGAGAGAGTGAGTGGAGATAGTGGGAGCAGAGAGATTGAGTGTGGAGATATTGAGAGCAGAGATAGTGATTGAGGAGTGAGTGAGAGTGGAGAGAGTGATATTGGAGAGAGTGAGAGTGGATGTAGTTTGAGTATAGAGAGTGTGAGAGGAGATAATGAGCGTGGACAGAATGAGAATGGAGAGAATGAGAGGGGAGAGATTGAGAGCGGAAAGAGTGTGAGTGGAGATAGTGAGTGTGGAGAGATTGGGAGTGGAGAGAGTGATAGTGGAGACAGTAAGAGTGGAGAAAGTGAGAGTTGAGATAGTGTGATTGGAGAGAGTGAGAGTGGAGATAGTGAGAGTGGAGAGAGTGATAGTGTTGAGAATGAGAGCAGTGATAGTGGGAGCAGAGAGATTGGGATTGGGGAGAGGGATTGGAGATAGTGAGAGGGGAGAGATTGAGAATGGAGAGTGAGAGAGGCGAGATTGAGAGTGGAGAAACCGAGACTGGAGATAGTAAGAGTAGAGAGATTGAGACTGGAGAGAGACAGAACGGTGACAGTGGGTGTGGAGAGTGTGTGAGTGGAGTTAGTGAGATTGGAGAGAGTGAGAGTTGAGATTGTGCGAGTGGAGAAATTGAGAATGGAGCGAGTGAGAGTGGAGAGAGTGAGAGTGGAGAGAGTGAGAGTGGAGAGAATGAGAGTGGAGAGAGTGAGAGCGGAGTGTGAACTCAGAGAGTGAGAAGGAGAGAGTGAGTGTGGAGAGAGTGAGAGTGGAGAGAGTGAAAGTGGATAGAGTGAAAGTGAAGATAGTGAGAGTGGAAAGAGTGCAAGTGCGGAGATTGAGAGTGGAGAGAGAGAATTGGAGAGAGTGAGAGTGGACATGGTGAGTGTGAAGAGAGTGAGTGGAGAGAGTGAGAGTGGAGATAATGAGAGTGTAGAGAGTGGAGAAAGTGAGAATGGAGATAATTGGAGTGGAGAGAATGAGAGCGGAGATAGTGGGAGTGGCGAGATTGAGAGTGGGGAGGGTGAGAATGAAGATAGTGAGAGTGGAGAGATTGAGATCGGAGAGAGTGAGAGCAGAGGTTTTGAAATTGTAGATAGTGAGAGTGGGGATAGTGCGAGTGGAGAAATTGAGACAGGAGAGAGTGAGAGTGGAGAGAGTGAGAGTGGAGATAATGAGAGTGGAGGTAAATAGAGTGGAGAGAGCAAGAGCAGAGAGAGTGAGAGTGGATGTAGTCAGATTGGAGAGAGTGAGAGGAAATATTGAGATTGGAGAGATTGAGAAAGGAGGGAGTGAGAATGTAGAGAGTGAGTGGAGAGAGTGAGAGCGGGGAGAGTGAGAAGGAAATAGAGAGATTGGAGAGAGTGAGTGTGGTCATAGTGAGAGTGGAGATAGTGAGTGCAGAGAGTCAGAGTGGAAAGAGTGAGGGTGCAGGTATTGACAGTGGAGAGAGAGTGGGGAGAGTGAGAATGGAGATAATGAGAGTGGAGAGAATGAGAGTGGTGAGAGTAGGAGTGGAGAGATTGAGAGTGGGGAGAGGGAGAGTGGAGATAGTGAGAGTGGAGACATTGAGATCGGAGAGAGTGAGAGCAGAGTAGTGAGAGTGGAGAGACTGAGAGTGGAGATTTTGAAATTGGAGAGTAAGAGTCCAGATAGTGCGACTGGAGGAATTGAGAATGGAGGTAGTGAGATTGGAGAGAGTGAGAGTGGAGTTACTGGCAGTGGAGAGAGATAGAGTGGAGAGGGCGAGAGCAGAGAGAGTGAGAGGGGATATAGTGATAGTGGAGAGAGTGATAGTGGAGATATTGAGAGTGGAGATATTGAGAGTGGAGATAGTGAGAGTGGGGAGAGTGAGAAGGAGATAGAGAGATTGGAGAGAGTGAGAGTGGACATAGTGAGTGTGAAGATAGTGAGTGGAGAGAGTGAGAGTGGAGAGAATGAGAGTGGAGATAATGAGAGTGGAGAGAGTGATAGTGGAGACAGTAAGAGTGGAGAAAGTGAGAGTTGAGATAGTGTAATTGGAGAGAGTGAGAGTGGAGATAGTGAGAGTGGAGAGAGTGATAGTGTTGAGAATGAGAGCAGTGATAGTGGGAGCAGAGAGATTGGGATTGGGGAGAGGGATTGGAGATAGTGAGAGGGGAGAGATTGAGAATGGAGAGTGAGAGAGGCGAGATTGAGAGTGGAGAAACCGAGACTGGAGATAGTAAGAGTAGAGAGATTGAGACTGGAGAGAGACAGAACGGTGACAGTGGGTGTGGAGAGTGTGTGAGTGGAGTTAGTGAGATTGGAGAGAGTGAGAGTTGAGATTGTGCGAGTGGAGAAATTGAGAATGGAGCGAGTGAGAGTGGAGAGAGTGAGAGTGGAGAGAGTGAGAGTGGAGAGAATGAGAGTGGAGAGAGTGAGAGCGGAGTGTGAACTCAGAGAGTGAGAAGGAGAGAGTGAGTGTGGAGAGAGTGAGAGTGGAGAGAGTGAAAGTGGATAGAGTGAAAGTGAAGATAGTGAGAGTGGAAAGAGTGCAAGTGCGGAGATTGAGAGTGGAGAGAGAGAATTGGAGAGAGTGAGAGTGGACATGGTGAGTGTGAAGAGAGTGAGTGGAGAGAGTGAGAGTGGAGATAATGAGAGTGTAGAGAGTGGAGAAAGTGAGAATGGAGATAATTGGAGTGGAGAGAATGAGAGCGGAGATAGTGGGAGTGGCGAGATTGAGAGTGGGGAGGGTGAGAGTGAAGATAGTGAGAGTGGAGAGATTGAGATCGGAGAGAGTGAGAGCAGAGGTTTTGAAATTGTAGATAGTGAGAGTGGGGATAGTGCGAGTGGAGAAATTGAGACAGGAGAGAGTGAGAGTGGAGAGAGTGAGAGTGGAGATAATGAGAGTGGAGGTAAATAGAGTGGAGAGAGCAAGAGCAGAGAGAGTGAGAGTGGATGTAGTCAGATTGGAGAGAGTGAGAGGAAATATTGAGATTGGAGAGATTGAGAAAGGAGGGAGTGAGAATGTAGAGAGTGAGTGGAGAGAGTGAGAGCGGGGAGAGTGAGAAGGAAATAGAGAGATTGGAGAGAGTGAGTGTGGTCATAGTGAGAGTGGAGATAGTGAGTGCAGAGAGTCAGAGTGGAAAGAGTGAGGGTGCAGGTATTGACAGTGGAGAGAGAGTGGGGAGAGTGAGAATGGAGATAATGAGAGTGGAGAGAATGAGAGTGGTGAGAGTAGGAGTGGAGAGATTGAGAGTGGGGAGAGGGAGAGTGGAGATAGTGAGAGTGGAGACATTGAGATCGGAGAGAGTGAGAGCAGAGTAGTGAGAGTGGAGAGACTGAGAGTGGAGATTTTGAAATTGGAGAGTAAGAGTCCAGATAGTGCGACTGGAGGAATTGAGAATGGAGGTAGTGAGATTGGAGAGAGTGAGAGTGGAGTTACTGGCAGTGGAGAGAGATAGAGTGGAGAGGGCGAGAGCAGAGAGAGTGAGAGGGGATATAGTGATAGTGGCGAGAGTGATAGTGGAGATATTGAGAGTGGAGATATTGAGAGTGGAATGATTGAGAGTGTGAAGATAGTGAGTGGAGAGAGTGAGATTGGAGAGAGTGAGAGAGGAGAGAATGAGAGTGGATGTAGTTTGAGTGGAGAAAATGAGTGGAGAGAATGAGATAGAAGATAATGAGAGTGGAGAGAATGAGAATGGAGAGAGTGAGAGTGGAGAGATTGAGAGCAGAGATACTGTGAGTGGAGACAGTGAGAATGGAGAGATTGGGAGCGGAAAGAGTGAGAGTGGAGACAGTGAGAATGGAGAAAGTGAGAGTGTTGAGAATGAGAGCGGTGAGAGTGGGAGCAGAGAGATTGGGATTGGGGAGAGGGATGTGGAGATAGTGAGAGTGGAGACATTGAGATTGGAGAGAATGAGAGGGCGAGATTGATCATGGAGAGAGTGAGACTGGAGATAGTAAGAGTAGAGAGATTGAGAATGGAGAGAGTGAGCGCAGTTACATTGAGAGTGGACAGTGTGTGAGTGGAGATAGTGAGATTGGAGAGAGTGAGTGTGGAGATTGTGCGAGTGGAGAAATGGAGAGTGGGGCTAGTGAGAGTGGAGAGAGAGTGGAGAGAATGAGAGTGGAGAGAGTGAGAGCAGATTGAGAACTGAGAGAGTGAGAAGGAGTGAGTTAATGTGGAGAGAGTAAGAGTTGAGAGAGCGTGAACGCAGAGATTGAGAATGTAGAGCATGAAAGTGGAGAGAGTGAAAGTGAAGATAGTGAGAGTGGAGAGAGTGTGAGTGCGGAGACTGAGAGTGGAGAGAGTGAGATTGGAGAAAGTCAGAGTGGAGAGAGAGAGAGTGGAGATAGTGAGAGTGGAGACATTGAGATCGGAGAGAGTGAGAGCAGAGTAGTGAGAGTGGAGAGACTGAGAGTGGAGATTTTGAAATTGGAGAGTAAGAGTCCAGATAGTGCGACTGGAGAAATTGAGAATGGAGGTAGTGAGATTGGAGAGAGTGAGAGTGGAGTTACTGGCAGTGGAGAGAGATAGAGTGGAGAGAGCGAGAGCAGAGAGAGTGAGAGGGGATATAGTGATAGTGGAGAGAGTGATAGTGGAGATATTGAGAGTGGAGATATTGAGAGTGGAGATAGTGAGAGTGGGGAGAGTGAGAAGGAGATAGAGAGATTGGAGAGAGTGAGAGTGGACATAGTGAGTGTGAAGATAGTGAGTGGAGAGAGTGAGAGTGGAGAGAATGAGAGTGGAGATAATGAGAGTGGAGAGAGTAGAGAAAGTGAGAATGGAGATAATGGGAGTGGAGAGAATGAGAGCGGTGAGAGTGGGAGTGGAGAGATTGAGAGTGGGGAGACTGAGAGTGGAGATATTGAGAGTTGAGTGATTCAGATCGGAGAGAGTGAGAGCGGAGATTTTGAAATTGTAGAGAGTGAGAGTGGGGATAGTGCGAGTGGAGAAATTGAGAGTGGAGAGAGTGAGCAGGGAGAGTGAGAAGGAGATAGTGAGAGTGAAGAGAGTAAGAGTGGAGATAATGAGAGTGGAGGTAAATAGAGTGGAGAGAGTGAGAGCAGAGAGAGTGAGAGTGCATGTAGTCAGACTGGAAAGAGTGAAAGGAGATAGTGAGAGTGGAGAGATTGAGAGTGGAGAGAGTGAGAGTGGAGATAGGGAGAGTGGAGTGAGTGAGAGTGGAGAGAGTGATATTGGAGAGAGTAAGCATGGAGAGAGTGAGATTGGATGTAGTTTGAGTGGAGAAAAAGAGTGGACAGAATGTGAGAGGAGTTAATGAGTATGGAGGGAATGAGAATGGAGAGAGAGGGGAGAGATTGAGAATGGAAATTGTGTGAGTGGAGAGAGTGAGTGTGTCGAGAGCGAGAGTGGAGAGAGTGAGAGCGGGAGAGTGAGAAGGAGATAGAGAGATTGGAGAGAGTGAGAGTGGTCATAGTGAGAGTGGAGATAGTGAGTGGAGAGAGTGAGAGTGGAGAGAGTGAGAGTGCAGATATTGAGAGTGGCGAGAGAGTGGAGAGAGTGAGAATGGAGATAATGAGAGTCGAGAGAATGAGAGCGGTGAGAGAGGGAGTGGGGAGAGTGAGAGGGGAGATGGTGAGAGTGGAGAGATTGAGGTAGGAGAGAGTGAGAGTGGAGTAGTGAGGGTGGAGTGAGTGAGAGTGGAGTTACTGGCAGTGGAGAGAGATAGAGTGGAGAGAGTGAGAGGGGATAGAGTGAGAGGGGATATAGTGATAGTGGAGAGAGTGATAGTGGAGATATTGAGAGTGGAGATATTGAGAGTGGAATGATTGAGAGTGGAGATATTAAGAGTGGAGATAGTGAGAGTGGAGATAGTGAGAGAGGGGAGAGTGAGAAGGAGATAGAGAGATTGGAGAGAATGAGAGTGGACATAGTGAGTGTGAAGATAGTGAGTGGAGAGAGTGAGAGTGGAGAGAATGAGAGTGGAGATAATGAGAGTGGAGAGAGTAGAGAAAGTGAGAATGGAGATAATGGGAGTGGAGAGAATGAGAGCGGTGAGAGTGGGAGTGGAGAGATTGAGAGTGGGGAGACTGAGAGTGGAGATATTGAGAGTTGAGTGATTCAGATCGGAGAGAGTGAGAGCGGAGATTTTGAAATTGTAGAGAGTGAGAGTGGGGATAGTGCGAGTGGAGAAATTGAGAGTGGAGAGAGTGAGCAGGGAGAGTGAGAAGGAGATAGTGAGAGTGAAGAGAGTAAGAGTGGAGATAATGAGAGTGGAGGTAAATAGAGTGGAGAGAGTGAGAGCAGAGAGAGTGAGAGTGCATGTAGTCAGACTGGAAAGAGTGAAAGGAGATAGTGAGAGTGGAGAGATTGAGAGTGGAGAGAGTGAGAGTGGAGATAGGGAGAGTGGAGTGAGTGAGAGTGGAGAGAGTGATATTGGAGAGAGTAAGCATGGAGAGAGTGAGATTGGATGTAGTTTGAGTGGAGAAAAAGAGTGGACAGAATGTGAGAGGAGTTAATGAGTATGGAGGGAATGAGAATGGAGAGAGAGGGGAGAGATTGAGAATGGAAATTGTGTGAGTGGAGAGAGTGAGTGTGTCGAGAGCGAGAGTGGAGAGAGTGAGAGCGGGAGAGTGAGAAGGAGATAGAGAGATTGGAGAGAGTGAGAGTGGTCATAGTGAGAGTGGAGATAGTGAGTGGAGAGAGTGAGAGTGGAGAGAGTGAGAGTGCAGATATTGAGAGTGGCGAGAGAGTGGAGAGAGTGAGAATGGAGATAATGAGAGTCGAGAGAATGAGAGCGGTGAGAGAGGGAGTGGGGAGAGTGAGAGGGGAGATGGTGAGAGTGGAGAGATTGAGGTAGGAGAGAGTGAGAGTGGAGTAGTGAGGGTGGAGTGAGTGAGAGTGGAGTTACTGGCAGTGGAGAGAGATAGAGTGGAGAGAGTGAGAGGGGATAGAGTGAGAGGGGATATAGTGATAGTGGAGAGAGTGATAGTGGAGATATTGAGAGTGGAGATATTGAGAGTGGAATGATTGAGAGTGGAGATATTAAGAGTGGAGATAGTGAGAGTGGAGATAGTGAGAGAGGGGAGAGTGAGAAGGAGATAGAGAGATTGGAGAGAATGAGAGTGGACATAGTGAGTGTGAAGATAGTGAGTGGAGAGAGTGAGAGTGGAGAGAATGAGAGTGGAGATAATGAGAGTGGAGAGAGTAGAGAAAGTGAGACTGGAGATAATGGGAGTGGAGAGAATGAGAGCGGTGAGAGTGGGAGTGGAGAGATTGAGAGTGGGGAGACTGAGAGTGGAGATAGTGAGAGTTGAGTGATTCAGATCGGAGAGAGTGAGAGCGGAGATTTTGAAATTGTAGAGAGTGAGAGTGGGGATAGTGCGAGTGGAGAAATTGAGATTGGAGAGAGTGAGAGTGGAGAGAGTGAGAGTGGATATAGTGAGAGTGGAGATAGTGAGAGTGGAGAGAGTGGGAGTGGAGATAGTGAGTGTGGAAAGAGTGAGAGTGGACTGAGTGAGCAGGGAGAGTGAGAAGGAGATAGTGAGAGTGAAGAGAGTAAGAGTGGAGATAATGAGAGTGAAGGTAAATAGAGTGGAGAGAGTGAGAGCAGAGAGAGTGAGAGTGCATGTAGTCAGATTGGAGAGAGTGAGAGGAGATATTGAGAGTGGAGAGATTGAGAGTGGAGAGAGTGAGTGGAGAGTGGGAGTGGAGATATTGACAGTGGAGAGAGTGAGAGTGGAGACAGGGAGAGTGGAGTGAGTGAGAGTGGAGAGAGTGATATTGGAGAGAGTGAGCATGGAGAGAGTGAGAGTGGATGTAGTTTGAGTGGAGAAAAAGAGTGGACAGAATGTGAGAGGAGTTAATGAGTATGGAGGGAATGAGAATGGAGAGAGAGGGGAGAGATTGAGAGTGGAAATTGTGTGAGTGGAGAGAGTGAGAGTGTAGAGAGCGAGAGTGGAGAGAGTGAGAGCGGGTGAGTGAGAAATAGAGAGATAGGAGAGAGTGAGAGTGGTCATAGTGAGAGTGGAGATAGTGAGTGGAGAGAGTGAGAGTAGAGAGAGTGAGAGTGCAGATATTGAGAGTGGCGAGAGAGTGGAGAGAGTGAGAATGGAGATAATGAGAGTCGAGACAATGAGAGCAGTGAGAGTGGGAGTGGGAGAGTGAGAGTGGAGATAGTGAGAGTGGAGAGATTGAGATAGGAGAGTGAGAGTGGAGTAGTGAGAGTGGAGTGAGTGAGAGTGGAGTTTTGAAATTGGAGAGTAAGAGCCCAGAAAGTGCGACTGGGGAAATTGAGAGTGGAGAGAGTGAGAGTGTAGAGAGTGAGAGTGGAGTTAATGAGAGTGGAGAGAGGGGGAGTGGAGAGAGCAAGAGCAGAGAGAGTGAGATTGGATATAGTGAGAGCGGAGGGAGTGAGAGTGGAGTTAATGAGATGGAGAGAGAGAGTGTGGAGAGAGCGAGAGCAGAGAGAGTGAGAGTGGATACAGTGAGAGTGGAGAGAGTGAGAGTGGAGTGATTGAGAGTGGAGATATTGAGAGTGGAGTGAGTGAGAGTGGACAGAGTGATATTGGAGAGAGTGAGCATGGAGAGAGTGAGAGTGGATGTAGTTTGAGTGGAGAAAAAGAGTGGACAGAATGTGAGAGGAGTTAATGAGTATGGAGGGAATGAGAATGGAGAGAGAGGGGAGAGATTGAGAGTGGAAATTGTGTGAGTGGAGAGAGTGAGAGTGTCGAGATCGAGAGTGGAGAGAGTGAGAGCGGGAGAGTGAGAAGGAGATAGAGAGATTGGAGAGAGTGAGAGTGGTCATAGTGAGAGTGGAGATAGTGAGTGGAGAGAGTGAGAGTGGAGAGAGTGAGAGTGCAGATATTGAGAGTGGCGAGAGAGTGGAGAGAGTGAGAATGGAGATAATGAGAGTCGAGAGAATGAGAACGGTGAGAGAGGGAGTGGGGAGAGTGAGAGTGGAGATAGTGAGAGTGGAGAGATTGAGGTAGGAGAGAGTGAGAGTGGAGTAGTGAGGGTGGAGTGAGTGAGAGTGGAGTTACTGGCAGTGGAGAGAGATAGAGTGGAGAGAGGTGGAGCAGAGAGAATGAGAGGGGATATAGTGATAGTGGAGAGAGTGATAGTGGAGAAATTGAGAGTGGAGATATTGAGAGTGGAATGATTGAGAGTGGAGATATTAAGAGTGGAGATAGTGAGAGTGGAGATAGTGAGAGTGGGGAGAGTGAGAAGGAGATAGAGAGATTGGAGAGAGTGAGAGTGGACATAGTGATTGTGAAGATAGTGAGTGGAGAGAGTGAGAGTGGAGAGAATGAGAGTGGAGATAATGAGAGTGGAGAGAGTAGAGAAAGTGAGACTGGAGATAATGGGAGTGGAGAGAATGAGAGCGGTGAGAGAGGGAGTGGAGAGATTGAGAGTGGGGAGACTGAGAATGGAGATAGTGAGAGTTGAGTGATTCAGATCGGAGAGAGTGAGAGCGGAGATTTTGAAATTGTAGAGAGTGAGAGTGGGGATAGTGCGAGTGGAGAAATTGAGAGTGGAGAGAGTGAGAGTGGAGAGAGTGGGAGTGGAGATAGTGAGTGTGGAAAGAGTGAGAGTGGAGTGAGTGAGCAGGGAGAGTGAGAAGGAGATAGTGAGAGTGAAGAGAGTAAGTGTGGAGATAATGAGAGTGAAGGTAAATAGAGTGGAGAGAGTGAGAGCAGAGAGAGTGAGAGTGCATGTAGTCAGATTGGAGAGAGTGAGAGGAGATATTGAGAGTGGAGAGATTGAGAGTGGAGAGAGTGAGTGGAGAGTGGGAGTGGAGATATTGACAGTGGAGAGAGTGAGAGTGGAGATAGGGAGAGTGGAGAGAGTGAGAGTGGAGAGAGTGATATTGGAGAGAGTGAGCATGGAGAGAGTGAGAGTGGATGTAGTTTGAGTGGAGAAAAAGAGTGGACAGAATGTGAGAGGAGTTAATGAGTATGGAGGGAATGAGAATGGAGAGAGAGGGGAGAGATTGAGAGTGGAAATTGTGTGAGTGGAGAGAGTGAGAGTGTAGAGAGCGAGACTGGAGAGAGTGAGAGCGGGAGAGTGAGAATAGAGAGATTGGAGAGAGTGAGAGTGGTCATAGTGAGAGTGGAGATAGTGAGTGGTGGGAGTGAGAGTAGAGAGAGTGAGAGTGCAGATATTGAGAGTGGCGAGAGAGTGGAGAGAGTGAGAATGGAGATAATGAGAGTCGAGACAATGAGAGCGGTGAGAGAGGGAGTGGGAGAGTTAGAGTGGAGATAGTGAGAGTGGAGAGATTGAGATAGGAGAGTGAGAGTGGAGTAGTGAGAGTGGAGTAGTGAGAGTGGAGTGAGTGAGAGTGGAGTTTTGAAATTGGAGAGTAAGAGACCAGAAAGTGCGACTGGGGAAATTGAGAGTGGAGAGAGTGAGAGTGTAGAGAGTGAGAGTGGAGTTAATGAGAGTGGAGAGAGGGGGAGTGGAGAGAGCAAGAGCAGAGAGAGTGAGATTGGATATAGTGAGAGCGGAGGGAGTGAGAGTGGAGTTAATGAGATGGAGAGAGAGAGTGTGGAGAGAGCGAGAGCAGAGAGAGTGAGAGTGGATACAGTGAGAGTGGAGAGAGTGAGAGTGGAGATATTGAGAGTGGAGAGATTGAAAGTGGAGAGAGTGAGTGGAGATAGTGAGTGTGGAGTGATTGAGAGTGGAGTTATTGAGAGTGGAGATAGTGAGAGTGGAGGTAGTGAGAGAGGAGTGGTGAGAGTGGAGAGAGTGAGATTGGAGAGAGTGAGAGAGGAGAGAGTGAGAGTGAATGTAATTTGAGTGGAGAAAATGAGTGGAGAGAATGAGATAGAAGATAATGAGAGTGGAGAGAATGAGAATGGAGAGAGTGAGAGTGGAGATACTGTGAGTGGAGACAGTGAGAGTGGAGAGATTGGGAGCGGAGAGAGTGAGAGTGGAGACAGTGAGAATGGAGAAAGTGAGAGTGTTGAGAATGAGAGCGGTGAGAGTGGGAGCAGAGAGATTGGGATTGGGGAGATGGATGTGGAGATAGTGAGAGAATGAGAGGGGCGAGATTGATCGTGGAAAGAGTGAGACTGGAGATAGTAAGAGTAGAGAGATTGAGAGTGGAGAGAGTGAGCGCAGTTACATTGAGAGTGGACAGTGTGTGAGTGGAGATAGTGAGATTGGAGAGAGTGAGTGTGGAGTTTGTGCGAGTGGAGAAATGGAGAGTGGAGCTAGTGAGAGTGGAGAGAGAGTGGAGAGAATGAGAGTGGAGAGAGTGAGAGCAGATTGAGAACTGAGAGAGTGAGAAGGAGTGAGTGAATGTGGAGAGAGTGAGAGTTGAGAGAGTGTGAACGCAGAGATTGAGAATGTAGAGCATGAAATTGGAGAGAATGAAAGTGAAGATAGTGAGAGTGGAGAGAGTGTGAGTGCGGAGACTGAGAGTGGAGAAAGTGAGATTGGAGAAAGTCAGAGTGGAGAGAGAGATTGGAGATTGTGAGAGTGGAGAGAGTGAGAGTGGAAAGAGAGCGTGGAGAGAGAGCGAGTTTGTATAGTGAGCGTGGAAAGAGTGAGAGTGGAGAGAGAGAGAGAGGAGATAGTAAGAGTGGAGATACAGGGAGTCGAGTTAGTGAGAGTGGAGATAGTGAGTGTGGAGAGAGTGAGAGGCGAGAGTGAGAGTGGAGAGAGAGAGAGGAGATAGTAAGAGTGGAGATACAGGGATTCGAGTTAGTGAGAGTGGAGAAAATGAGTGGAGAAGGGTGAGAGAGGAAATAATGGGAGTGGAGAGAATGAGAATGGAGAGAGTGAGAGGGGAGAGATTGAGAGTGGAGATACTGTGAGTAGAGATAGTGAGAGTGGAGTGAGTGAGAGTGGAGAGAGTGAGATTGGAGAGAGTGAGAGTGGAGAGAGTAAGAGTGGATGTAGTTTGAGTGGAGAAAATCACTGGAGAGAGTCTGAGAGGAGATAATGAGAGTGGAGAGAACTAGAAAAGAGAGAGTTAGAGGGGAAAGATTGAGAGCGGAAAGAGTGTGAGTGGACATAGTGAGAGTGGAGAGATTGGGAGTGGAGAGAGTGAGCGTGGAGACAGTAAGAGTGCAGAAAGTGAGAGTTGAGATAGTGTGATTGGAGAGATTGAGACTGGAGATAGTGAGAGTGGAGAGAGTGATAGTGTTGAGAATGAGAGCGGTGAGACTGGGAGCAGAGAGATTGAGATTGGGGAGAGTGAGATTGGAGATAGTGAGAGTGGAGAGATTGAGAAGGGAGAGAGTGAGAGGGGCGAGATTGAGAGTGGAGAGAATGAGACTGCAGATAGTAAGAGTAGAGAGATTGAAACTGGAGAGAGTGAGAGTGGAAACAGTGAGAGTGGAGAGTGTTAGGGTGGAGATAGTGAGATTGGAGAGAGTGAGAGTGGAGATAGTGAGAGTGGAGAGAGTGAGAGTGGAGATAGTGTGATTGGAGAGAGTTAGAGTGGAGAGAATGAGAGCCGCGAGAGTGAGAGTCGAGAGACTGAGAACAGAGAGACTGAGAGCAGAGAGACTGAGAACAGACAGAGTGAGAGTGGAGAGAATGAGAGCAGAGTGAGTGAGAGCAGTTAAAGTGAGAGCCCACAGAAAGAGAGTGGAGATAGTGAGACCGGACAGAGTGGGAGTGGAAGTAGCTTGAGTGGAGAAAATGAGTGGAGAGAGTGTGAGAGGAGATAGAGAGAGCAAAGAGAGTAGGAGTGGAGATAATCAGAGGGGAGAGAGAGTGGAGAGAGGGAGAGCAGAGAGAATGAGAGTGGATATAGTGAGAGTGGAGAGAGTGAGAGTGGAGATATTGAGAGTAGAGAGAGTGAAAGTGGAGAGAGTGAGTGGAGAAAGTGAGAGTGAAGTGATTGAGAGTTGAGGTATTGAGAGTGGAGATAGTGAGAGTGGAGAGAGCGAGAGTTGAGAGAGTAAGAGTGGAGACATTGAGAGTGAAAATAGTGAGAGTGCAGAGATTGAGAGTGGAGATAGTGAGAATGGAGAGAGTGAGAGTGGAGAGAATGAGAGTAGAGAGAGTAAGAGTCGGGAGAGTGAGAACGGAGAGACTGAGAGCAGAGAGAGTGAGAGCGGAGAGATTGTGAATGGACAGAGTGAGAGTGGAGAGAGTGAGAGTGGAGAGAGTGAGAGCTGAGATACTGTGAGTGGAGAATGTGAGAGTGGAGTGAGTGGAAGTGGAGAGAGTGAGATTGCAGAGAGTGAGAGTGGAGAGAGTGAGGGTGGATGTAGTTTGAGTATTGAAAATGAGCGGAGAGAGTCAACGAGGAGATAATGGGAGTGGAGAGAATGAGAATGGAGAGAGTGAGAGGGGAGAGATTGAGAGCGTAGATACTGAGAGTGGAGATAGTGAGATTGGAGAGATTGGGAGAGGAGAGAGTGAGAATGGAGACAGTGAGAGTGAAGAAAGTGAAAGTTGAGATAGTGTGTTTGGAGAGAGTGAGAGTGGAGAGAGTAAGAGTGGAGAGAGTGATAGTGTTGAGAATGAGAGCGGTGAGAGTGGGAGCAGGGAGTTTGGGATTGGGGAGAGAAATTTGGAGATTGTGAGAGTAGAGAGATCGAGAATGGAGACAATGAGAGGCGCGAGATTGATAGTGGAGAGAGTGCGAGTTCAGATATTGAGAGTGGAGAGAGATTGGAGAGACTGAGAATGGAGATAATGAGAGTGGAGATAATGAGAGCGGTGGGAATGGGAGTGGAGAGATTGAGAGTGGGGATAGTGAGAGTGGAGATAATGAGAGCGGTGGGAATGGGAGTGGAGAGATTGAGAGTGGGGAGAGTGAGAGTGGCGAGAGTGAGAGCGGAGATATTGAAAGTGGAGAGATTGAAAGTGGAGAGATTGAGTGGAGGTAGTGAGAATGGAGTGATTGACAGTGGAGATATAGAGAGTGGAGATAGTGAGAGTGGAGATAGTGAGAGTGGAATGAGTGAGAGTGGAGAGAGTAAGAGGGGAGAGGTTTAGAGTGGAGAGACTGTGAGTGGAGGTAGCGAGAGTGGAGAGATTGGGAGCGGAGAGAGGGAGAGTGGAGACAGTGAGAGGGGAGAAAGGGGGAGTCGAGATAGTGTGATTGGAGAGAGTGAGAGTGGAGATAGTGAGAGAGGAGAGAGTAAGAGTGTTGAGAATGAGAACAGTTAGACTGGGAGCAGAGAGATTGGGAGCGGGGAGAGTGAGATTGGAGAGAGTGATAGTGGAGAGAGTGAGAGTCGATGTAGTTTGAGTGGAGAAAATGAGTGGAGAGTGTGTGAGAGACGATAATAAGAGTGGAGAGAATGAGAATGGAGCAAGTGAGAGTGGAGAGATTGAGAGCGGAAAGGCTGTGAGTGGAGATAGTGAGAGTGGAGAGATTGGGAGTGGAGAGAGTGAGCGTGGAGACAGTAAGAGTGGAGAAAGTCAGAGTTGAGATAGTGTGATTGAAAAGAGTGAGAGTGGAGATAGTGACAGTGGAGAGAGAGAGAGTGGGAGCAGAGAGATTGGGATTGGGGAGAGAGAGATTGGAGATAGTTAGATTGGAGAGATTGAGAATGGAGAGAGTGAGAGGGGCGAGATTGAGAGTGGAGTGAGTGAGACTGGAGATAGTAAGAGTAGAGAATTTGAGACTGGAGAGAGAGCAGTGACAGTGAGAGTGGAGAGTGTGTGAGTGGAGATAGTGAGATTGGAGAGAGTTAGAGTGGAGATTGCGCAAGTGGAGAAATTGAGAATGGAGCGAGTGAGAGTGGAGAGAGTGAGGGTGGAGAGAATGAGAGTGGGGAGAGTGAGAGCAGAGTGAGAACTGAGAGAGTGCGAAGGAACGAGTGAGTGTGGAGAGATTGAGAGTGGAGGGAGCATGAACACAGAGAGTGAGAGTGGAGAGTGTGAAAGTGGAGAGAGTGAAAGTGAAGATAGTGAGAGTGGAGAGAGAGAGAGTGGAAAGAGTGAGAGTGGAGAGAGAGCGAGAGAAGATAGTGAGAGTGGAGATACAGGGAATCGAGTTAGTGAGAGTGGAGATAGTGAGTGTGGAGAGAGTGAGAGTGGAAATAGCGTGTATGGAGAGAGTGAGAGTGGAGTTAGTGAGAGTAGAGGGAGTGAGAGTGGAGTTGTGAGAGTGGAGAAAATGAGAATGGAACGTGTGAGAGTGGAAAAAGTGAGATTTCAGATAGCGAGAGAGCAGGGAGTGAGAGGGGAGCGAGGGAGAGTGGAGAAATTGAGAGAGGGGATAGTGAGAGTGGAGATACTGAGAGTGGAGAGAGTGAGAATGGAGAGAGTGAGAGTGGATAGATTGAGACTAGAGATATTGAGGAAGGAGATAGTGAGAGTGGAGATTTTGAGAGTGGAGATAGTGAGAGTGGATAAAGCGAGTGTGGAGTGAGTGAGAGCGGGGAGAGTGAGAAGGAGATCAAGAGATTGGAGAGATTGAGAGTTGACATAGTGAGTGTGAAGATATTGAGTGGAGAGAGTGAGACTGAAGAGAATGGAGATAATGAGAGTGGAGAGAGTGAAGAAAGTGAGAATGGAGATAGTGAGAGTGGAGAGATTGAGAGCGGTGAGAGTGAGAGTGGAGAGATTGAGAGCGGTGAGAGTGAGAGTGGAGAGATTGAGAGCGGTGAGAGTGAGAGTGGAGAGATTGAGAGCGGTGAGAGTGAGACTGGAGAGATTGAGAGCGGTGAGAGTGAGAGTGGAGAGATTGAGAGCGGTGAGAGTGAGAGTGGAGAGATTGAGAGCGGTGAGAGTGAGAGTGGAGAGATTGAGAGCGGTGAGAGTGAGAGTGGAGAGATTGAGAGTGGGGTGAGTGAGAGTGGAGAGATTGAGAGCGGTGAGAGTGAGAGTGGAGAGATTGAGAGCGGTGAGAGTGAGAGTGGAGAGATTGAGAGTGGGGTGAGTGAGAGTGGAGAGAGTGAGGGTGGAGCATGTGAGATTGGAGATAGTGAGAGTGCATAGATTGAGAGTGGAGATATTGAGGAAGGAGATAATGAGAGTGGAGATTTTGAGAGTGGAGATAGTGAGCGTGGAGAAAGCAAGAGTGGAGTGAGTGAGTGCAGGGAGATTGAGATGGAGATAGAGAGATTGGAGAGATTGAGAGTGGACATAGTGAGTTTGAAGATTTGAGTGGAGAGAGTGAGATTGAAGTGATTGAGAGTGGAGATAATGGGGGTGCAGAAAATGAGAGTGGTGAGAGTGGGAGTGGAGAGATTGAGAGTGGGGTGAGTGAGAGTGGAAAGAGTGAGAGTGGAGAGATGGCGAGTGTGCATAGTGAGCATGGAGAGAGTGAGAGTGGAGACAGAGAGGGGATATTGAGAGTGGAGACACAGGGAGTCGAGTTAGTGAGAGTGCAGATAGTGAGTGTGGAGAGAGTGAGAGTGGAAATACTGCGTGTGGAGAGATTGAGAGTGGAGTTAGTGAGTGTAGAGGAAGTAAGAGTGGAGTTGAGAGAGTGGAGAAAATGAGAGTGGAAAGTGTGAGAGTGGAGAGAGTGAGAGTTGAGGTAATGAGAGAGCAGAGATTGAGAATGGAGAGAGTGAGAGTGGAGATTGTGACAGTGGAGGTAGTGAGATGGGAGAGAGTAAGAGTGGATACAGTGAGAGTGAACAGAGTGAGAGTGGAGAGATTGAGAGTGGAGATAGTGAGAGTGGAGATAGTGAGAGTGGAGAGAATGAGAGTAGAGAGAGTTAGAGTCGAGCGAGTGAGAACAGAGAGACTGAAAGCAGAGACTGTGAGAGCGGAGAGGGTGAGATCGGACAGAGTGAGAGTGGAGAGAGTGAGAGCGGAGTGAGTGAGAGCAGTTAAAGTGAGAGTTGAGAGACTGAGACTGTAGAGAGTGAGAGTGGAGTGTGTGAGAGTGGATTGTGTGAGAGTGGAGATAGTGAGAGTGGAGAGATTGAGAGTGGAGATATTGAGAGTTGAGATAGTGAGAGAGGATTGAGTGAGAGCGGGGAGAGTAAGAAGGAGATAGAGAGACTGGAGAGATTGAGAGTGGACATAGTGCGTGTGAAGATAGTGAGTGGAGAGAGTGAGAGTGGAAATTGTTTGAGTGGAGATAGTGAGAGGAGAGAGAGGGAGAGTGGAGATATTGAGAGAGGGGATAGTGAGAGTGGAGATACTGAGAGTGGAGAGAGTGAGAGTGGAGAGAGTGAGAGTGGAGAGAGTGAGAGCTAAAAGAGTGAGAGTGGAGCGAGTGAGAGTGGAGAGACTGGGAGGGGAGAGAGAGAGGGAAGAGTGAGAGCATTTAAAGTGAGAGCAGACAGAATGAGAGTGGAGATAGTGAGAGTGGAGAGAGTGAGAGTGGAGAGAGTGAGAGTGGAGAGAGTAAGAGTGGAGAGAGTGAGAGTGGAGAGAGTGAGAGTGGAGAGAGTGAGTGTGGAGAGAGTGAGAGTGGAGATAGTGAGAGTGGAGAGACTGAGACTGGAAAGAGTGAGAGTGGAGATAGTGAGAGTGGAGAGAGTGAGATTGGAGAGTGTGAGAATGGAGATAATGAGAGTGGAGAGAATGAGAGCGGTGGGAGTGGGAGTGGAGAGATTGAGAGTGGGGACAGTGAGAGTGGAGATATTGAGAACAGAGAGATTGAGATCGGTAAGAGTGAGAGCTGAGTAGTGAGAGTGGCGAGAGTGAGAGCGGAGATATTGAGAGTGGAGAGATTGAAAGTGGAGAGAGTGAGTGGAGATAGTGAGAGTGGAGTGATTGAGAGTGGAGAAATAGAGAGTGGAGATAGTGAGAGGGGAATGAGTGAGAGTGGAGAGAGTGAGAGGGGAGAGGTTTAGAGTGGAGAGACTGTGAGTGGAGGTAGCGAGAGTGGAGAGATTGGGAGTGGAGAGAGGGAGAGTGGAGAGAGTGAGAGTGTTGAGAATGAGAGCAGTG
This sequence comes from Isurus oxyrinchus, assembly GCA_026770705.1. NCBI lineage: Eukaryota > Metazoa > Chordata > Chondrichthyes > Lamniformes > Lamnidae > Isurus > Isurus oxyrinchus. The sequence continues at coordinate 253,094 of JANJGN010000684.1, forward strand.
AGACTGGGAGCAGAGAGATTGGGAGTGGGGAGAGTGAGATTGGAGAGAGTGAGAGTGGAGAGAGTGAGAGTGGATGTAGTTTGAGTGGAGAAAATGAGTGGAGAGTGTGTGAGAGGCGATAATAAGAGTGGAGAGAATGAGAATGGAGAGAGTGAGAGGGGAGAGATTGAGAGCGGAAAGACTGTGAGTGGAGATAGTGAGAGTGGAGAGATTAGGAGTAGAGAGAGTGAGTGTGGAGACAGTAAGAGTGGAGAAAGGCAGAGTTGAGATAGTGTGATTGGAAAGAGTGAGAGTGGAGATAGTGAAAGTGGAGAGAGTTAGAGTGGGAGCAGAGAGATTGGGATTGGGGAGAGGGAGATTGGAGATAGTGAGAGTGGAGAGATTGAGAATGGAGAGTGTGAGAGGGGCGAGATTGAGAGTGGAGTGAGTGAGACTGGAGATAGTAAGAATAGAGAGATTGAGACTGGAGAGAGAGCGGTGACAGTGAGAGTGGAGAGTGTGTGAGTGGAGATAGTGAGATTGGAGAGATTGAGAGTGGAGATTGCGCAAGTGGAGAAATTGAGAGTGGAGCGAGTGAGAGTGGAGAGAGTGAGATTGGAGAAATTGAAGCTAGAGCGATTGAGAGTGGAGATAGTGAGAGCAGAGTGAGAACTGAGAGAGTGTGAAGGAGCGAGTGAGTGTGGAGAGATTGAGAGTGGAGAGAGCATGAACGCAGAGAGTGAGAGTGGAGAGTGTGAACGTGGAGAGAGTGAAAGTGAAGATAGTGAGAGTGGAGAGAGAGTGGAGATTGTGAGAGTGGAGAGAGTGAGAGTGGAAAGAGTGAGAGTGGAGAGAGAGCGAGAGAAGATAACGAGAGTGGAGATACAGGGAATCGAGTTAGTGAGAGTGGAGATAGTAAGTTTGGAGAGAGTGAGAGTGGAAATAGCGTGTATGGAGAGAGTGAGAGTGGAGTTAGTGAGAGTAGAGGGAGTGAGAGTGGAGTTGTGAGAGTGGAGAAAATGAGAATGGAATGCATGAGAGTGGAGAAAGTGAGAGTTGAGATAGTGAGAGAGCAGAGAGTGAGAGGGGAGCGAGGGAGAGTGGAGAAATTGAGAGAGGGGATAGTGAGAGTGGAGATACTGAGAGTGGAGAGAGTGAGAGTGGAGAGAGTGAGGGTGGAGCATGTGAGATTGGAGATAGTGAGAGTGCATAGATTGAGAGTGGAGATATTGAAGAAGGAGATAGTGAGTGTGGAGAAAGCGAGAGTGGAGTGAGTGAGTGCAGGGAGATTGAGATGGAGATAGAGAGATTGGAGAGATTGAGAGTGGACATAGTGAGTTTGAAGATTTGAGTGGAGAGAGTGAGATTGAAGTGATTGAGAGTGGAGATAATGGGGGTGCAGAAAATGAGAGTGGTGAGAGTGGGAGTGGAGAGATTGAGAGTGGGGTGAGTGAGAGTGGAAAGAGTGAGAGTGGAGAGATGGCAAGTGTGCATAGTGAGCATGGAGAGAGTGAGAGTGGAGGCAGAGAGAGGAGAGATAGTGAGAGTGGAGATACAGGGAGTCGAGTTAGTGAGAGTGCAGATAGTGAGTGTGGAGAGAGTGAGAGTGGAAATATCGTTTGAGGAGAGAGTGAGAGTGGAGTTAGTGAGTGTAGAGGAAGTGAGAGTGGAGTTGTGAGAGTAGAGAAAATGAGAGTGCAAAGCGTGAGAGTGGAGAGAGTGAGAGTTGAGATAGTGAGAGAGCAGAGAGTGAGAGTGGAGAGAGTGAGAGTGGAGATTGTGAGAGTGGAGATAGTGAGAGGGGAGAGATTAAGCGTGGATACAGTGAGAGTGGACTGAGTGAGAGTGGTGAGAGTGAGAGTGGAGATAGTGAGAGAAGAGATAGTGAGAGTGGAGAGAATGAGAGTAGAGTCAGTGAGAGTCGAGAGAGTGAGAACAGAGAGACTGAGAGCAGAGAGAGTGAAAGCGGAGATAGTGAGAATGGACAGAGTGAGAGTGGAGAGAGTGAGAGCGGAGTGAGTGAGAGCAGTTAAAGTGAGAGTGGACAGAATGAGAGTTGAGATAGTGAGAGTAGAGAGAGAGTGAGAGTGGAGAGACTGAGATTGGAGAGACTTAGACTGGAGAGAGTGAGAGTGGTGTGTGTGAGAGTGGAGTGTGTGAGAGTGGAGATAGTGAGAGTGGAGAGATTGAGAGTGGAGATATTGAATGAGGAGATAGTGAGAGTGGAGATATTGAAAGTTGAGATAGTGAGAGAGGATAGAGTGAGAGCGGAAGAGTAAGAACGTGATAGAGAGACTGGAGAGATTGAGAGTGGACATTGTGAGTGTGAAGATAGTGAGTGGAAAGAATGAGAGTGGAGATTGTGAGAGTGGAGATAGTGAGAGTGGATGTAGTTTGAGTGGAGAAAATGAGTGGAGAGTGTGTGAGAGGAGATAATAAGAGTGGAGAGAATGAGAATGGAGAGAGTGAGAGGGGAGAGATTGAGAGCGGAAAGACTGTGAGTGAAGATAGTGAGAGTGGAGAGATTGGGAGTGGAGAGAGTGAGCATGGAGACAGTAAGAGTGGAGAAGGTGAGAGTTGAGATAGTGTGATTGGAGAGAGTGAGACTGGAGATAGTGAGAGTGGAGAGAGTTAGAGTGGGAGCAGAGAGATTGGGATTGGGGAGAGGGAGATTGGAGATAGTGAGAGTGGAGAGATTGAGAATGGAGAGAGTGAGAGGGCGAGATTGAGAATGGAGTGAATGAGACTGGAGATAGTAAGAGTAGAGATATTGAGACTGGAGAGAGTGAGAGCGGTGACAGTGAGAGTGGAGATAGTGCGAGTGGAGAAATTGAGAGTGGAGCGAGTGAGAGTGGAGAGACTGAGACTGAAGAGAATGAGAGTGGAGAGAGTGAGAGCAGACTGAGAACTGAGAGAGTGAGAAGGAGCGAGTGAGTGTGGAGAGAGTGAGAGTGGAGAGAGCGTGAACGCAGAGAATGAGAGTGGAGAGAGTTAAAGTGGAAGAGAGTGAAAGTGAAGATAGTGAGAGTGTAGAGAGAGAGTGGAGATTGTGAGAGTGGAGAGAGTGAGAGTGGAAAGAGTGAGAGTGGAGAGAGAGCGAATGTGCATAGTGAGCATGGAGAGAGTGAGAGTGGAGAGAGAGAGAAGATAGTGAGAGTGGACATACAAGGAATCGAGTTAGTGAGAGTGGAGATAGTGAGTTTGGAGAGAGTGAGAGTGGAAATAGCTTGTATGGAGAGAGTGAGAGGAGAGGGAGCGAGAGTTCAGTTGTGAGAGTGGAGAAAATGAGAATGGAACGCATGAGAGTGGAGAAAGTGAGAGTTGAGATAGTGAGAGCAGAGAGCGAGAGGGGAGCGAGGGAGAGTGGAGATATTGAGAGAGGGGATAGTGAGAGTGGAGATACTGAGAGTGGAGAGAGTGCGAGTGGAGAGAGTGAGAGTGGAGATAGCGAGAGTGGAGAGAGTGAGATTGGAGAGAATGAGAGTAGAGAGAGTCAGAGTAAAGAAAGTGAGAACAGAAATGCTGAGAGCAGAGAGATTGAGAGCAGAGAGAGTGAGAACAGACAGACTGGAGAGAGTGAGAGTGGAGAGAGTGAGAGTGGAGAGATTGAGATCGGAAAGAGTGAGAGTGGAGAGACTGAGACTGGAGAGAGTGAGAGTGCAGCGTGTGAGAGTGGAGATAGAGAGAGTGGAGAGATTGAGAGTGGAGATATTGAGAGAGGAGATAGTGAGGGTGGAGATTTTGAGAGTGGTGGTAGTGAGAGTGGAGAGAGCGAGAGTGGAGTGAGTGAGAGCGGGGAGAGTGAGAAGGAGATAGAGAGATTGGAGAGAGTGAGAGTGGACATAGTGATTGTGGAGATAGTGAGTGGAGAGTGTGATAGTGGAGAGAATGAGAATGGAGATAATGTGAGTGGAGAGAGAGTGGAGAGAGTGATAATGGAGATAATGGGTGAGGAGAGAATGAGAGCGGTGAAAGTGGGAGTGGAGAGATTGAGACTGGGGAGAGTGAGAGTGGAGAGAGTGAGAGTGGAGAGAATGAGAGTGGAGAGATTGAGATCGGAGAGAGTGAGAGCGGAGATTTTGTAATTGTAGAGAGTGAGAGTGGAGATAGTGAGAGTGGAGTGTGTGAGATTGGAGAGAGTGAGAGCAGGGAGATTGAGAAGGAGATAGTGAGAGTGAAGAGAGTGAGAGTGGAGATAATTAGAGTGGAGGGATATAGAGTGGAGTGACGAGAGCAGCAAGAGTGAGAGTGGATATAATCAGATTGGAGAAAGTGAGTGGAGATATTGAGAGTGGAGAGAGTGAGAGTGGAGAGAGTGAGTGGAGATAGTGGGAGCGGAGAAATTGAGAGTGGAGATAGTGAGAGTGGAGATAATGAGAGTGGAAAGAGTGAGAGTGCAAAAAGAGTGAGATTGGAGAGAGTGAGAGTGGAGAGAGTGAGATCTGAGAGAGTGAGAGTGGAGAACGTGTGAGTGGAGATAGTGAGAGTGGAGGAATTGAGAGAGGGTATAATGAGAGTGAAGAGAGTGAGATTGGAGATTGGAGGGAAATAGAGTGCAGAGTGCGCGAGCAGTGAAAATTAGAGCGGATATAGTCAGCTTGGAGAGAGTGACTGGAGTTATTGAGAGTGGAGAGAGTGAGAGTGGAGATAGTGAGTGGAGATAATGGGAGTGGAGAGATTGACAGTGGAGATAGTGAGAGTGGAGATAGTGATAATGGAGTGAGTGACAGTGGAGAGAGTGAGATTGGAGATAGTGAGAGAGGAGAGATTGAGAGTGGAGAGATTGGGAGTGGAGAGAGTGAGCGTGCAGAGAGTAAGAGTGGAGAAAGTGAGAGTTGATACAGTGTGATTGGAAAGAGTGAGACTGGAGAGAGTGAGAGTGGAAAGAGTTAGGGTGGGAGCAGAGAGATTGGGATTGGGGAGAGAGAGATTGGAGATAGTGAGATTGGAGAGATTAAGAATGGAGAGAGTGAGAGGGGCGAGATTGAGAGTGGAATGAGTGAGACTGGAGATAGTAAGAGTAGAGAGATTGAGACTGGAGAGAGTGAGACCGGTGGCAGTGAGAGTGGAGAGTGTGTGAGTGGAGATATGAGATTCGCGAGAGTGAGAGTGGAGATTGTGCGAATGGAGAAATTGAGAGTGGAGCGAGTGAGAGTGGAGAGAGTGAGAGTGGAGAGAATGAGAGTGGATGAGAGTGAGAGCAGAGTGAGAACTGAGAGAGTGAGAAGGAGCGAATGAGTGTGGAGAGAGTGAAAGTGGAGAGAGCGTGAACGCAGAGAGTTAGAGTGGAGACAGAGAAAGTGGAGAGAGTGAAAGTCAAGATAGTGAGAGTGGTGAGAGAGAGAGTGGAGATTTTGAGAGTGGAGAGAGTGAGAGTGGAAAGAGTGAGAGTGGAGAGAGAGCGAGTGTGCATAGTGAGTGTGGAGAGAGTGAGAGTGGAGAGAGAGAGAGAAGATAGTGAGAGTGGAGATAAAGGGAATCGAGTTAGTGAGAGTGCAGATAGTGAGTGTGGAGAGAGTGAGAGTGGAAATAGTGTGTATGGAGAGAGTGAGAGTGGAGTTAGTGAGAGTAGAGGGAGTGAGAGTGGAGTTGTGAGAGTGGAGAAAATGAGAATGGAAAGCGTGAGAGTGGAGAATGTGAGAGTTGAGATAGTGAGAGAGCAGAGAGTGAGAGGGGAGCAAGTGAGAGTGGACAGATTGAAAGAGGGGATAGTGAGAGTGGAGATACTGAGAGTGGAGAGAGTGAGAGTGGAGAGAGTGAGAGTGGAGACAGTGAGAGTGAAAAGAGTGAGAGTGGAGAGAGTGAGAGTGGAGAGAGTGAGAGTGGAAAGAATGAGAGTAGAGAGAGTGAAAGTAAAGAGCGTGAGAACAGAGAGACTGAGAGCAGAGAGAGTGAGAGCGGCGAGAGTGAGAACGGACAGACTGGAGAGAGTGAGAGTGGGGAGAGTGAGAGCGGAGAGAGCGAGAGCGGAGTGAGTGAGAGCAGTTAAATTGAGAGCAGAAAGAATAAGAATGGAGATTTTGAGAGTGGCGAGAGTGAGAGTGGAGAGACTGAGAGTGGAGAAACTGAGACTGGAGAGAGTGAGATTGCAGCGTGTGAGAGTGGAGATAGTGAGAGTGGCGAGATTGAGAGTGGAGATATTGAGAGAGGAGATAGTGAGAGTGGAGATTTAGAGAGTGGAGATAGTGGGAGTGGAGAGAGCGAGATTGGAGTGAGTGAGAGCGGGGAGAGTGAGAAGGAGATAGAGAGGTTGGAGAGAGTGAGAGTGGACATAGTGACTGTGAAGATAGTAAGTGGAGAGTGTGATAGTGGAGAGAATGAGAATGGAGATGATGTGAGTTGAGAGAGAGTGGAGAGAGTGATAATGGAGATATTGGGAGTTGAAAGAATGAGAGCGGTGAAAGTGGGAGTGGAGAGATTGCGAGTGGGGAGAGTGAGAGTGGAGAGACTGAGATCGGAGAGAGTGAGAGCGGAGATTTTGAAATTGTAGGGAGTGAGAGTGGAGATAGTGAGATAGGAGAGTGTGAGATTGGAGAGAGTGAGAGCAGGGAGAGTGAGAAGGAGATAGTGAGAGTGAAGAGAGTGAGAGTGGAGATAATGAGAGTGTAGGGAAATAGATTGGAGAGAGCGAGAGCAGCGAGAGTGAGAGTGGAGATAATTAGAGTGGAGGGATATAGAGTGGAGTGACGAGAGCAGCGAGAGTGAGAGTGGATATAATCAGATTGGAGAGAGTGAGTGGAGATATTGAGAGTGGAGTGAGAGTGGAGAGAGTGAGTGGAGATAGTGGGAGTGGAGAGATTGAGAGTGGAGATAGTGAGAGTGGAGAAAATGAGTGTGGAGTGAGTGAGAGTGGAAAGAGTGAGGTTGGAGAGAGTGAGAGTGGAGAGACTGAGATCGGAGAGAGTGAGAGTGGAGAACGTGTGAGTGGAGAGAGTGAGAGTGGAGCGAGTGAGGCTGGAGAGACTGAGAGTGGAGATAGTGAGAGTGGAGGTATTGAGAGAGGGGATAGTGAGAGTGAAGAGAGTGAGATTGGAGATAATGAGATTGGAGGGAGATAGAGAGCAGAGTGCGAGAGCAGTGAGAATTAAAGTGGATATAGTCAGCTTGGAGAGAGTGATTGGAGTTATTGAAAGTGGAGAGAGTGAGAGTGCAGATAGTGAGTGGAGATAATGGGAGTGGAGAGATTGACAGTGGAGATAGTGAGAGTGGAGATAGTGATAGTGGAGTGAGTGAGAGTGGAGAGAGTGAGATTGGAGATAGTGAGAGAGGAGAGATTGAGAGTGGAAGTCGTTTGAGTGGAAAAAATGTTTGGAGAGATAGTGAGAGGAGATGGTGAGAGCGAAGAGAGTGGTAGTAGAGATAATGAGAGGGGAGAGAGATAGAGTGGAGAGAGCAAGAGGAGAGAGAGTGCAAGTGGATATAGTGAGAGTGGAGAGAGTGAGAGTGGAAATATTGAGAGTGGAGAGAGTGAAAGTGAAGAGAGTGAGTAGAGATAATGAGAGTGGAGTGATTGAGAGTTGAGATATTGAGAGTGGAGATAGTGAGAGTGGAGACAGTGAGAGTGGAGCGAGTGAGATTGGAGAGAGTGAGAGTGCAGAGAGTGAGAGTGGAGAGAGTGAGAGTGGATGTAGTTTGAGTGGAGAAAATGAGTGGAGAGATAGTGAGAGGAGATAGTGAGAGTGAAGAGAGTGAGAGTGGAGATAATGAGAGGGGAGAGAGATAGAGAGGAGAGAGCGAGAGCACAGAGAGGGAGAGTGTATATATTGAGAGTGGAGAGAGTGAGAGTGGAGATATTGAGAATGGAAAGAGTGAAAGTGGAGAGAGTGAGTGGAGATAGTGTGAGTGGAGTGATTGAGAGTTGAGATATTGAGAGTGGAGATATTGAGAGTGGAGATAGTGAGAGTGGAGTGATTGAGATTGGAGAGAGTTTTAATAGAGAGAGTGAGAGTGGATGTAGTTTGATTGGAGAAAATGAGTGGAGAGAGTGTGAGAGAAGATAATGAGAGTGGAGAGAATGAGAATGGAAAGAGTGAGAGGGCAGAGATTGAGAGCGGAAAGAGTGTGAGTGGAGATATTGAGAGTGGAGAGATTGGGTGTGGAGAGAGTATGCGTGGAGACAGTAAGAGTGGAGAAAGTGAGAGTTGAGATAGTGTGATTGGAGAGAGTGAGAGTGGAGATACTGGGAGTCGAGTTAGTGAGAGTGGAGATAGTGAGTGTGGAGAGAGTGAGAGTGGAAATAGCTTGTGTGGAGAGAGTGAGATGGAGTTAGTGAGAGTAGAGGCAGTGAGAGTGGATTTGTGAGAGTGGAGAAAATGAGAGTGGAAATCATGAGAGTGGAGAGAGTGAGAGTTGAGATAGTGAGAGAGTAGAGAGTGTGAGTGGAGAGAGTGAGAGTGGAGATATTGAGAGAGGAGATAGTGAGAGGGGAGAGAGGGAGAGTGGAGAGAGTGAGAGTGGAGACGATGAGAGTGAAAAGAGTGAGAGTGGAGATAGTGAGAGTGGAGATAGTGAGAGTGGAGATAGTGAGAGTGGAGATAGTGAGAGTGGAGAGAATGAGAGTAGAGAGAGTGAGAGTCGAGAGAGTGAGAACAGAGAGACTGAGAGCAGAGAGAGTGAGAGCGTAGAGAGTGAGAGCGGAGTGAGTGAGAGCAGTTAAAGTGAGAGCACACAGAATGAGAGTGGAGATAGTGTGACCGGAGATAGTGAGAGTGGATGTATTTTGAGTGGAAGAATGAGTGGAGACAGTGTGAGAGGAGATAATGAGAGCGAAGAGAGTGAGAGTGGACTTAATGAGAGGGGAGAGAGATAGAGTGCAGAGAGCGAGAGCAGAGAGAGGGAGAGTGTATATATTGAGAGTGGAGAGAGTGAGAGTGGAGATATTGAGAATGGAAAGAGTGAAAGTGGAGAGAGTGAGTGGAGATAGTGTGAGTGGAGTGATTGAGAGTTGAGATATTGAGAGTGGAGATATTGAGAGTGGAGATAGTGAGAGTGGAGTGATTGAGATTGGAGAGAGTGAGATTGGAGAGAGTGAGAACAGACAGAGTGATAGCGGAGAGAGTGAGAGCGGAATGAGTGAGAGCAGTTAAAGTGAGAGCACACAGAATGAGAGTGGAGATAGTGAGAGCGGACAGAGTGAGAGTGGATGTAGTTTGAGTGGAGAAAATTAGTGGAGAGAGTGTGAGAGGAGATAGTGAGAATAAAGAGAGTGAGAGTGGAGATAATGAGAGGGGAGAGAGATAGAGAGGAGAGAGCGAGAGCAGACAGAATGAGAGTGGATATAGTGAGAGTGGAGAGAGTGAGAGTGGAGATCCTGAGAATGGAGAGAGTGAAAGTGGAGAGAGTGAGTGGAGATAGTGAGAGTGGAGTGATTGAGAGTTGAGATATTGAGAGTGGAGATAGTGAGAGTGGAGATAGTGAGAGTGGAGTGAGTGAGATTGGAGAGAGTTTTAGTAGGGAGAGTGAGAGTGGATGTAGTTTGATTGGAGAAAATGAGTGGAGAGAGTGTGAGAGAAGATAATGAGAGTGGAGAGAATGAGAATGGAAAGAGTGAGAGGGCAGAGATTGAGAGCGGAAAGAGTGTGAGTGGAGATATTGAGAGTGGAGAGATTGGGAGTGGAGAGAGTGAGCGTGGAGACAGTAAGAGTGGAGAAAGTGAGAGTTGAGACAGTGTGATTGGAAAGAGTGAGACTGGAGATAGTGAGAGTGGAGAGAGTGAGAGTGTTGAGAATGAGAGCGCTGAGAGCAGGAGCAGAGAGATTGAGATCGGGGAGAGGTAGATTGGAGATAGTGAGAGTGGAGAGATTGAGAATGGAGAGAGTGAGAAGTGCGAGACTGAGAGTGGAGAGAGTGAGACAGATATTAAGAGTAGAGAGATTGAGACTGGAGAGAGTGTGAGTGGAAACAGTGAGAGTGGAGAGTGTGTGAGTAGAGATAGTGAGATTGGAGAGATTGAGAGTGGAGATTGTGCGAGTGGAGAAATTGCGAGAGAGTGGAGAGAGTGAGAGTGGAGAGAGTGTGAGTGGAAACAGTGAGAAGGAGATAGTGAGAGTGAAGAGAGTGAGAGTGGAGACAATGAGAGTGGAGGGAAATAGAGTGGAGAGAGCGAGAGCCGCGTGAGTGAGAGTGGATATTATCAGATTGGAGAGAGTGAGTGGAGAGATTGAGAGGTGATAGTGGGAGTGGAGAGATTGAGAGTGGAGATACTGAGAGTGGAGATAGTGAGAGTGCAGTGAGTGAGAGTGGAAAGAGTGAGATTGGAGAGAGTGAGTGTGGAGAGTGTGAGAGTGGATGTAGTTTGAATGGAGAAAGTGAGTAGAGAGAGTGAGAGGGGAGATAATGAGAGTGGAGAGACTGAGAATGGAGAAAGTGAGCGGGGAGTTTTTGTGAATGGACAGTGTGACAATACAGATAATGCGAGTGTAACATTGAGAGTAGACAGAGTGAGAGTGGCGAGATTGACAGTGGAGATAGTAAGAGTGGAGAGAGTCAGAGTGTTGAGAATGAGAGCTGTGAGAGAGGGAGCGGTGAGAGAGGGAGCAGAGAGATTGAGAGTTGTGAGATTGAGAGTGGAGGGATTGAGAGTGGAGAGAGTGAGAGTGGAGAGAATGAGTGTGGAGAATGTGAGAGCAGAGAGAGTGAGAACGGAGAGAGTGAGAGTGGAGCGAGTGAGTGTGGAGAGTGTGAGAGTGGAAATAGCGTGTGCAGAGAGACTGAGTGTGGAGTTAGTGAGAGTAGAGCGAGTGAAAGTGGAGATAGTGAGAGTGGAGATACTGAGAACGGTGAGAGTGAGAAGGAGATAGTGAGAGTGTAGAGAGTGAGAGCGGAGATAATGAGATTGGAGGGAGTGAGCATAGAGAGTTAGAGTGGATATAGTCAACTTGGAGAGAGTGATTGGAGTTATTGAGAGTGGAGAGAGTGAGAGTGGAGAGAGTGAGTAGAGATAGTGGGAGTGGAGAGATTGACAGTGGAGATAGTGAGAGTGGAGATAGTGAGAGTGGAGTGAGTGAGAGTGGAGAGAGTGAGATTGGAGAGAGTGAGAGTGGATGTAGTTTGAGTGGAGAAACTGAATGGAGAGAGTGTGAGAGGAAATAATGAGCGTGGAGAGAATGAGAAGGGAGAGAGTTAGAGTGGAGATATTGAGAGTGGAAAGAGTGAGAGTGCAGGTAGTGAGAGTGGAGTTATTGAGTTTGGAGATAGAGAGAGTGGAGAGAGTGAGAGTTGAGAGAGTGAGAATGGAGATAGTGAGAGTGGAGATAGGGAGAGTGGAGACAGTGACAGTGGAGAGAGTGAGAGTGGAATATTGAGTGTAGAGATATTGAGAGTGGAGAGAGTGAGATTGATGAGAGTGAGAGTGGAGAGAGAGAGTGGAAATTTTGATTGTGGAGATACTGAGATTGGAGATAGTGAGATTGGAGATAGTGAGATTTGAGAGAGCGAGAGTTGGTAGATTGAGTGGAGAGAGTGAGACTGGAGAGAGTGAGATTGGAGAGATTGAGAGTGGAGATAGTGACAGTGGAGGGAGTGAGATTGGAGAAATTGAGTGTGGAGATAGTGAGAGTAGAGACAGTGAAGGAGGAGAGAGAGAGAGTGGAGATAGTGAGATTGGAGAGAGTGAGAGGTGAGTTAGTGAGAGAGCAGAGAGTGAGAGTGGAGAGAGTGAGAGCGGAGATATTGAGAGAGGGGATAATGAGATTCGAGATACTGAGAGTGGAGAGAGTGAGAGTGGAGAGTTTGAGAATGGAGACAGTTAGAGTGGAGAGAGCAAGAGTGGAGTGAGTGAGAGCGGGGAGACTGAGAAGGAGATAAAGATATTGGAGAGAGTGTGAGTGGACATAGTGAGTGTGAAGATATGAGTGGAGAGAGTTATAGTGGAGAGATTGAGAATGGAGATAATGAGAGTGGAGAGAGAGTGTAGAGAGTGAGACTGAAGATAATGGGAGAGGAGAGAATGGGAGCTGGGAGATTGGGAGTGGAGAGATTGGGATTGTGGAGAGTGAGCGTGGAGTGAGTGAGAGTGGAGAGATTGAGATCGCCGAGAGTGAGAGCGGAGATTTTGAAATTGTAGAGAGTGAGAGTGGGGAAAGTGCGAGTGGAGAAATTGAGAGTGGAGAGAGTGAGAGAGGAGAGAGTGAGAGTGGAGAGAGTGAGAGTGGAGATAGTGAGAGTGGAGAGAGTGAGAGTGGAGAGAGTGAGAGCGGGGAGAGTGAGAAGGAGAAAGTGAGAGTGAAGAGAGTGAGAGTGGAGATAATGAGAGTGGAGGGAAATAGAGTGGAGAGAGCGAGAGCCGCGAGAGTGAGAGTGGATATTATCAGATTGGAGAGAGTGAGTGGAGAGATTGAGTGGAGATAGTGGGACTGGAGAGATTGAGAGTGGAGATAGTGAGAGTGGAGATAGTGAGAGTGGAGTGAGTGCGAGTGGAAAGAGTGAGATTAGAGAGAGTGAGTGTGGAGAGTGTGAGAGTGGATGTAGTGAATGGAGAAAGTGAGTGGAGAGAGTGAGAGGGGAGAAAATGAGAGTGGAGAGACTGAGAATGGAGAAAGTGAGCGGGGAGTTTTTGTGAATGGACAGTGTTAGAGTACAGATAATGCAAGTGTAACATTGAGAGTAGACAGAGTGAGAGTGGCGAGATTGACAGTGGAGATAGTAAGAGTGGACAGTGAGAGTGTTGAGAATTAGAGCGGTGAGAGAGCGAGCGGTGAGAGAGGGAGCAGAGAGTTTCAGAGTTGTGAGATTGAGAGGGAAGAGATTGAGAGTGGAGAGAGTGAGAGTGGAGAGAATGAGATTGGAGAATGTGAGAGCAGAGAGAGTGAGAACGGAGAGAGTGAGAGTGGAGCGAGTGAGTGTGGAGAGTGTGAGATTGGAAATAGCGTGTGCGGATAGACTGAGTGTGGAGTTAGTGAGAGTAGAGGGAGTGAAAGTGGAGATAGTGAGAGTGGAGAAACTGAGAGTGGAGAGAGTGATAGTGGAAATAATGAGAGTTGAGATAGTGAGATTGGAGAGAGTGAGAGTGGAGAACGTGTGAGTGGAGAGAGTGAGAGTGGAGTGAGTGATGCTGGAGAGGTCGAGAGTGGAGATAGTCAGAGTGGAGAGAGTGAGAGTGGAGGTGTTGAGAGAGGGGATATTGAGAGTCGAGATACTGAGGGCGGAGAGAGTGAGAGTGGAGGGACTGAGAGTGGAGACAGTGAGAGCGAAAAGAGTGAGAGTGGAGAGAGTGAGAGTGGAGAGAGTGAGAGCAGAGAGAGTGAGAATGGAGAGAGTGAGAGCATTTAGAGTGAGAGCAGACAGAATGAGGGTGGAGATTTTGAGAGTGGAGAGAGTGAGAGTGGAGAGATTGAGATCAGAGAGAGTGAGAGCAGAGAAAGTGAGAGTGGAGAGACAGTGAGTGGAGAGACTGAGCATGGAGAAAATGAGACTTGAGATAGTGTGAATGGAGAGAGTGAGACTGGAGAGAGTGGGAGTGGAGAGAGTGAGAGTGGAGGTAGTGAGAGTGGAGAGAGTGAGAGTGGAGAGAGTGAGTGTGGAGATAGTGAGAGTACAGAGAGTGAGAGTGGAGATTGTGACATTGGAGATAGTGAGAGTGGAGAGAGTGTGAGCGGAGAGATTGAGAGTGGAGAGAGTGAGAGTGGAGAGAGTGAGAGTGGAGATAGTGAGAGGGCAGAATGTGAGAGTGGTGAGAGTGAGAGTGGAGAGAGTGAGAGTGGAGAGAGTGAGACTGGAGATTGTGATGGAGAGATGGAGTTTGGAGATTGTGAGAGTGCAGATAGTGAGAGAGGAGTTATTGAGAGTGGAGAGAGTGAGAGTGGAGATAGTAAGAGTGAATAGAGTGAGAGTGTAGAGAGTGAGAGTGGAGATAGTGAGAGTGGAGATAGTGAGAGTAGAGTGAGAATGGAGAGAGTGAGTCGAGAGTGAGAGTGGAGAGAGTGAGTGTGGAGATACACAAAGTGGAGAAAGTGAGAGTGGAGATAGTGAGAGTACAGAGAGTGAGAGTGGAGATTGTGACATTGGAGATAGTGAGAGTGGAGATAGTGAGTGTGGAGATAGTGAGAGTGGAGAGAGTGACAGTGGAGAGAGTGAGAGTGGAGAGAATGAGATTGGTGATAGTGAGAGTGGAGAGCGTGAGATTGGAGAGATTTAGACTGGAGGAAGTGAGAGTGCAGAGAGTGATTGTGGAGATACTGAGATTGAAGAGAGTGAGAAGGAGAGAGTGAGAGTTGAGAGATTGATTGGCGAGAGTGAGACTGCAGAGAGTGTGAGTGCAGAAAGTGAGAGACGAGAGAATGAGTGTGGAGAGAGAGAGAGTGGAGTGAGTGAGAGTGGAGAGAATGAGAGTGGAGATAGTGAGAGGTTTGATAGTGAGTGTGGAGATAGTGAGCGTGGAGAGAGTGAGAGTGGAGGGAGTGAGAGTGGAGATAGGGAGAGTGGAGACAGTGACAGTGGAGAGTGTGAGAGTGGAATAGTGAGAGTAGAGATATTGAGAGTGGAGAGAGTGAGATTGGTGAGAGTGAGTGGAGAGAGTGAGAGTGGAAATATTGATTGTGGAGATACTGAGATTGGAGATAGTGAGATTGGAGATAGTGAGATTGGAGAGATCGAGAGTTGGGAGATTGAGTGGAGAGAGTGAGACTGGAGAGAGTGAGATTGGAGAGATTGAGAGTGGGGATAGTGAGAGTGGAGATAGTGAGAGTGGAGGGAGTGAGATTGGAGAAATGGAGAGAGGAGATAGTGAGAGTTGAGACAGTGAGAGTGGAGAGAGAGAGAGAGAGTGGAGATAGTGAGATTGGAGAGAGTGAGAATGGATGTAGTGAGAGTGGAGATATTGAGAGTGGAGAGAGTGAGTTTGGAGACTTTTAGAGTGGAGATATTGAGAGTGGAGAGAGTGACAGTGGAGAGAGTGAGAGTGGAAAGAGAGGGAGTAGGGATAGTGAGAGTGGAGAGAGTGAGAGTGGAGATAGTGAAAGTGGAGATATTGAGAGTGTAGAGAGTGAGAGTGGTGTGAGTGAGAGAGGAGAGAGAGCTTGTGAAGAAAGTGAGACTGGAGGGAGTGACAGTGGAACCTGTTAGAGTGGAAATAGTGAATGTGGAGTGATTGTGAGTGGAGAGAGTGAGAGTGGAGCGAGTGAGATTGCAGAGGGTGAGAGTGAAGTGTATGAGTGTAGCGATGGTGAAAGCGGAGAGATTGAGAGCGGAGAAAGTGAGGGAGGAGATAGTGAGAGTGGAGATCGTGATTGAGGAGATACTGTGATTGGAGAGAGTGAGAGTGGAGAGTGTGAGAGTTGAGAGATTGAGAGGAGAGAGTGAGACTGGAGAGAGTGAGAGTGGAGAAAGTGAGAGTGGAGAGAATGAGAGTGGTGAGAGTGAGACTGGAGTGAGTGAGAGTGGAGAGAATGAGAGTGGAGATAGTGAGAGTTTAGATAGTGAGTGTGCAGATAGTGAGAGTGGAGAAAGTAGAGATAATGAGAGTCGAAACAGAGTGATTCAAGAGAGTGAGAGTGGTAATAGTGCGAGTGGAGAGAAAGAGATTGGATATAGTGAGAGTGGAGTTAGTGAGAGTGGAGATAATGAAAGTGGAGAGAATGAGAAAGGAACTAGTGAGAGCGGAGAGATTCAGAGTGGAGAGATTGAAATTGGAGATAGTGAGAGTGCAGATAGTGACAGTGGAGATATCGAGAGTTGAGTGAGTCATGGTGGAGAGAGTGACAGAGGATAAAAATAAGAATGGAGATAGTGAGAGTGGAGATATGGTGAGTGGAGAGATTGAGAGTGGAGAGGGGGAGAGTGCAGATATTAAGAGTGGAGAGAGTGAGAGTGGAGAGAGTGAGATTGGTGAGATTGAGAGTGGAGATAGTGAGAGTGGACAGAATGAGAATGGAGATAGTGAGAGCGGAGATAGTGAGAGGGCAGAGTGTGAGATTGGTGAGACTGTGAGTGCAGAGAGTGACAGTGGAGACTGTGATTGTAGAGATATTGAGAGTGGAGAGAGAGCGGGTGGAGAGTTTGAGAGTGAAGATATTTAGAGGTGAGAGTGAGAGTGGGGATAGTGAGAGTGGAGAGAGTGAGATTGGAGAGAGTGAGGGTGGAGAGATTGAGAGTGGAGATAGTGAGAGTGGAGTGAATGAGAGAGGAGATAGTGAGTGTGGGGATAGTGAGAGTGGAGATAGTAAGAGTGGAGAGATTGAGGGTGGAGATAGTGAGAGTGGAGATAGAGAGAGTGTAGATATTGAGTTTGGAGATAGAGAGAGCGGTGAGAGTGAGTGTGGAGGGAGTGAGAATGGAGATAGTGAGAGTGGAGATAGTGAGATTGGAGACAGTGACAGTGGAGTGAGTGAGAGTGGAGAAAGTGAGTGTGGAGATGTTGAGAGTGGAGAGAGTGAGATTGGTGAGAGTTAGAGTGGAGAGAGTGAGATTCGAGAAATTCAGACTGGAGATAGTAAGAGTAGAAAGAGTGAGAGTGGAAAGAGCGAGAGTGGAGAGATTGCGATTTGAGATAGTGAGATTGGAAAGAGTGAGAGTGGAGAAAGTGAGAGTGGAGAGAGTGAGAGTGGAGAGAGGGAGAGTGGAGATATTGTGATTGGAGAGATTGGGAGTGGAGAGAGTGAGAGTGGAGATAGTAAGAGTGGAGAGAGTGAGAGTGGAGAGAGTGAGATTGGAGAGATTGAGAGTGGAGATAGTGAGAGTGCAGAGAGTGAGAGTTGAGATAGTGACTTTGGAGATAGTGTGAGTGGAGAGAGTGAGTGTGGAGATAGTGAGAGTGGAGAGAGTGATAATGGAGAGATTGAGATTGGAGAGAGTGAGATTGGAGATAGTGAGAGTGGAGACAGTGAGATTGGAGTGATTGAGAGTGGAGACAGTGAGAGTGGAGATAGTGATTGTGGAGATACTGAGATTGAAGGGAGTGAGAGTTGAGAGAATGAGTGGTGAGAGTGAGACTGCAGAGAGTGAGAGCGGAGAAGAGTGAGACCGGAGAGAATTTTTGTGGAGAGAGTGAGATTGGAGAGGGTGACAGTGCAGAGAATGAGAGTGGAGTTAGTTAGTGGAGTGAGTGTGGAGATCGTGAGCGTGCTGAGAATCTGAGTGGAGAGAGTGAGAGTGGAGAGAGTGAGATTGCAGAGAGTGAGATTGCAGAGAGTGAGAGTGCAGATAGTGAGAGTGGAGATAGTGAGAGTGGAGATAGTGAGTGTGGAGAGAGTGAGAGTGGAGATAGTGAGATTGCAGAGAGTGAGATTGCAGAGAGTGAGAGTGGAGATAGTGAGATTGGAGATAGTGAGATTGCAGAGAGTGAGAGTGGAGATAGTGAGAGTGGAGATAGTAGGAGTGGAGAAAGTGAGAATGCAGATAGTGAGAGGGGAGATAGTGAGAGGGCAGAATGTGTTAGTGGTGAGATTGAGAGTGGAGAGAGTGAGACTGGAGATTGTGATTGTCGAGATACTGAGAGTGGAGAGAGTGAGAGGGGAAATAGTGAGAGTAGAGATATTGAGAGTCAAGATAGAGTGAATCGAGAGAGTGAGAGTGGCGATAGCGAGAGTGGAGAGAGTGAGATTGAATATAGTGATAGTGCAGAAAGTGAGAGTGGAGATAGTGAGAGTGGAGAGAGTGAGAGTGGAGAGATTGAGATTGGAGATAGTGAGAGTGGAGATAGGGAGAGTGGAGAGAGTGAGAGTGGAAACAGTGAGAGTAGAGATATTGAGAGTCGAGATAGAGTGATTCGGAAAAGTGAGTGTGGCGATTGCGCAAGTGGACTGAATGAGAATGCATATAGTGAGAGTGGAGTTAGTGGGAGTGGAGATAATGAAAGTGGAGAGAATGAGTTTGGAGATACTGAGAGCGGAGAGAGTCAGAGTTGGGAGATTGAGTTTGGTGATAGTGAGAGTGCAGATAGTGAGAGAGAGATATTGAGAATGGAGAGAGTGAGAGTGGAGATAGTAAGAGTGGAGAGAGTGAGAGCACAGTTAGAGTGGAGATAGTGAGAGTGGAGGTAGTGAGAGTGGAGATGCGAGAGTGGAGAGAGTGAGAGTAGAGTGAAAGTGGAGATAGTGAGAGTGGAGATAGTGAGAGTGGAGAGAGTGGAGAGAGTGCGAGTGGAGAGAGTGAGTCAAAAGAGTGAGACTGGAGAGAGTGAGTGTAGAGATAGTGAGAGTGGAGAGAGTGAGAGTGGAGAGAGTGAGAGAGGATTGAGTGAGGTTGGAGAGAGTGAGTGGAGATAGTGAGAGGTTAGATAGTGAGAGTGGAGGTACTTAGAGTGGAGAGAGATATATTGAAGATAGTGCGAGTGGAGATGGTGAGAGTTGTGCGACTGAGAGTGGATAGATTGGGAATGGCGAGAGTGAGAGTGGAGATAGACAATTTCGAGAAAGTGAGAGTGGAGATAGTGAGAGTGCAGAGTGAGAGTGGGTTTAGTGACTTTTGAGATAGTGAGAGTGGAGATATTGAGTGTGGATAGTGTGAGTGGAGAGAGTGACAGTGGAGATAGTAAGAGTGGAGATAGTGAGAGTGGAGAGAGCGACATTGGAGAGAGTGAGAGTGGAGAAAGTGAGAGTGGAGATAGTGATTGTGTAGATACTGAGATGGAAGAGCATGAGAGTGGAGACATTGAGAAATGAGAGATTGAGTGGCGAGAGTGTGACTGGAGAGAGTGAGAATGGAGAAAGCGTGAGAGGAGGGAATGAGTGTGGAGAGAGTGAGAGTGGAGAGAGTGAGAGTGGAGAGAATAAGAGTGGATTTAGTGAGAGGTTCGATAGCGAGTGTGGAGATAGTGAGAGTGGAGAGATTGAGAGTGGAAACAGTGAGAGTAGAGATATTGAAAGTCGAGAAAGTGTGAGTCGTGATAGTGAGAGTGGGGATAGTGAGAGTGGAGAGAGTGAGAGTGGAGATAGTGAGATTGGAGAGATTCAGAGTGGGGAGATTGAGATTGGAGATAGTGAGAGTGCAGATAGTGAGGGAGGATATATTGAGAGTGGAGATAGTGAGAGTGGAGAGAGGGAGAGTGGAGATATTGAGAGTGGAGTGAGTCAGAATGGAGAGAGTGAAAGTGGAGCCAGTAAGAGTGAGATAGCGAGAGTGGAGAGTGTTTGAGTGGAGAGATTGAGAGTGGAGAGAGTGACAGCGGAGATAGTGAGAGTGGAGATAGTGAGAGTGGAGTTAGTGTGAGTGGAGAGAGTGAGATTGGAAAGTCTGAGAGTGGAGAAAGTGAGAGTTGAGAGATTGAGTGACGAGAGTGTGAGTGGAGAAAGTGAGAGAGGAGGGCATGAGTGTGGAGAGAGTGAGAGTGGAGTGAGTGAGAGTGGAGAGAATGAGAGTGGAGTTAATGAGAGGTTCGATCGTGAGTGTGGAGATAGTGAGAGTGGAGAGAGTGAGAGTGGAAACAGTGAGAGTAGAGATATTGAGAGTCGAGATAGAGTGTGTCGAGATAGTGAGAGTGGCAATAGCGAGAGTGGAGAGAGTGAGAGTGGAGATAGTGTGAGTGGAGATAGTGAGAGTGGACAGAATGAGAATGGAGATAGTGAGAGTGGAGAGATTCAGAGTGGAGAGATTGAGATTGGAGGTAGTGAGAGTGGAGAGAGGGAGAGTGGAGATATTGAGAGTGGAGTGATTCACAGTGGAGAGAGTGACATTGGAGCCAGTAAGAGTGGAGATAGTCAGAGTGGAGAGAGTGTGAGTGGAGAGATTGAGAGTGGAGAGAGTGAGAGCGGAGAAAGTGAGATTGGAGAGATTGAGAGTGGAGATAGTGAGAGTGGAGAGAGGGAGAGTGGAGATATTGAGAGTGGAGTGATTCACAGTGGAGGGAGTGACAGTGGAGCTAGTAAGAGTGGAGATAGTCAGAGTCGAGAGAGTGTGAGTGGAGAGATTGAAAGTGAAGAGAGGGAGAGCGGAGAAAGTGAGATTGGAGAGATTGAGACTGGAGATAGTGAGAGTGGAGATAGTGAGAGTGTAGGGAGTGAGATTGGAGAGAGTGAGAGTGTAGATAGTAAGATTGGAGATAGTGAGCGTGGAGAGAGTTTGAGTGGAAATAGTGAGAGTAGAGCTATTAAGAGGTGAGATATAGTGAGTTGAGAGTGTGAAAGTGGCGATAGCAAGAGTGGAGAGAGTGACAATGGAGACAATAAGAGTGGAGATAGGGAGATTGGAGAGAGTGTGAGTGGAGAGATTGAGAGTGGAGAGTGTGAGAGTGGAGAGAGTGACAATGGAGATAGTGAGAGGGAAGCGTGTGAGAGTGGTGAGAATGAGAGTGGTGAGAGTGACAGTGGACTTTGTGATTGTGGAGATAGTGAGAGGGGACAAAGTGAGATTGGAGAGTGTGAGAGTGGAGATAGTTAGAAGTGAGAATGTGAGTGGGGATAGTGAGAGTGGAGAGATTCAGAGTGGAGAGATTGAGATTGGAGATAGTGAGAGTGCGGATAGTGAGAGAGGAGATATTGAGAGTGGCGATAGTGAGAGTGGAGAGAGTGTGAGTGAAGAGATTGAGAGTGGAGCGACTGAGAGTGGAGAGAGTGAGAGTGGAGAGAGTGAGAGTGGAGATAGTGAGTGTGGAGATAGTGAGAGTGTAGATAGTAAAAGTGGAGAGAGTGAGGGTGGAGATAGTTGGAGTGGAGATAGTGAGAGTGGAGAGAGTGAGATTGGAGAGAGTGAGACTGGAGGAAGTGAGAGTGGAGATATTGAATTTGGAGATAGAGCAAGTGGAGAGAGTCAGTGTGGAGATTGTGCGAGTGGAGAAATTGAGAGTGGAGAGATTGAGAGCAGAGACAATGAGAGTGGAGAGAGTGTGAGTGGAGATATTGAGATTGGAGAGTAAGAGTGGATATTGTGTGAGTGGAGAAATTGAGAGTGGAGAGACTGAGAATGGAGAGAGTGAGAGTGGAGAGAGTGAGTGTGAAGAGTGTGAGAGTGGAGAGAGTGAGAGTGGAGACAGTGAGAGCAGAGATAGTGAGAGTGGGAGAGCGTGAATGCAGACAGTGAGAGTGGAGAGTGTGAATGTGAAGATATTGAGAGAGAAGAGAGTGTGAGTGGGGACAGTGAGAGTAAAGAGAGTGAGATTGGAGAGAGTGTGTGTGGAGAGAGTGAGAGTGGAGATAGTGACAGTGGAGAGGGTGAGAGCAGAGAGAGTGTGCATGTGCATAGTGAGAGTGGACAGAGTGAGAGTTGAGTGAGTGAGAGAGCAGATAGTGAGACTGGAGTTCGAGAGAGGTGAATTAGTGAGAGTGGCGATAGCGAGTGCGGAGAAAGTGGTTGTGGAAAAAGCGTGTGTGGAGAGAGTGAGAGTGTAGAAAGTGAGAGTGGAGATAGTGATGGTGGACATACTGAGATGGAAGAGAGTGAGAGTGGAGAGAGGGAGAGTTGAGAGATTGAGTGGCGAGAGTGAGACTGGAGAGAGTGAGAGTGGAGAAAGTGAGTGAGGAGAGAATGAGTGTGGAAAGAGTGAGAATGGAGTGAGTGAGAGTGGAGAGAATGAGAGTGGAGTTAGGGAGAGGTTCGATAATGAGCGTGGAGATAGTGAGCGTGGAGAGAGTGAGAGTAGAGATATTGAGAGTCGAGATAGAGTGAGTCGAGAGTGTGAAAGTGGCGATAGCAGGAGTGGAGAGAGTGAGAGTGGATATAGTGAGAGTGGAGATAATGAGAGTGGAGATAGTGAAAGTGGAGACAATGACAATGGAGATAGTGAGAGCGGAGAGATTCAGAGTGGAGAGATTGAGATTGGAGACAGTGAGAGTGCGGATAGTGAGAGAGCAAAAATTGAGAGTGGATTTGGTGAGAGTGGAGAGAGGGAGAGTGGAGATATTGAGAGTGGAGTGAGTCACAGTGGAGAGAGTGACAATGGAGCCAATAAGAGTGGAAATAGGGAGAGTGGAGAGAGTGAGTGGAGAGATTGAGAGTGGAGAGTGCAAGAGTGGAGAGAGTGAGATTTGAGACATTGAGAGTGAATATAGTGAGATTGAAGAGAGTGAGAGGGAAGGGTGTGAGAGTGGTGAGAGAGAGAGTGGAGAGAGTGATAGTGGAGTATGTGATTGTGGAGATAGTGAGAGGTGACAGAGTGAGACTGGAGAGTATGAGAGTGGAGATAGTTAGAGGTGAGAGCGAGAGTGGGGATAGTGAGAGCGGAGAGATTCAGTGTGGAGAGATTGAGAATGGAGATAGTGCGGATAGTGAGAGAGGAGATACTGAGAATGGACATAGTGAGAGTGGAGAGAGTGTGAGTGAAGAGATTGAGAGTGGAGAGAGTGAGAGTGGAGAGAGTGAGAGTGGATAGATTGGGGGGAAAGAGTCAGAGTGGAGATAGTGAGATTGGAGTGAGTAAGCGTGGAGATAGTGAGTGTGGCGATAGTGAGAGTGGAGATAGTAAAAGTGGAGAGAGTGAAGGTGAAGATAGTGAGAGTGGAGATATAGAGTGGAGAGAGTGAGAGTGGAGAGAGTGAGAGTGGAGATAGTGAGAGTGGAGATATTGAATTTGGAGATAGAGCGAGTGGAGAGAGTGACAGTGGAGATTGTGATTACGGACATAGTGAGAGTGGAGACAGTGAGAGAGGAGAGAGTGAGAGTGAGAGTGGAGATTGTGAGAGTGGAGAGAGTGAGAGTCGAAAGGGTGAGAGTGAAGAGAGTTCGTGTGTGCATAGTTAGAGTGGAGAGACTGAGAGTTGAGTGGGTGAGAGAGCAGATAGTGAGACTGGAGATCGAGAGAGTCGAGTTAGTGAGAGTGGAGATAGCGAATGCGGAGAGAGTGGTAGTGGAAAAACCGTTTGTGGAGAGAGTGACAGTGGAGAAACTGAGAGTGGAGAGAGTGAGAGTGGAGATAATGACAGTTGAGATAGTGAGATTGGAGACAGTGAGAGTGCAGAAAGTGAGAGTGCCGAGAGTGAGCCTGGAGAGAGTGAGTGTGTAGAAAGTGAGAGTGGAGAGAGTGAGAGTGGAAAGACCGAGAGTGGACAGATTGAGAGTTGAGATAGTGAGATTGGAGTGAGTGAGAGTGGAGAAAGTGAGGGTGGAGACAGTGAGAGTGGAGAGAGTGAGAGTGCAGATAGTCAGAGTGGATATAGTGAGATTGGAGATAGTAAGATTGGAGATAGTGAGAGTGGAAATCGTGAGAGTAGAGATATTGAGAGTCGAGATAGAGTGAGTCGAGAGAGTGTGAGTGGCGATACCGAGAGTGGAGAGAGTGAGAGTGGATATAGGGAGAGTGGAGATAGTGAGAGTGGAGAGAATGAGAATGGAGATTGTGAGAGCGGAGAGATTGAGAGTGGAGATAGACAGAGTGGAGATAGTGAGTGTGGAGAGAGTGTGATTGGAAATAATGAGAGTGGAGTAAATGAGAGTGGAGAGAATGAGAGTGGTGAGAGTGAGAATGGAGTGAGTGAGAGTGAAGAGAATGAGAATGGAGATAATGAGAGGTTAGATATTGAGTGTGGAGATAGTGAGAGTGGCGAGAGTGAGAGTGGAGATAGTGAGAGTGGCGAGAGTGAGAGTGGAGACAGTGAGAGTGGAGATAGTCAGAGTGGAGATAGTGAGAGTGGAGAGAGAGAAAGTGGAAATAGTGAGAGTAGAGATATTCAGTTTCGAAATAGAGTGTTTCAAGAGAGTGAGAGTGGAAATAGCGTGAGTGGAGAGAATGACAGTGGATATAGTGAGAGTGGAGATAATGAGAGTGGAGGTAGTGAAAGTGGAGACAATAAGAATGGAGATAGTGAGAGTGGAGAGATTCAGAGTGGAGAGATTGAGACTGGAGATTGTGAGAGTGCAGATAGTGAGAGAGGAGATATTGATAGTACAGATAGTGAGAGTGGAGTGAGTGAGAGTGGAGATATTGAGAGTGGAGTGAGTCACAGTGGAGAGAGTGACAGTGGAGCCAATAAGAATGGAAATAGTGAGAGTGGAGAGAGTGTGAGTGGAGACACTGAGAGTGGAGAGAGGCAGAGTGGAGATAGAGGTGAGAGCGAGAGTGGGGATAGTGAGAGCGGAGAGATTCAGAGTGGAGAGATTGAGTTTGGAGATAGTGCGGATAGTGAGAGAGGAGAAATTGAGAGTGGAGATAGTGAGAGTGGAGAGAGTGTGAGTGAAGAGATTGAGAGTAGAGAGAGTGAGAGTGGAGAGAGGGAGAATGGAGAGAGTGAGGGTGGAGAGAGTGAGAGTGGAGATAGTGAGAGTAGAGTGAGTGAGAGTGGAGATAGTGAGTGTGGAAATAGTGACAGTGGAGATAATAAAAGTGGAGAGAGTGAGAGTGGAGATAGTGAGAGTGGAGATATTGAGAGTGGAGAGAGTCAGAGTGGAGAGAGTGAGAGTGGAGATAGAGTGGAGAAATTGAATTTGGAGATAGAGCGATTGGAGAGAGTGAGAGTGGAGATTGTGCGAGTGGAGAAATTGAGACTGAAGAGATTGAGAGCAGAGACAATGAGAGTGGAGATATTGAGATTGGAGATACAGAGTGGAGAGAATGAGATTGGAGATAGTGAGAGTGCGGATAGTGAGAGAGGAGATATTGAGAGAGGTGATAGTGAGAGTGGAGAGAGGGAGTGTGGAGATATTGAGAGTGAAGTGTGTCACAGTGGAGAGAGTGACAGTGGAGCCAGTAAGAGTGGAGATAGTGAGAGTGGAGAGAGTGTGAGTGGAGAGATTGAGAGTGGAGAGAGTGACAGTGGAGAGACTGAGTTTGGAGAGATTGAGAGTGGAGATAGTGAGATTGGAGAGAGTGAGAGTGTAGAAAGTGAGAGTGGAGATAATGAGAAAGCAGAGAGTTAGAGTGGAGATAGCGACTTTGGAGATAGTGAGAGTGGAGATAGTGAGTGTGGAGATAGTGAGAGTGGAGACAGTGACATTCGAGAGAGTGAGAGTGGAGATAGTGAGAGCGGAGATAGTGAGAGTGCAAGGAGTGAGATTGGAAAGAGTGAGAGTGTAGAAAGTGAGAGCGGAGATAGTGATGGTGGAGATGCTGAGATTGAAAAGAGTGAGAGTGGAGAGAGTGTGAGTGGAGAAAGTGAGAGAGGAGAGGATGAATCTGGAGAGAGTGAGAGTGGAGTGAATGAGAGTGTAGATAGTGAGAGTGGAGAGAGTGAGAGTGGAGAGCGTGAGAGTGGAGAGAGTGAGAGTGGAGAGAGTGAGAGTGGAGAGTGTGAGAGTGGAGATAGTGAGAGTGGAAAGAGTGAGTGTGGAGAAACTGAGTGTGGAGAGAGTGAGACTGGAGAGAGTGAGAGTGGAGATAGTGAGAGTGGAGATAGTGAGAGTGGAGATAGTGAGAGTGGATAGGGTGTGAGCGGAGATAGTGAGAGTGGAGATAGTGCGAGTGAAGTTCGTGAGTGTGGATAGAGTGAGACTGCAGATAGTCAGGTTGGAGATATTGAGATTGGAGATAGTGGGATTGGAGATAGTGAGAGTGGAGAGAGTGTGAGTGGAAATAGTGAGAGTGGAGATAGTGAGAGTGGAGATATTGAGAGTGGAAGGAGTGAGATTGGAGAGAGTGAGAGTGTAGAAAGTGAGAGTGGAGATAGTGAAGGTGGAGATACTGAGATTGAAGAGAGTGAGAATGGAAAGAGTGAGAGTTGACAGATTGAGTGGCGAGAGTGAGACTGGAGAGAGTGAGAGTGGAGAAAGTGAGACAGGAGAGAATGAGTGTGGAGAGAGTGAGAGTGGAGAGAGTGAGAGAGGAGATAGTCAGAGTGGAGAGAGTGAGAGTGGAGAAATTGAGTGTGGAGAGAGTGTGAGTGGAGTGAGTGAGAGTGGAGATAGTGAGAGTGAAGAGATTGAGACTGGAGAGAGTGAGAGTGGTGATAGTGAGAGTGGAGATAGTCAGAGTGGAGAGAGAGAGAGTGGAGATAGTCAGGTTGGAGATAGTGAGATTGGAGATAGTGAGATTGGAGATAGTGCGAGTGGAGAGAGTGTGAGTGGAAATAGTGAGAGTAGAGATATTGAGAGTCGAAATAGAGTGAGTCGAGAGTATGAAAGTGGCGAAATCAAGAGTGAAGAGAGTGAGAGTGGATATAGTGAGAGTGGAGATAGTGAGAGTGGAGAGAGTGAGAGTGGAAATAGTGAAAGTGGAGACAATGAGAATGGAGATAATGAGAGCGGAGAGATTCAGAGTGGAGAGATTGAGATTGGAGATAGTGAGAGCACGGATATTGAGAGAGGAGATAGTGAGAGTGGAGAGAGGTATAGTGGACATATTGAGAGTGGAGTGAGTCACAGTGGAGAGAGTGACAGTAGAGCCAGTAAGAGTGGAGATAGTGAGAGTGGAGAGACTGTGAGTGGAGAGATTGAAGGTGGAGAGACTGGCAGTGGAGTGAGTGAGATTGGAGAGATTGAGAATGGAGAAAGTGAGACTGCAGATAGTGAGAGGGAAGCGTGTGAGAGTGGTGAGAGTGAGAATGGAGAGAGTGACAGTTTAGATTGTGATTGTGGACATAGTGAGAGTGGAGAGAGTGAGAGTGGAGATTGTGCGAGTGGAGAAATTGAGAGTGGAGAGATTGAGAGCAGAGACAGTGAGATTGGAGAGAGTGTGAGTGGAGACAGTGAGAGCAGGGAGATTGAGAACAGAGAGAGTGAGAGTGGAGAGAGTGAATGTGGAGATAGTGAGAGTGGAGATAGTGAGTGTGGAGATAGTGAGAGTGCAGATAGTCAGGTTGGAGACAGTGTGATTGGAGATAGTGAGATTGGAGATAGTGAAATTGGAGATAGTGTGAGTGGAAATAATGAGAATAGAGATATTGAGAGTCGAAATAGAGTGAGGCGAGAGTATGAAAGTGGCGACAGCAAGAGTGAAGAGAGTGAGAGTGGATATAGTGAGAGTGGAGATAGTGAGAGTGGATATAGTGAGAGTGGAGATAGTGAGAGTGGAGACAATGAGAATGGTGAGAGTGAGAACGGAGAGATTCAGAGTGGAGAGATTGAGATTGGAGATACTGAGAGTGCGGATAGTGAGAGAGGAGATGGTGAGAGTGGAGAGAGGTATAGTGGAGATATTGAGAGTGGAGTGAGTCACAGCGGAGAGAGTGGCAGTGGAGCCAGTATGAGTGGAGATAGTGAGAGTGGAGAGAGTGTGAATGGAGAGATTGAAGGTGGAGAGAGTGACAGTGGAGAGAGTGATTTTGGAGGGATTGAGAATGGAGATAGTGAGACTGGAGATAGTGAGAGGGAAGCGTGTGAGAGTGGTTAGAGTGAGAGTGAGAGTGGAGAGAGTGACAGTGGAGATTGTGATTGTGGACATAGTGAGAGTGGAGAGAATGAGAGTGGAGATATTGAGTTTGGAGATAGAGAGAGTGGAGAGAGTGAGAGTGGAGATTGTGCGAGTGGAGAAATTGAGAGTGGAGAGATTGAGAGCAGAGACAGTGAGAGTGGAGAGAGTTTGAGTGGATATAGTGAGAGCAGAGAGAGTGAGAAAAGAAGAGTGAGATTGGAGAGAGTGTGTATGAAGATGTGAAGGTGGAGAGAGTGAGAGCGGAGTGAGTGAGAGCAGAGATAGTGAGAATGGAGAGAGCGTGAATGCAGACAGTGAGAGTGGAGAGTGTGAATGTGAAGATACTGAGAGGGAAGAGAGTGTGAGTGGGGACAGTAAGAGTAAAGAGAGTGAGAGTGGAGAGAGTGAGAGTGGAGAGAGTGCGCATGTGCATAGTGAGAGTGGAGAGAGTGAGAGTTGAGTGAGTGAGAGACTAGATAGTGAGACTGGACATCGAGAGAGGTGAATTAGTGAGAGTGGAGATAACGAGTGCTGAGAGAGTGGTAGTGGAAAAAGTGTGTGTGGAGAGAGTGAGAGTAAAGATAGTGAGAATAGAGGGAGTGAGAGTGGAGAGAGTGAATGTGGAGATAGTGTGAGTGGAAGGAGTGAGAGTGGAAAGTGTGAGACTAGAGAGAGTGAGTCAAGAGAGTGAGACTGGAGAGACCGATTTTTGAGATAGTGAGAGTAGAGAGAGTGAGAGCGGAGAGAGTGAGGGAGGAGAGAGTGAGAGTGGGGAGAATGAGAGTGGAGATAGTGAGAGTGGAGAGAGTGAGAGTGGAGATAGTGAGAGTGGAGACAGTGAGTGTGGGGAGAGTGAGAGTGCAGGTAGTTAGGTATGAGATAGTGAGATTGGAGATAGTGAGATTGTAGATAGTGAAAGTGGAGAGAGTGTGAGTGGAAATAGTGAGAGTGGAGATATTGAGAGTCGAAATAGAGTGTGTCGAGAGTATGAAAGTGGCGACAGCAAGAGTGAAGAGAGTGAGAGTGGAGATAGTGAGAGTGGAGATAGTGAAAGTGGAGACAATAAGAATGGAGATAGTGAGAGTGGAGAGATTCAGAGTGGAGAGATTGAGACTGGAGATAGTGAGTGTGCGGATAGTGAGAGAGGAGATATTGAGAGAGGTGATAGTGAGAGTGGAGACACGGAGAGTGGAGATATTGAGAGTGCAGTGAGTCACAGTGGAGAGAGTGACAGTGGAGCCAGTAAACGTGGAGATAGTGAGAGTGGAGAGAGTTTGAGAGGAGAGATTGAGAGTGGAGAGAGTGACAGTGGAGAGTGAGATTGGAGAGATTGAGAGTGGAGATAGTGAGGGTGCAGAGAGTGAGAATGGAGATAGTGAGATGGAGATAGTGAGAGGGAAGTGTGTGAGAGTGGTGAGAGTGAGAGTGGAGAGAGTGAGAGTGGAGATTGTGATTGTGGACATAGTGTGAGTGGAGAGTATGAGAGTGGTGAGTGTGAGAGTGAAGAGAGTTATTGGTGAGAGTGAGAGTGGAGATAGTGAGAGTGGAGAGATTGAGAGTGGATAGAATGAGGGTGGTGAGAGTGAGAGTGGAGATAATGAGAGTGGAGATAGTGAGAGTGGAGATAGTGAGCGTGGAGATAGTGAGAGTGAAGATAGTAAGATTGGCAAGAGTGAGGGTGGAGATAGTTAGAGTGGAGAGAGTGAGAGTGCACAGTGTGAGAGTGGAGATTGTGAGATGGAGATATTGAGAGTGGAGAGATTGAGAGCAGCGACAGTGAGAATGGAGAGAGTGTGAGTGGAGATAGGGAGAGCAAAGTGAATGAGAGCAGAGATATTGAGAGTGGAGAGAGCGTGAATGCAGACAGTGAGAGTGGAGAGTGTGACTGTGAAGATAGTGAGAGAGAAGAGAGTGTGAGTGGGGACAGTGAGAGTAAAGAGAGTGAGATTGGAGAGAGTGAGAGTGGAAATTGTTAGAGTGGAGATAGTGAGAGTGAAAAGGGTGAGAGTGAAGAGAGTGCGAGTGTGCATAGTGAGAGTGGAGAGAGTGAGAGTTGAGTGAGTGAGAGAGCAGATAGTGAGACTAGAGTTCGAGAGAGTCGAGTTAGAGAGTGGAGATAGCGAGTGCGGAGATAGTGGTAGTGGGAAAATCATGTGTGGAGAGAGTGATGGTGGAGATAGTGATTTTAGAAGGAGTGAGAGGAGAGAATGAGAGTGGAGAAACTGAGAGTGGAGAGAGAGAGAGTAGAGATATTGAGAGTCGAGATAGAGTGAGTCGATAGAATGTGAGTGGTGATAGCGAGTGTGGAGAGAGTAAGAGTAGATATAGTGAGAGTGGAGATAGTGAGAGTGTAGAGAATGAGAATGGATATAGTGACAGTGGAGAGATTCAGAGTGGAGAGATTGAGATTGGAGTTAGTGAGAGTGCGGATAGTGAGAGAGGAGATAATGAGAGTGGAGATGGTGAGAGTGGAGATAGGGAGAGAAGAGATATTGAGAGTGTGGTGAGTCCCAGAGGAGAGAGTGACAGTGGAGGCAGTAAAAGTGGAGAGAGTCTGAGTGGAGAGATTGAGACTGGAGTGAGTGAGAGTGGAGAGAGTGAGATTGGAGAGATTGAGAGTGGAGATAGTGAGAGTGGAGAGAGTTAGAGTGGAAATACTGAGAGTAGAGTGAGTCACGGTTGAGAGAGTGACAGTGGAGCCAATAAGAATGGAAAAAGTGAGAGTGCAGAGAGTGTGAGTGGAGAGATTGAGAGTGCAGATAGTTAGGTTGGTGATAGTGAGATTGGAGATAGTGAGATTGGAGATAGTGAGAGTGGAGAGAGTGTGAGTGGAAATAGTGAGAGTCAAGATATTGAGAGTCGGGATAGAGTGAGTCGAGAGTGTGAAAGTGGCGATAGCAAGAGTGAAGAGAGTGAGAAAGGATATAGTGAGGATGGAGTTAGTGAGAATGGAGATAATGAAAGTGGAGACAATGAGAATGGAGATAGTGAGAGCGGGGAGATTCAGTGTGGAGAGATTGAGATTGGAGATAGTGAGAGTGCGGATAGTTAGAGAGGAGATATTGAGAGAGGAGATAGTGAGATTGGAGAGAGGGAGAATGGAGATATTGAGAGTGGAGTGAGTCACAGTGGAGAGAGTGACAGTGGAGCCAGTAAGAGTGGAGATAGTGTGAGTGGAGAGAGTGTGAGTGGAGCGATTGAGAGTGGTGAGAGTGACAGTGGAGAGAGTGAGATTGGAGGGATTGAGGAGGAGATAGACAGAGTGCAGAGAGTTAGAATAGAGATAGTGAGATTGGAGAGAGTGAGAGTGTAGTAAGTGAGAGTGGAGATAGTGAGAGTGCAGAGAGTGAGAGTGGAGATAGTGACTTTGGAGATAGTGAGAGTGGAGATAGTGAGAGTGGATAGAATGACAGAGGAGAGAGTGAGAGTGGAGAGAGTGTGAGTGGAGAGATTGAGAGTGGAGAGAGTGACAGTGGAAAGAGTGAGATTGGAGAGATTGAGAGTGGAGATAGTTAGGTTGGTGATAGTGAGATTGGAGATAGTGAGAATGGAGAGAGTGTGAGTGGAAATAGTGAGAGTAGAGTTATTGAGAGTCAAGATAGAGTGAGTCGAGAGTTTGAAAGTGGCGATAGCGAGATTGAGAGTGGAGATAGTGAGAGTGCACAGAGTGAGAGTAGAGATAGTGAGATTGGAGAGAGTGAGAGTGTAGTAAGTGAGAGTGGAGATAGTGAGAGTGCAGAGAGTGATAGTGGAGATAGTGACTTTTGAGATAGTGAGAGTGGAGATAGTGAGTGTGGAGATAGTGAGAGTGGAGAGAATAACGGTGGAGAGAGTGAGAGTGTAGAAAGTGAGAGTGGAGATAGTGATGGTGGAGATAGTGAGAGTGGAAAGAGTGAGATTGGAGAGAGTGAGAGTGGAGATAGTGAGAGCGGTGAGGTTCAGTGTGTACAGTTTGAGATCGAAGATAGTGAGAGTGCGGCTAGTGAGGGAGGAGATATTGAGAGTGGAGACAGTGAGAGTGGAGAGAGGGGGAGTGGAGATATTGAGAGTGGAGTGAGTCACAGTGGAGAGAGTGACAGTGGAGCCAGAAAGAGTGGAGATAGTGAGAGTGGAGAGAGTGTGAGTGTAGAAATTGAGAGTGGAGAGATTGAAAGCAGAGACAGTGAGAGTGGAAAGCGTGTGAGTGGAGATAGTGTGAGAACGGAGAGAGTGTGAGTTGAGAAAGTGAGTGTGGAGATAGTGAGAGTGGAGAGAGTGACATTGGAGAGAGTGAGAGTGGAGATAGTGAGAGTGGAGATAGTGAGGGAGGAGAGAGTTAAATTGGAGAGAGTGAGAGTGTAGAAAGTGAGAGTGGAGATAGTGATGGTGGTAATACTGAGATGGAAGAGAGTGAGAGTGGAGAGATGAGAGTGGAGAGATTGATTGGCGAGAGTGAGTCTGGAGAGAGTGTGAGTGGAGAAAGCGAGAGAGGAGAGAATGAGTGTAGAGCGAGTGAGAGTGGAGATAGTGAGCGTGGAGATAGTGAGAGTGGAGATAGTGAGTGTGGAGAGAGTGAGTGTGCAGATAGTCAGGGTGGAGATAGTGAGATTGGAGATAGTGAGATTGGAGATAGTGAGAGTGGAGAGAATGAGAGTGGAGTTAGTGAGAGGTTCGATAGTGAGCGTAGAGATAGTGAGCGTGGAGAGAGTGAGAGTGGAGAGAGTGAGAGTGGAGGTAGTGTGAGTGGAGATAGTGAGAGTGCAGATAGTGAGTGTGGAGAGAGTGAGAGTTCGGATAGTCAGGGTGGAGATAGTGAGATTGGACATAGTGAGATTGGAGATAGTGAGAGTGGAGAGAGTGTGAGTGGAAATAGTAAGAGTAGAGATATTGAGAGTTGAGATAGATTGAGTCGAGAGTGTGAAAGTGGCGATAGTAAGAGTGGAGAGAGTGAGAGTGGATATAGTGAAAGTGGAGACAATGAGAATGGAGATAGTGAGAGCAGAGAGATTCATAGTGGAGAGATTGTGATTGGGGATAGTGAGAGTGCGGAAAGTGGGAGAGGAGATATTGAGAGTGCAGATAGTGAGAGTGGAGAGAGGGATAGTGGAGATATTGAGAGTGGAGTGAGTCACAGTGGAGAGAGTCACAGTGGAGCCAGTAAGGTTGGAAATAGTGAGAGTGGAGACAGTGTGAGTGGAGAGATTGAGAGTGGAGGGATTGAGAGTGGAGACAGTGAGATTGGAGAGATTGAGAGTGTAATAGTGAGAGTGGAGAGAGTGAGAATGGAGATAGTGAGAGGGAAGCGTGTGAGAGGGGTGAGAGTGAGAGTGGAGAGACTGACATTGGAGACTGTTATTGTGGACATAGTTAGAGTGGAGAGGTTGAGAGTGGAGAGTGTGAGAGTCGAGATAGTTAGTGGTGAGAGTGAGAGTGGGGATAGTGAGAGTGGAGATTGCGCGAGTGAAGAAATTGCGAGTGGAGAGAGTGAGAGTGGAGAGAGTGAGTGTGAAGAGTGTGAGAGTGGAGGGAGTGAGAGCGGAATGAGTGAGAGTGGAGGGATTGAGAGTGAAGAGAGTGAGAGTGGAGATAGTGAGAGTGGAGAGAGTGAGTGTGGGGAGAGTGAGGGTGAAGAGAGTGAGAGTGGAGATAGTGAGATTAGTGATAGTGAGTGTGGAGATAGTGAGTGTGGATTTAGTGAGAGTGGAGTTTGTGCGAGTGAAGAAATTGAGAGTGGAGAGAGTGAGAGTGGAGAGATTCAGACTGGAGAGATTGAGACTGGAGATAGTGAGAGTGCGGATAGTGAGAGAGGAGATATTGAGAGAGGTGATAGTGAGAGTGGAGACACGGAGAGTGGAGATATTGAGAGTGCAGTGAGTCACAGTGGAGAGAGTGACAGTGGAGCCAGTAAACGTGGAGATAGTGAGAGTGGAGAGAGTTTGAGAGGAGAGATTGAGAGTGGAGAGAGTGACAGTGGAGAGTGAGATTGGAGAGATTGAGAGTGGAGATAGTGAGGGTGCAGAGAGTGAGAATGGAGATAGTGAGATGGAGATAGTGAGAGGGAAGTGTGTGAGAGTGGTGAGAGTGAGAGTGGAGAGAGTGAGAGTGGAGATTGTGATTGTGGACATAGTGTGAGTGGAGAGTGTGAGAGTGGTGAGTGTGAGAGTGAAGAGAGTTATTGGTGAGAGTGAGAGTGGAGATAGTGAGAGTGGAGAGAGTTTGAGAGGAGAGATTGAGAGTGGAGAGAGTGACAGTGGAGAGTGAGATTGGAGAGATTGAGAGTGGAGATAGTGAGGGTGCAGAGAGTGAGAATGGAGATAGTGAGATGGAGATAGTGAGAGGGAAGTGTGTGAGAGTGGTGAGAGTGAGAGTGGAGAGAGTGAGAGTGGAGATTGTGATTGTGGACATAGTGTGAGTGGAGAGTGTGAGAGTGGTGAGTGTGAGAGTGAAGAGAGTTATTGGTGAGAGTGAGAGTGGAGATAGTGAGAGTGGAGAGATTGAGAGTGGATAGAATGAGGGTGGTGAGAGTGAGAGTGGAGATAATGAGAGTGGAGATAGTGAGAGTGGAGATAGTGAGCGTGGAGATAGTGAGAGTGAAGATAGTAAGATTGGCAAGAGTGAGGGTGGAGATAGTTAGAGTGGAGAGAGTGAGAGTGCACAGTGTGAGAGTGGAGATTGTGAGATGGAGATATTGAGAGTGGAGAGATTGAGAGCAGCGACAGTGAGAATGGAGAGAGTGTGAGTGGAGATAGGGAGAGCAAAGTGAATGAGAGCAGAGATATTGAGAGTGGAGAGAGCGTGAATGCAGACAGTGAGAGTGGAGAGTGTGACTGTGAAGATAGTGAGAGAGAAGAGAGTGAGTGGGGACAGTGAGAGTAAAGAGAGTGAGATTGGAGAGAGTGAGAGTGGAAATTGTTAGAGTGGAGATAGTGAGAGTGAAAAGGGTGAGAGTGAAGAGAGTGCGAGTGTGCATAGTGAGAGTGGAGAGAGTGAGAGTTGAGTGAGTGAGAGAGCAGATAGTGAGACTGGAGTTCGAGAGAGTCGAGTTAGAGAGTGGAGATAGCGAGTGCGGAGATAGTGGTAGTGGGAAAATCATGTGTGGAGAGAGTGATGGTGGAGATAGTGATTTTAGAAGGAGTGAGAGGAGAGAATGAGAGTGGAGAAACTGAGAGTGGAGAGAGAGAGAGTAGAGATATTGAGAGTCGAGATAGAGTGAGTCGATAGAATGTGAGTGGTGATAGCGAGTGTGGAGAGAGTAAGAGTAGATATAGTGAGAGTGGAGATAGTGAGAGTGTAGAGAATGAGAATGGATATAGTGACAGTGGAGAGATTCAGAGTGGAGAGATTGAGATTGGAGTTAGTGAGAGTGCGGATAGTGAGAGAGGAGATAATGAGAGTGGAGATGGTGAGAGTGGAGATAGGGAGAGAAGAGATATTGAGAGTGTGGTGAGTCCCAGAGGAGAGAGTGACAGTGGAGGCAGTAAAAGTGGAGAGAGTCTGAGTGGAGAGATTGAGACTGGAGTGAGTGAGAGTGGAGAGAGTGAGATTGGAGAGATTGAGAGTGGAGATAGTGAGAGTGGAGAGAGTTAGAGTGGAAATACTGAGAGTAGAGTGAGTCACGGTTGAGAGAGTGACAGTGGAGCCAATAAGAATGGAAAAAGTGAGAGTGCAGAGAGTGTGAGTGGAGAGATTGAGAGTGCAGATAGTTAGGTTGGTGTTAGTGAGATTGGAGATAGTGAGATTGGAGATAGTGAGAGTGGAGAGAGTGTGAGTGGAAATAGTGAGAGTCAAGATATTGAGAGTCGGGATAGAGTGAGTCGAGAGTGTGAAAGTGGCGATAGCAAGAGTGAAGAGAGTGAGAAAGGATATAGTGAGGATGGAGTTAGTGAGAATGGAGATAATGAAAGTGGAGACAATGAGAATGGAGATAGTGAGAGCGGGGAGATTCAGTGTGGAGAGATTGAGATTGGAGATAGTGAGAGTGCGGATAGTTAGAGAGGAGATATTGAGAGAGGAGATAGTGAGATTGGAGAGAGGGAGAATGGAGATATTGAGAGTGGAGTGAGTCACAGTGGAGAGAGTGACAGTGGAGCCAGTAAGAGTGGAGATAGTGTGAGTGGAGAGAGTGTGAGTGGAGCGATTGAGAGTGGTGAGAGTGACAGTGGAGAGAGTGAGATTGGAGGGATTGAGGAGGAGATAGACAGAGTGCAGAGAGTTAGAATAGAGATAGTGAGATTGGAGAGAGTGAGAGTGTAGTAAGTGAGAGTGGAGATAGTGAGAGTGCAGAGAGTGAGAGTGGAGATAGTGACTTTGGAGATAGTGAGAGTGGAGATAGTGAGAGTGGATAGAATGACAGAGGAGAGAGTGAGAGTGGAGAGAGTGTGAGTGGAGAGATTGAGAGTGGAGAGAGTGACAGTGGAAAGAGTGAGATTGGAGAGATTGAGAGTGGAGATAGTTAGGTTGGTGATAGTGAGATTGGAGATAGTGAGAATGGAGAGAGTGTGAGTGGAAATAGTGAGAGTAGAGTTATTGAGAGTCAAGATAGAGTGAGTCGAGAGTTTGAAAGTGGCGATAGCGAGATTGAGAGTGGAGATAGTGAGAGTGCACAGAGTGAGAGTAGAGATAGTGAGATTGGAGAGAGTGAGAGTGTAGTAAGTGAGAGTGGAGATAGTGAGAGTGCAGAGAGTGATAGTGGAGATAGTGACTTTTGAGATAGTGAGAGTGGAGATAGTGAGTGTGGAGATAGTGAGAGTGGAGAGAATAACGGTGGAGAGAGTGAGAGTGTAGAAAGTGAGAGTGGAGATAGTGATGGTGGAGATAGTGAGAGTGGAAAGAGTGAGATTGGAGAGAGTGAGAGTGGAGATAGTGAGAGCGGTGAGGTTCAGTGTGTACAGTTTGAGATCGAAGATAGTGAGAGTGCGGCTAGTGAGGGAGGAGATATTGAGAGTGGAGACAGTGAGAGTGGAGAGAGGGGGAGTGGAGATATTGAGAGTGGAGTGAGTCACAGTGGAGAGAGTGACAGTGGAGCCAGAAAGAGTGGAGATAGTGAGAGTGGAGAGAGTGTGAGTGTAGAAATTGAGAGTGGAGAGATTGAAAGCAGAGACAGTGAGAGTGGAAAGCGTGTGAGTGGAGATAGTGTGAGAACGGAGAGAGTGTGAGTTGAGAAAGTGAGTGTGGAGATAGTGAGAGTGGAGAGAGTGACATTGGAGAGAGTGAGAGTGGAGATAGTGAGAGTGGAGATAGTGAGGGAGGAGAGAGTTAAATTGGAGAGAGTGAGAGTGTAGAAAGTGAGAGTGGAGATAGTGATGGTGGTAATACTGAGATGGAAGAGAGTGAGAGTGGAGAGATGAGAGTGGAGAGATTGATTGGCGAGAGTGAGTCTGGAGAGAGTGTGAGTGGAGAAAGCGAGAGAGGAGAGAATGAGTGTAGAGCGAGTGAGAGTGGAGATAGTGAGCGTGGAGATAGTGAGAGTGGAGATAGTGAGTGTGGAGAGAGTGAGTGTGCAGATAGTCAGGGTGGAGATAGTGAGATTGGAGATAGTGAGATTGGAGATAGTGAGAGTGGAGAGAATGAGAGTGGAGTTAGTGAGAGGTTCGATAGTGAGCGTAGAGATAGTGAGCGTGGAGAGAGTGAGAGTGGAGAGAGTGAGAGTGGAGGTAGTGTGAGTGGAGATAGTGAGAGTGCAGATAGTGAGTGTGGAGAGAGTGAGAGTTCGGATAGTCAGGGTGGAGATAGTGAGATTGGACATAGTGAGATTGGAGATAGTGAGAGTGGAGAGAGTGTGAGTGGAAATAGTAAGAG
Organism: Isurus oxyrinchus; assembly: GCA_026770705.1. NCBI lineage: Eukaryota > Metazoa > Chordata > Chondrichthyes > Lamniformes > Lamnidae > Isurus > Isurus oxyrinchus. The sequence goes on from JANJGN010000684.1 coordinate 289,995, forward strand.
TAGAGATATTGAGAGTTGAGATAGATTGAGTCGAGAGTGTGAAAGTGGCGATAGTAAGAGTGGAGAGAGTGAGAGTGGATATAGTGAAAGTGGAGACAATGAGAATGGAGATAGTGAGAGCAGAGAGATTCATAGTGGAGAGATTGTGATTGGGGATAGTGAGAGTGCGGAAAGTGGGAGAGGAGATATTGAGAGTGCAGATAGTGAGAGTGGAGAGAGGGATAGTGGAGATATTGAGAGTGGAGTGAGTCACAGTGGAGAGAGTCACAGTGGAGCCAGTAAGGTTGGAAATAGTGAGAGTGGAGACAGTGTGAGTGGAGAGATTGAGAGTGGAGGGATTGAGAGTGGAGACAGTGAGATTGGAGAGATTGAGAGTGTAATAGTGAGAGTGGAGAGAGTGAGAATGGAGATAGTGAGAGGGAAGCGTGTGAGAGGGGTGAGAGTGAGAGTGGAGAGACTGACATTGGAGACTGTTATTGTGGACATAGTTAGAGTGGAGAGGTTGAGAGTGGAGAGTGTGAGAGTCGAGATAGTTAGTGGTGAGAGTGAGAGTGGGGATAGTGAGAGTGGAGATTGCGCGAGTGAAGAAATTGCGAGTGGAGAGAGTGAGAGTGGAGAGAGTGAGTGTGAAGAGTGTGAGAGTGGAGGGAGTGAGAGCGGAATGAGTGAGAGTGGAGGGATTGGGAGTGAAGAGAGTGAGAGTGGAGATAGTGAGAGTGGAGAGAGTGAGAGTGGAGAGAGTGAGGGTGAAGAGAGTGAGAGTGGAGATAGTGAGATTAGTGATAGTGAGTGTGGAGATAGTGAGTGTGGATTTAGTGAGAGTGGAGTTTGTGCGAGTGAAGAAATTGAGAGTGGAGAGAGTGAGAACGGAGAGAGTGACAGTGGAGAGAATGAGTGTGACGAGTGTGAGAGTGGAGGGAGTGAGAGCGGAGTGAGGGAGAGCAGTGACAGTGAGAGTGGAGAGTGTGAATGTGAAGATAGTGAGAAAGAAGAGAGTGTGCGTCGGGACAGTGAGAGTAAAGAGAGTGAGATTGGAGAGAGTGAGAGTGGAGAGAGTGAGATTGGAAAGGGTGAGAGTGAAGAAGTGTGAGTGTGCATAGTGAGAGTGGAGAGACTGAGAGTGGAGATTGTGCAAGTGGAGAAATTGAGAGTGTAGAGATTGAGAGCAGAGACAGTGAGAGTGGAGAGAGTGTGAGTGGAGATATTGAGAGCAGAGAGATTGAGAATGGAGAGAGTGAGAGTGGAGAGAGTGAGTGTGAAGAGTGTGAGTGTGGAGAGAGTGAGAGTGGAGAGAGTGAGAGCAGAGTGAATGAGAGCAGAGATAGTGAGAGTGGAGAGAGCGTAAATGCAGACAGTGAGAGTGGAGAGTGTGAATGTGAAGATAGTGAGAGAGAAGAGAGTGTGAGTGGGGACAGTGAGAGTAAAGAGAGTGAGATTGGACAGAGTGAGAGAGGAGAGAGTGAGAGTGGAGGTTGTGAGAGTGGACAGAGTGAGAGTGGAAAGGGTGAGAGTGAAGAGAGTGCGAGTGTGCATAGTGAGAGTGGAGAGAGTGAGAGTTGAGTGAGCGAGAGAGCAGATACTGAGACTGGAGACCAAGAGAGTCGAGTTAGTGAGACTGGAGATAGCGAGTGCGGAGATAGTGGTAGTGGAAAAAGCGTGTGTGGAGAGAGTGAGAGTGGAGATAGTGATTTTAGAAGGAGTGAGAGGGAGAGAGTGAGAGTGGAGAAACTGACAGTTGAGATAGTTAGATTGGAGAGATTGAGAGTGGAGAAAGTGAGAGTAGAGAGAGTGAGACTGGAGAGAGTTTGAGTTGAGAAAGTGACAGTGGAGAGCGTGAGAGTCGAAAGAGAGAGAGTGGAGAGATTGAGAGTTGAGATAGTGAGATTGAAGAGAGTGAAAGTGGAGAAAGTGAGAGTGGAGAGATTGAGAGTAGAGAGAGTGATAGTGAACGGAGTGAGTGTGCAGATATTCAGAGTGGAGATAGTGAGATTGGAGATAGTGAGATAGGAGATAGTGAGAGTGGAAATCGTGAGAGTAGAGATATTGAGAGCCGAGATAGAGTGAGTGGAGAGAGTTTGAGTGGCGATAGCGAGAGTGGAGAGAATGAGAGTGGATATAGGGAGAGTGGAGAGAATCAGAGTGGAGAGATTGTGATTGGAGATAGTGAGAGTGGAGATAGTGCGAGTGAAGTTCGTGAGTGTGGATAGAGTGAGACTGCAGATAGTCAGGTTGGAGATATTGAGATTGGAGATAGTGGGATTGGAGATAGTGAGAGTGGAGAGAGTGTCAGTGGAAATAGTGAGAGTGGAGATAGTGAGAGTGGAGATATTGAGAGTGGAAGGAGTGAGATTGGAGAGAGTGAGAGTGTAGAAAGTGAGAGTGGAGATAGTGAAGGTGGAGATACTGAGATTGAAGAGAGTGAGAATGGAAAGAGTGAGAGTTGAGAGATTGAGTGGCGAGAGTGAGACTGGAGAGAGTGAGAGTGGAGAAAGTGAGACAGGAGAGAATGAGTGTGGAGAGAGTGAGAGTGGAGTGAATGAGAGTGTAGATAGTGAGAGTGGAGAGAGTGAGAGTGGAGAGAGTGAGAGAGGAGATAGTCAGAGTGGAGAGAGTGAGAGTGGAGAAACTGAGTGTGGAGAGAGTGAGTGGAGTGAGTGAGAGTGGAGATAGTGAGAGTGAAGAGATTGAGACTGGAGAGAGTGAGAGTGGTGATAGTGAGAGTGGAGATAGTCAGAGTGGAGAGAGAGAGAGTGGAGATAGTCAGGTTGGAGATAGTGAGATTAGAGATAGTGAGATTGGAGATAGTGAGAGTGGAGAGAGTGTGAGTGGAAATAGTGAGAGCAGAGATACTGAGAGTCGAAATAGAGTGAGTCGAGAGTATGAAGGTGGCGAAATCAAGAGTGAAGAGAGTGAGAGTGGATATAGTGAGAGTCGAGATAGTGAGAGTGGAAATAGTGAAAGTGGAGACAATGAGAATCGAGATAATGAGAGCGGAGAGATTCAGAGTGGAGAGATTGAGATTGGAGATAGTGAGAGCGCGGATATTGAGAGAGGAGATAGTGAGATTGGAGAGAGGTATAGTGGACATATTGAGAGTGGAGTGAGTCACAGTGGAGAGAGTGACAGTAGAGCCAGTAAGAGTGGAGATAGTGAGAGTGGAGAGACTGTGAGTGGAGAGATTGAAGGTGGAGAGACTGACAGTGGAGTGAGTGAGATTGGAGAGATTGAGAATGGAGAAAGTGAGACTGGAGATAGTGAGAGGGAAGCATGTGAGAGTGGTGAGAGTGAGAATGGAGAGAGTGACAGTTTAGATTGTGATTGTGGACATAGTGAGAGTGGAGATTGTGAGAGTGAAGATAGTTAGAGGTGAGAGTGAGAGTGGGGATAGTGAGAGTGGAGAGACTGAGAGTGGAAAGTGTGAGGGTGGAGAGAGTGAGAGTGGAGATAGTGAGAGTGGAGATAGAGAGAGTGGAGATAGAGAGAGTGGAGACACTGAGTGTGGAGTTAGTGAGAGTGGAGATAGTAAGATTGCCGAGAGTGAGGATGGAGATAGTGAGAGTAGAGAGAGTGAGAGTTGAGAGAGTGAGAGTGGAGATATTGAGTTTGGAGATAGAGAGAGTGGAGAGAATGAGAGTGGAGATTGTGCGAGTGGAGAAATTGAGAGTGGAGAGATTGAGAGCAGAGACAGTGAGATTGGAGAGAGTGTGAGTGGAGACAGTGAGAGCAGGGAGATTGAGAACAGAGAGAGTGAGAGTGGAGAGAGTGAATGTGGAGAGAGTGAGAGTGGAGATAGTGAGAGTGGAGAGAGTGAGAGTGGAGATAGTGAGAGTGGAGATAGTGAGAGTGGAGAGAGTGAGAGTGGAGATAGTGAGAGTGGAGATAGTGAGTGTGGAGATAGTGAGAGTGCAGATAGTCAGGTTGGAGACAGTGTGATTGGAGATAGTGAGATTGGAGATAGTGAAATTGGAGAGAGTGTGAGTGGAAATAATGAGAATAGAGATATTGAGAGTCGAAATAGAGTGAGTCGAGAGTATGAAAGTTGTGACAGCAAGAGTGAAGAGAGTGAGAGTGGATATAGTGAGAGTGGAGATAGTGAGAGTGGATATAGTGAGAGTGGAGATAGTGAGAGTGGAGACAATGAGAATGGTGAGAGTGAGAACGGAGAGATTCAGAGTGGAGAGATTGAGATTGGAGATACTGAGAGTGCGGATAGTGAGAGAGGAGATGGTGAGAGTGGAGAGAGGTATAGTGGAGATATTGAGAGTGGAGTGAGTCACAGTGGAGAGAGTGACAGTGGAGCCAGTATGAGTGGAGATAGTGAGAGTGGAGAGAGTGTGAGTGGAGAGATTGAATGTGGAGAGTGTGACAGTGGAGAGAGTGATTTTGGAGGGATTGAGAATGGAGATAGTGAGACTGGAGATAGTGAGAGGGAAGCGTGTGAGAGTGGTGAGAGTGAGAGTGAGAGTAGAGAGAGTGACAGTGGAGATTGTGATTGTGGACATAGTGAGAGTGGAGAGAATGAGAGTGGAGATATTGAGTTTGGAAATAGAGAGAGTGGAGAGAGTGAGAGTGGAGATTGTGCGAGTGGAGAAATTGAGAGTGGAGAGATTGAGAGCAGAGACAGTGAGAGTGGAGAGAGTTTGAGTGGATATAGTGAGAGCAGAGAGAGTGAGAAAAGAAGAGTGAGATTGGAGAGAGTGTGTGTGAAGATGTGAAGGTGGAGAGAGTGAGAGCGGAGTGAGTGAGAGCAGAGATAGTGAGAATGTAGAGAGCGTGAATGCAGACAGTGAGAGTGGAGAGTGTGAATGTGAAGATAGTGAGAGGGAAGAGAGTGTGAGTGGGGACAGTGAGAGTAAAGAGAGTGAGATTGGAGAGAGTGAGAGTGGAGAGAGTGAGAGTGGAGATTGTGAGAGAGGAGATAGTGAGAGTGGAGAGAGTGAAAGTGGAGAGAGTGCGCATGTGCATAGTGAGAGTGGAGAGAGTGAGAGTTGAGTGAGTGAGAGAGCAGATAGTGAGACTGGACATCGAGAGAGGTGAATTAGTGAGAGTGGAGATAGCGAGTGCTGAGAGAGTGGTAGTGGAAAAAGCGTGTGTGGAGAGAGTGAGAGTAAAGATAGTGAGAATAGAGTGGAGAGTGAGAGTGGAGAGAGTGAATGTGGAGATAGTGTGAGTGGAGAGAGTGAGAGTGGAAAGTGTGTGAGCAGAGAGAGTGATTCAAGAAAGTGAGACTGCAGAGACTGATTTTTGAGATAGTGAGAGTAGAGAGAGTGAGAGCGGAGAGAGTGAGGGAGGAGAGAGTGAGAGTGGGGAGAATGAGAGTGGAGATAGTGAGAGTGGAGAGAGTGAGAGTGGAGATAGTGAGAGTGGAGACAGTGAGTGTGGGGAGAGTGAGAGTGCAGGTAGTTAGGTATGAGATAGTGAGATTGGAGATAGTGAGATTGGAGATAGTGAAAGTGGAGAGAGTGTGAGTGGAAATAGTGAGAGTGGAGATATTGAGAGTCGAAATAGAGTGAGTCGAGAGTATGAAAGTGGCGACAGCAAGAGTGAAGAGAGTGAGAGTGGAGATAGTGAGAGTGGAGATAGTGAGAGTGGAGATAGTGAAAGTGGAGACAATAAGAATGGAGATAGTGAGAGTGGAGAGATTCAGAGTGGAGCGGTTGAGACTGGAGATAGTGAGAGTGCGGATAGTGAGAGAGGAGATATTGAGAGAGGTGATAGTGAGAGTGGAGAGAGGGAGAGTGGAGATATTGAGAGTGGAGTGAGTCACAGTGGAGAGAGTGACAGTGGAGCCAGTAAACGTGGAGATAGTGAGAGTGGAGAGAGTTTGAGTGGAGAAATTGAGAGTGGAGAGAGTGACAGTGGAGAGAGTGAGATTGGAGAGATTGAGAGTGGAGATAGTGTGGGTGCAGAGAGTGAGAATGGAGATAATGAGATGGAGATAGTGAGAGGGAAGTGTGTGAGAGTGGTGAGAGTGAGAGTGGAGAGAGTGAGAGTGGAGATTGTGATTGTGGACATAGTGTGAGTGGAGAGTGTGAGAGTGAAGAGAGTTATTGGTGAGAGTGAGAGTGGAGATAGTGAGAGTGGAGAGAGTGAGAGTGGATAGAGTGAGGGTGGTGAGAGTGAGAGTGGAGATAATGAGAGTGGAGATAGTGAGAGTGGAGATAGTGAGCCTGGAGATAGTGAGAGTGAAGATAGTAAGATTGGCAAGAGTGAGGGTGGAGATAGTTAGAGTGGAGAGAGTGAGAGTGCACAGTGTGAGAGTGGAGATTGTGAGATGGAGATATTGAGAGTGGAGAGATTGAGAGCAGCGACAGTGAGAGTGGAGAGAGTGTGAGTGGAGATAGGGAGAGCAGAGTGAATGAGAGCAGAGATAGTGAGAATGGAGAGAGCGTGAATGCAGACAGTGAGAGTGGAGAGTGTGACTGTGAAGATAGTGAGAGAGAAGAGAGTGTGAGTGGGGACAGTGAGAGTAAAGAGAGTGAGATTGGAGAGAGTGAAAGTGGAGAGAGTGAGAGTGGAGATTGTTAGAGTGGAGATAGTGAGAGTGGAAAGGGTGAGAGTGAAGAGAGTGCGAGTGTGCATAGTGAGAGTGGAGAGAGTGAGAGTTGAGTGAGTGAGAGAGCAGATAGTGAGACTGGAGTTCGAGAGAGTCGAGTTAGAGAGTGGAGATAGCGAGTGCGGAGATAGTGGTAGTGGGAAAATCATGTGTGGAGAGAGTGATGGTGGAGATAGTGATTTTAGAAGGAGTGAGAGGAGAGAATGAGAGTGGAGAAACTGAGAGTGGAGAGAGAGAGAGTAGAGATATTGAGGGTCGAGATAGAGTGAGTCGATAGAATGTGAGTGGTGATAGCGAGTGTGGAGAGAGTAAGAGTGAGAATGGATATAGTGGATATAGTGACAGAGGAGAGATTCAGAGTGGAGAGATTGAGATTGGAGTTAGTGAGAGAGCGGATAGTGAGAGAGAAGATAATGAGAGTGGAGATGGTGAGAGTGGAGATAGGGAGAGAAGAGATATTGAGAGTGTGGTGAGTCCCAGAGGAGAGAGTGACAGTGGAGGCAGTAAAAGTGGAGAGAGTCTGAGTGGAGAGATTGAGACTGGAGTGAGTGAGAGTGGAGAGAGTGAGATTGGAGAGATTGAGAGTGGAGATAGTGAGAGTGGAGAGAGTTAGAGTGGAAATACTGAGAGTAGAGTGAGTCACGGTAGAGAGAGTGACAGTGGAGCCAATAAGAATGGAGAAAGTGAGAGTGCAGAGAGTGTGAGTGGAGAGATTGAGAGTGCAGATAGTTAGGTTGGTGATAGTGAGATTGGAGATAGTGAGATTGGAGGTAGTGAGAGTGGAGAGAGTGTGAGTGGAAATAGTGAGAGTCGAGATATTGAGAGTCGGGATAGAGTGAGTCGAGAGTGTGAAAGTGGCGATAGCAAGAGTGAAGAGAGTGAGAGAGGATATAGTGAGGATGGAGTTAGTGAGAATGGAGATAATGAAAGTGGAGACAATGAGAATGGAGATAGTGAGAGCGGGGAGATTCAGTGTGGAGAGATTGAGATTGGAGATAGTGAGAGTGCGGATAGTTAGAGAGGAGATATTGAGAGAGGAGATAGTGAGAGTGGAGAGAGGGAGAATGGAGATATTGAGAGTGGAGTGAGTCACAGTGGAGAGAGTGACAGTGGAGCCAGTAAGAGTGGAGATAGTGTGAGTGGAGAGAGTGTGAGTGGAGCGATTGAGAGTGGTGAGAGTGACAGTGGAGAGAGTGAGATTGGAGGGATTGAGGAGGAGAAGACAGAGCGCAGAGAGTTAGAATAGAGATGGTGAGATTGGAGAGAGTGAGAGTGTAGTAAGTGAGAGTGGAGATAGTGAGAGTGCAGAGAGTGAGAGTGGAGATAGTGACTTTGGAGATAGTGAGAGTGGAGATAGTGAGAGTGGATAGAATGACAGAGGAGAGAGTGAGAGTGGAGATAGTGAGAGTGGAGAGAGTGTGAGTGGAGAAATTGAGAGTGTAGAGAGTGACAGTGGAAAGAGTGAGATTGGAGAGTTTGAGAGTGGAGATAGTTAGGTTGGTGATAGTGAGATTGGAGATAGTGAGAATGGAGAGAGTGTGAGTGGAAATAGTGAGAGTTGAGATATTGAGAGTCAAGATAGAGTGAGTCGAGAGTTTGAAAGTGGCGATAGCGAGATTGAGAGTGGAGATAGTGAGAGTGCACAGAGTGAGAGTAGAGATAGTGAGATTGGAGAGAGTGAGAGTGTAGTAAGTGAGAGTGGAGATAGTGAGAGTGCAGAGAGTGATAGTGGAGATAGTGACTTTTGAGATAGTGAGAGTGAAGATAGTGAGTGTGGAGATAGTGAGAGTGGAGAGAATAACGGTGGAGAGAGTGAGAGTGTAGAAAGTGAGAGTGGCGATAGTGATGGTGGAGATAGTGAGAGTGGAAAGAGTGAGATTGGAGAGAGTGAGAGTGGAGATAGTGAGAGCGGTGAGGTTCAGTGTGTACAGTTTGAGATCGAAGATAGTGAGAGTGCGGCTAGTGAGGGAGGAGATATTGAGAGTGGAGACAGTGAGAGTGGAGAGAGGGGGAGTGGAGATATTGAGAGTGGAGTGAGTCACAGTGGAGAGAGTGACAGTGGAGCCAGTAAGAGTGGAGATAGTGAGAGTGGAGAGAGGGTGAGTGTAGAAATTGAGAGTGGAGAGATTGAGAGCAGAGACAGTGAGAGTGGAAAGCGTGTGAGTGGAGATAGTGAGAGCAGACAGAGTGAGAACAGAGAGAGTGTGAGTTGAGAAAGTGAGTGTGGAGATAGTGAGAGTGGAGATAGTGAGAGAGGAGAGAGTTAAATTGGAGAGAGTGAGATTGTAGAAAGTGAGAGTGGAGATAGTGATGGTGGTGATACTGAGATGGAAGAGAGTGAGAGTGGAGAGATGAGAGTGGAGAGATTGATTGGCGAGAGTGAGTCTGGAGAGAGTGTGAGTGGAGAAAGTGAGAGGAGAGAATGAGTGTGGAGCGAGTGAGAGTGGAGATAGTGAGAGTGGAGATAGTGAGAGTGGAGATGTGAGTGTGGAGAGAGTGAGAGTGCAGATAGTCAGGGTGGAGATAGTGAGATTGGAGATAGTGAGATTGGAGATAGTGAGAGTGGAGAGAATGAGGGTGAAGTTAGTGAGAGGTTCGATAGTGAGCATGGAGATAGTGAGCGTGGAGAGAGTGAGAGTGGAGAGAGTGAGAGTGGAGGTAGTGTGAGTGGAGATAGTGAGAGTGCAGATAGTGAGTGTGGAGAGAGTGAGAGTTCGGATAGTCAGGGTGGAGATAGTGAGATTGGACATAGTGAGATTGGAGATAGTGAGAGTGGAGAGAGTGTGAGTGGAAATAGTAAGAGTAGAGATATTGAGAGTTGAGATAGATTGAGTCGAGAGTGTGAAAGTGGCGATAGTAAGAGTGGAGAGAGTGAGAGTGGATATAGTGAGAGTGGAGAGAGTGAGAGTGGATATAGTGAAAGTGGAGACAATGAGAGTGGATATAGTGAGAGTGGAGAGAGTGAGAGTGGATATAGTGAAAGTGGAGACAATGAGAATGGAGATAGTGAGAGCAGAGAGATTCATAGTGGAGAGATTGTGATTGGGGATAGTGAGAGTGCGGAAAGTGGGAGAGGATATATTGAGAGTGCAGATAGTGAGAGTGGAGAGAGGGATAGTGGAGATATTGAGAGTGGAGTGAGTCACAGTGGAGAGAGTGACAGTGGAGACAGTAAGGTTGGAAATAGTGAGAGTGGAGAGATTGAGAGTGGAGGGATTGAGAGTGGAGACAGTGAGATTGGAGAGATTGAGAGTGTAATAGTGAGAGTGGAGAGAGTGAGAATGGAGATAGTGAGAGGGAAGCGTGTGAGAGTGGTGAGAGTGAGAGTGGAGAGACTGACATTGGAGACTGTTATTGTGGACATAGTTAGAGTGGAGAGGTTGAGAGTGGAGAGTGTGAGAGTCGAGATAGTTAGTGGTGAGAGTGAGAGTGGGGATAGTGAGAGTAGAGATTGCGCGAGTGAAGAAATTGCGAGTGGAGAGAGTGAGAGTGGAGAGAGTGAGTGTGAAGAGTGTGAGAGTGGAGGGAGTGAGAGCGGAGTGATTGAGAGTGGAGGGATTGAGAGTGGAGACAGTGAGATTGGAGAGATTGAGAGTGTAATATTGAGAGTGGAGAGAGTGAGAATGGAGATAGTGAGAGCGGAGAGAGTGAGGGTGAAGAGAGTGAGAGTGGAGATAGTGAGATTAGTGATAGTGAGAGGGGAGATAGTGAGTGTGGAGATAGTGAGAGTGGAGAGAGTGAGAGTGGAGAGAGTGAGAACTGAGAGAGTGACAGTGGAGAGGTTGAGAGTGGAGAGTGTGAGAGTCGAGATAGTTAGTGGTGAGAGTGAGAGTGGGGATAGTGAGAGTGGAGATTGTGCGAGTGAAGAAATTGAGAGTGGAGAGAGTGAGAACGGAGAGAGTGACAGTGGAGAGAATGAGTGTGACGAGTGTGAGAGTGGAGGGAGTGAGAGCGGAGTGAGTGAGAGCAGAGACAGTGAGAGTGGAGAGTGTGAATGTGAAGATAGTGAGAAAGAAGAGAGTGTGAGTGGGGACAGTGAGAGTAAAGAGAGTGAGATTGGAGAGAGTGAGAGTGGAGAGAGTGAGATTGGAAAGGGTGAGAGTGGAGATATCGAGAGCAGAGAGATTGAGAATGGAGAGAGTGTGAGTGGAGAGAGTGAGTGTGAAGAGTGTGAGTGTGGAGAGAGTGTGAGTGGAGAGAGTGAGAGCGGAATGAGTGAGAGCAGAGATAGTGAGAGTGGAGAGAGCGTGAATGCAGACAGTGAGAGTGGAGAGTGTGAATGTGAAGATAGTGAGAGAGAAGAGAGTGTGAGTGGGGACAGTGAGAGTAAAGAGAGTGAGACTGGACAGAGTGAGAGAGGAGAGAGTGAGAGTGGAGGTTGTGAGAGTGGAAAGGGTGAGAGTGAAGAGATTGCGAGTGTGCATAGTGAGAGTGGAGAGAGTGAGAGTTGAGTGAGCGAGAGAGCAGATACTGAGACTGGAGACCGAGAGAGTCGAGTTAGTGAGACTGGAGATAGCGAGTGCGGAGATAGTGGTAGTGGAAAAAGCGTGTGTGGAGAGAGTGAGAGTGGAGATAGTGATTTTAGAAGGAGTGAGAGGGAGAGAGTGAGAGTGGAGAAACTGACAGTTGAGATAGTTAGATTGGAGAGATTGAGAGTGGAGAAAGTGAGAGTAGAGAGAGTGAGACTGGAGAGAGTGAGAGTTGAGAAAGTGACAGTGGAGAGCGTGAGAGTCGAAAGAGAGAGAGTGGAGAGATTGAGAGTTGAGATAGTGAGATTGAAGAGAGTGAGAGTGGAGAAAGTGAGAGTGGAGAGATTGAGAGTAGAGAGAGTGATAGTGAAGAGAGTGAGTGTGCAGATATTCAGAGTGGAGATAGTGAGATTGGAGATAGTGAGATAGGAGATAGTGAGAGTGGAAATCGTAAGAGTAGAGATATTGAGAGTCGAGATAGAGTGAGTGGAGAGAGTTTGAGTGGCGATAGCGAGAGTGGAGAGAATGAGAGTGGATATAGGGAGAGTGGAAAGAATCAGAGTGGAGAGATTGAGATTGGAGATAGTGAGAGTGCGTATAGTGAGAGAGGAGATATTGAGAGTGGAGATGGTGAGAGTGGAGATAGGGAGAGTGGAGATATTGAGAGTGGGGTGAGTCCCAGTGGAGAGAGTGACAGTGGAGCCATTAAGAGTGGAGATAGTGAGAGTGGAGAGAGTCTGAGTGGAGAGATTGAGAGTGGAGAGAGTAAGAGTGGGGACAGTGAGATGTGAGAAATTGAGAGTGGAGATAGTGAGATTGGAGAGAGTGAGAGTGGAGTGAGTGAGAGTGGAGATATTGAGAGTGGGGTGAGTCATGGTGCAGAGAGTGACAGTGGACCCAAAAAGAATGGAGATAGTGAGAGTGGAGAGAGTGTGAGTGGAGAGATTGAGAGTGGAGAGAGTGAGAGTTGACATAGTAAGAGAGGAGAAAGTGAGAGTGGAGAGAGTGAGAGTAAAGATAGTGAGAGTGGAGATACTAAGAGTGGAGAGATTGAGAGTGGATAGAGTTAGTCAGGAGATTGAGACTGCAGAGAGTGAGTGTGGAGAAAGTGAGTGTTGAGAGAGTGACAGTGGAGAGTGTGAGAGAGGAGATAGTGACTTTGGAGTTAGTGAGAGTGGAGAAAGTGAGTGTGGAGATAGTGATAGAGGAGAGAGTGACAGTGGAGAGTTTGAGAGTGTAGAAAGTGAGAGTGGAGATAGTGATGGTGGTGATACTGAGATGGAAGAGAGTTATTGTGGAGACAGTGAAAGTGGAGAGTGTGAGAGAGGAGATAGTGACTTTGGAGTTAGTGAGAGTGGAGAAAGTGAGTGTGGAGACTGTGAGAGTGGAGAAAGTGACAGTGGAGAGAGTGAGAGTGGAGATAGTGAGAGAGGAGAGAGTTAAATTGGAGAGAGTGAGAGGGTAGAAAGTGAGATTGGAGATAGTGATGGTGGTGATACTGAGATGGAAGAGAGAGAGTGGGGAGAGTGCGAGTTGAGAGATTAATTGGCGAGAGTGAGACTGGAGAGAGTGAGAGTGGGGAAAGTGAGAGAGGAGAGAATGAGTGTGGAGTTAGTGAGAGGTTCGATAGTGAGCGTGGAGATAGTGAGCGTGGAGAGAGTGAGAGTGGAGAGAATGAGAGTGGAGATAGTGAGAATGGAGAGAGTGAGAATGGAGAGAGTGAGAGTGGAGATATTGAGAGTGGAGATAGTGAGAGTGGAGATAGTGAGAATGGAGATAGTGAGAGTGGAGATAATGAGTGCGGAGAGAGTGAGTGTGCAGATAGTCAGGGTGGAGATAGTGAGATTGGAGATAGTGGTATTGGAGATAGTGAGAGTGGAGAGAATGAGAGTGGAGTTAGTGAGAGGTTCGATAGTGAGCGTGGAGATAGTGAGCCTGGAGAGAGTGAGAGTGGAGAGAGTGAGAGTGGAGATAGTGAGAATGGAGAGAGTGAGAATGGAGATAGAGTGGAGATAGTGAGAGTTGAGATAGTGAAAGTGGAGATGCTGAGAGTGGAGAGATTGAGAGTGGAGAGAGTGAGAGTGGAGTGAGTGAGAGAGGAGAGAGTGAGAGTGGAGAAAGTGAGAGTGGAGATAATGAGAGTGGAGACACTGAAAGTGGAGAGAGTGTGAGTGTAGATAGTGAGAGTGGAGAGTGTGAGAATGGAGATAGTGAGAGTGGAGGTAGAGAGAGTGGAGAGAATGAGATTGGAAACTGTTAGAGTGGAGAGCTTGAGAGTGTAGAAAGTGAAAGTGGAGACAATATGAGTGGAAAGATGGGGAGTAGAGATAGTGAGTGTCGAGACAGTGAGAGTTGAGATAGTGAAAGTGGAGATGCTGAGAGTGGAGAGACTGAGAGTGGACAGAGTGAGAGTGGAGAAAGTGAGAGTGGAGAAAGTGAGAGTGGAGAAAGTGAGAGTGGAGGGAGTGACATTGGAAGCTGTTAGACAGGAGATAGTGAATGTGGAGAGATTGTGAGTGGAGTGAGTAGTATTGGAGAGAGTGAGAGCGGAGAGTGTGAGTGTAGGTATGGTGAGTGTGGAGAGAGTGAGAGTGGAGAGAGTGATCGTGGAGATAGTGATTGTGGTGATACTCTGATTGGAGAGAGTGAGTATGGAGAGTGTGAGAGTTGAGAGATTGAGTGGAGAGAGTGAGACTGGAGAGAGTGAGAGTGGAGAAAGTGAGAGTGGAGAGAATGAGAGTGGTGAGAGTGAGAATGGAGTGAGTGAGAGTGGAGAGAATAATGAGAGGTTAGATATTTAGTGTGGAGATAGTGAGAGTGGAGAGAGTGAGAGTGGAAATAGCGTGAGTGGAGAGAATGACAGTGGATATAGTGGGAGTGGAGTTAGTGAGAGTGGAGATAGTGAAAGTGGAGAAAATGAGAATGGAGATAGTGAGAGCGGAGAGATTCAGAGTGGACAGATTGAGATTGGAGATGGTGAGAGTGGAGAGAGTGAGAGTGGAGATATTGAGAGTGGAGATAGTGAGAGTGGAGATAGTGAGAGTGGAGATAGTGAGAGTGGAGATAATGAGTGCGGAGAGAGTGAGTGTGCAGATAGTCAGGGTGGAGATAGTGAGATTGGAGATAGTGGTATTGGAGATAGTGAGAGTGGAGAGAATGAGAGTGGAGTTAGTGAGAGGTTCGATAGTGAGCGTGGAGATAGTGAGCCTGGAGTGAGTGAGAGTGGAGAGAGTGAGAGTGGAGATAGTGAGAATGGAGAGAGTGAGAATGGAGATAGAGTGGAGATAGTGAGAGTTGAGATAGTGAAAGTGGAGATGCTGAGAGTGGAGAGATTGAGAGTGGAGTGAGTGAGAGAGGAGAGAGTGAGAGTGGAGAAAGTGAGAGTGGAGATAATGAGAGTGGAGACACTGAAAGTGGAGAGAGTGTGAGTGTAGATAGTGAGAGTGGAGAGTGTGAGAATGGAGATAGTGAGAGTGGAGGTAGAGAGAGTGGAGAGAATGAGATTGGAAACTGTTAGAGTGGAGAGCTTGAGAGTGTAGAAAGTGAAAGTGGAGACAATATGAGTGGAAAGATGGGGAGTAGAGATAGTGAGTGTCGAGACAGTGAGAGTTGAGATAGTGAAAGTGGAGATGCTGAGAGTGGAGAGACTGAGAGTGGACAGAGTGAGAGTGGAGAAAGTGAGAGTGGAGAGAGTGACAGTGGAAGCTGTTAGACAGGAGATAGTGAATGTGGAGAGATTGTGAGTGGAGTGAGTAGTATTGGAGAGAGTGAGAGCGGAGAGTGTGAGTGTAGGTATGGTGAGTGTGGAGAGAGTGAGAGTGGAGAGAGTGATCGTGGAGATAGTGATTGTGGTGTTACTCTGATTGGAGAGAGTGAGTATGGAGAGTGTGAGAGTTGAGAGATTGAGTGGAGAGAGTGAGACTGGAGAGTGTGAGAGTGGAGAAAGTGAGAGTGGAGAGAATGAGAGTAGTGAGAGTGAGAATGGATTGAGTGAGAGTGGAGAGAATGAGAGTGGAGATAATGAGAGGTTAGATATTGAGTGTGGAGATAATGAGAGTGGAGAGAGTGAGAGTGGAAATAGCGTGAGTGGAGAGAATGACAGTGGATATAGTGGGAGTGGAGTTAGTGAGAGTGGAGAGAGTGTGAGTGGAGAGAGTGAGATTGGAGAGAGTGAGAGTGGAGATAATAAGAGTGGAGAGAGTGAGAGTGCAGATAGTGAGAGTGGAGATAGAGAGAGTGGAGAGAGTGAGAGTGGAGAGAGTGAGTCAAGAGTGTGAGACTGGAGAGAGTGAGGGTGGAGATAGAGTGGAGAGAGTGAGAGAGGAGTGAATCAAGGTGGAGATAGTGAGAGTGGAGAGAGTGAGATTGGAGACTGTTAGAGTAGAGAGCTTAAGAGTGTAGAAAGTGAAATTGGAGGCAGTCAAGTGGAAAGAGAGGGAGTAGAGATAGTGAGAGTCGAAAGAGTGAGAGTTGAGATAGTGAAAGTGGAGATGCTGAGAGTGGAGAGATTGAGCGTGGACAGAGTGAGAGAGGAGAGAGTGAGAGTGGAGAAAGTGAGAGTGGAGAAAGTGAGAGTGGAGAAAGTGAGAGTGGAGGGAGCGACAGTGAAAGCTGTTAGACAGGAGATAGTGAAAGTGGAGCGAGTAGTACTGCAGAGAGTGAGAGCGGAGAGCGTGATTGTAGCGATGGTGAGTGTGGAGAGATTGAGAGTGGAGAGAGTGATAGTGGAGATAGTGATTGTGGTGATACTCTGATTGGAGAGAGTGAGTATGGAGAGTGTGAGAGTTGAGAGATTGAGTGGAGAGAGTGAGACTGGAGAGAGTGAGAGTGGAGAAAGTGAGAGTGGAGAGAATGAGAGTGGTGAGAGT
This sequence comes from Isurus oxyrinchus, assembly GCA_026770705.1. NCBI lineage: Eukaryota > Metazoa > Chordata > Chondrichthyes > Lamniformes > Lamnidae > Isurus > Isurus oxyrinchus. The sequence goes on from JANJGN010000684.1 coordinate 305,888, forward strand.
GAGAATGGAGTGACTGAGAGTGGAGATAATGAGAGGTTAGATATTGAGTGTGGAGATAGTGAGAGTGGAGAGAGTGAGAGTGGAAATAGCGGGAGTGGAGAGAATGACAGTGGATATAGTGAGAGTGGAGTTAGTGAGAGTGGAGATAGTGAAAGTGGAGAAAATGAGAATGGAGATAGTGAGAGCGGAGAGATTCAGAGTGGAGAGATTGAGACTGGAGATTGTGCGAGTGCAGATAGTGTGAGAGGAGATATTGATAGTAGAGATAGTGAGAGTGGAGAGAGGGGGACTGGAGATATTGAGAGCGGAGTGAGTCACGGTGGAGAGAGTGACAGTGGAGCCAATAAGAATGGAGATAGTGAGAGTGGAGAGATTGTGAGTGGAGAGACTGAGAGTGGAGAGTGGGAGGGTGGAGATAGTAAGAGTGGAGAGAGTGAGAGTGGAGATATTGAGAGTGGAGATAGTGAGAGAGGAGAGAGTGAGTCAAGAGTGTGAGACTGGAGAGATTGACAGTGGTGAGAGTGATAGTGAAGAAAGTGAGAGTGGAGAGAGTGAGATTGGAGAAAGTGAGAGAGGAGATAATGAGAGGTTAGATATTTAGTGTGGAGATAGTGAGAGTGGAGAGAGTGACAGTGGAAGCTGTTAGACAGGAGATAGTGAATGTGGAGAGATTGTGAGTGGAGCGAGTAGTATTGGAGAGAGTGAGAGCGGAGAGTGTGAGTGTAGCGATGGTGAGTGCGGAGAGATTGGGAGTGGAGAGAGTGAGAGTGGAGAGAGTGAAAGTGGAGATACAGATTGTGGTGATACTCTGATTGGAGAGAGTGAGAGTGGAGTGAGTGAGAGTGGAGATATTGAGAGCGGAGTGAGTCACGGTGGAGAGAGTGACAGTGGAGCCAATAAGAATGGAGATAGTGAGAGTGGAGAGAGTGTGAGTGGAGAGACTGAGAGTGGAGAGTGGGAGAGTGGAGATAGTAAGAGTGGAGAGAGAGAGTGGAGATATTGAGAGTGGAGATAGTGAGAGAGGAGAGAGTGAGTCAAGAGTGTGAGACTGGAGAGATTGACAGTGGAGATAGTGATAGTGAAGAAAGTGAGAGTGGAGATAGTGAGAGAGGAGTGAGTGAGTGTGGAGATAGTGAGAGTGGAGATAGTGAGAGTTGGGAGATTGAGTGGAGAGAGTGAGACTGGAGTGAGTGAGATTGGAGAAATTTAGAGTGGAGATAATGAGAGTGGAGACATTGAAAGTGGAGAGAGTGTGAGTGGAGATAGTGAGAGTGGAGAGAGTGAGATTGGAGAAAGTGAGAGAGGAGATAGTGAGAGTGGAGACATTGAAAGTGGAGAGAGTGTGAGTGGAGATAGTGAGAGTGGAGAGTGTGAGAATGGAGATAGTGAGAGTGGAGGTAGAGAGAGTGGAGAGAATGAGATTGGAAACTGTTAGAGTGGAGAGCTTGAGAGTGTAGAAAGTGAAAGTGGAGACAGTCAGAGTGGAAAGATGGGGAGTAGAGATAGTGAGTGTCGAGACAGTGAGAGTTGAGATAGTGAAAGTGGAGATGCTGAGAGTGGAGAGACTGAGAGTGGACAGAGTGAGAGTGGAGAAAGTGAGAGTGGAGAGAGTGACAGTGGAAGCTGTTAGACAGGAGATTGTGCATGTGGAGAGATTGTGAGTGGAGCGAGTAGTATTGGAGAGAGTGAGAGCAGAGAGTGTGAGTGTAGCGATGGTGAGTGCGGAGAGATTGAGAGTGGAGAGATTGAGAGTGGAGAGAGTGAAAGTGGAGATAATGATTGTGGTGATACTCTGATTGGAGAGAGTGAGAGTGGAGTGAGTGAGAGTGGAGAGGATGAGAGTGGTGAGAGTGAGAATGGAGTGAATGAGAGTGGAGAGAATGAGAGTGGAGATATTGAGAGTGGAGATAGTGAGAGTGGAGATAGTGAGAGTGGAGATAATGAGTGCGGAGAGATTGAGTGTGCAGATAGTCAGGGTGGAGATAGTGAGATTGGAGATAGTGGTATTGGAGATAGTGAGAGTGGAGAGAATGAGAGTGGAGTTAGTGAGAGGTTCGATAGTGAGCGTGGAGATAGTGAGCCTGGAGTGAGTGAGAGTGGAGAGAGTGAGAGTGGAGATAGTGAGAATGGAGAGAGTGAGAATGGAGATAGAGTGGAGATAGTGAGAGTTGAGATAGTGAAAGTGGAGATGCTGAGAGTGGAGAGAGTGAGAGTGGAGTGAGTGAGAGAGGAGAGAGTGAGAGTGGAGAAAGTGAGAGTGGAGATAATGAGAGTGGAGACACTGAAAGTGGAGAGAGTGTGAGTGTAGATAGTGAGAGTGGAGAGTGTGAGAATGGAGATAGTGAGAGTGGAGGTAGAGAGAGTGGAGAGAATGAGATTGGAAACTGTTAGAGTGGAGAGCTTGAGAGTGTAGAAAGTGAAAGTGGAGACAATATGAGTGGAAAGATGGGGAGTAGAGATAGTGAGTGTCGAGACAGTGAGAGTTGAGATAGTGAAAGTGGAGATGCTGAGAGTGGAGAGACTGAGAGTGGACAGAGTGAGAGTGGAGAAAGTGAGAGTGGAGAGAGTGACAGTGGAAGCTGTTAGACAGGAGATAGTGAATGTGGAGAGATTGTGAGTGGAGTGAGTAGTATTGGAGAGAGTGAGAGCGGAGAGTGTGAGTGTAGGTATGGTGAGTGTGGAGAGAGTGAGAGTGGAGAGAGTGATCGTGGAGATAGTGATTGTGGTGTTACTCTGATTGGAGAGAGTGAGTATGGAGAGTGTGAGAGTTGAGAGATTGAGTGGAGAGAGTGAGACTGGAGAGTGTGAGAGTGGAGAAAGTGAGAGTGGAGAGAATGAGAGTAGTGAGAGTGAGAATGGATTGAGTGAGAGTGGAGAGAATGAGAGTGGAGATAATGAGAGGTTAGATATTGAGTGTGGAGATAATGAGAGTGGAGAGAGTGAGAGTGGAAATAGCGTGAGTGGAGAGAATGACAGTGGATATAGTGGGAGTGGAGTTAGTGAGAGTGGAGAGAGTGTGAGTGGAGAGAGTGAGATTGGAGAGAGTGAGAGTGGAGATAATAAGAGTGGAGAGTGTGAGAGTGCAGATAGTGAGAGTGGAGATAGAGAGAGTGGAGAGAGTGAGAGTGGAGAGAGTGAGTCAAGAGTGTGAGACTGGAGAGAGTGAGGGTGGAGATAGAGTGGAGAGAGTGAGAGAGGAGTGAATCAAGGTGGAGATAGTGAGAGTGGAGAGAGTGAGATTGGAGACTGTTAGAGTAGAGAGCTTAAGAGTGTAGAAAGTGAAATTGGAGGCAGTCAAGTGGAAAGAGAGGGAGTAGAGATAGTGAGAGTCGAAAGAGTGAGAGTTGAGATAGTGAAAGTGGAGATGCTGAGAGTGGAGAGATTGAGCGTGGAGTGAGTGAGAGAGGAGAGAGTGAGAGTGGAGAAAGTGAGAGTGGAGAGAGTGAGAGTGGAGAAAGTGAGAGTGGAGGGAGCGACAGTGAAAGCTGTTAGACAGGAGATAGTGAAAGTGGAGCGAGTAGTACTGCAGAGAGTGAGAGCGGAGAGCGTGATTGTAGCGATGGTGAGTGTGGAGAGATTGAGAGTGGAGAGTGTGAGTGTAGGTATGGTGAGTGTGGAGAGATTGAGAGTGGAGAGAGTGATAGTGGAGATAGTGATTGTGGTGATACTCTGATTGGAGAGAGTGAGTATGGAGAGTGTGAGAGTTGAGAGATTGAGTGGAGAGAGTGAGACTGGAGAGAGTGAGAGTGGAGAAAGTGAGAGTGGAGAGAATGAGAGTGGTGAGAGTGAGAATGGAGTGACTGAGAGTGGAGATAATGAGAGGTTAGATATTGAGTGTGGAGATAGTGAGAGTGGAGAGAGTGAGAGTGGAAATAGCGGGAGTGGAGAGAATGACAGTGGATATAGTGAGAGTGGAGTTAGTGAGAGTGGAGATAGTGAAAGTGGAGAAAATGAGAATGGAGATAGTGAGAGCGGAGAGATTCAGAGTGGAGAGATTGAGACTGGAGATTGTGCGAGTGCAGATAGTGTGAGAGGAGATATTGATAGTAGAGATAGTGAGAGTGGAGAGAGGGGGACTGGAGATATTGAGAGCGGAGTGAGTCACGGTGGAGAGAGTGACAGTGGAGCCAATAAGAATGGAGATAGTGAGAGTGGAGAGAGTGTGAGTGGAGAGACTGAGAGTGGAGAGTGGGAGAGTGGAGATAGTAAGAGTGGAGAGAGAGAGTGGAGATATTGAGAGTGGAGATAGTGAGAGAGGAGAGAGTGAGTCAAGAGTGTGAGACTGGAGAGATTGACAGTGGAGATAGTGATAGTGAAGAAAGTGAGAGTGGAGATAGTGAGAGAGGAGTGAGTGAGTGTGGAGATAGTGAGAGTGGAGATAGTGAGAGCTGGGAGATTGAGTGGAGAGAGTGAGACTGGAGTGAGTGAGATTGGAGAAATTTAGAGTGGAGATAATGAGAGTGGAGACATTGAAAGTGGAGAGAGTGTGAGTGGAGATAGTGAGAGTGGAGAGAGTGAGATTGGAGAAAGTGAGAGAGGAGATAGTGAGAGTGGAGACATTGAAAGTGGAGAGAGTGTGAGTGGAGATAGTGAGAGTGGAGAGTGTGAGAATGGAGATAGTGAGAGTGGAGGTAGAGAGAGTGGAGAGAATGAGATTGGAAACTGTTAGAGTGGAGAGCTTGAGAGTGTAGAAAGTGAAAGTGGAGACAGTCAGAGTGGAAAGATGGGGAGTAGAGATAGTGAGTGTCGAGACAGTGAGAGTTGAGATAGTGAAAGTGGAGATGCTGAGAGTGGAGAGACTGAGAGTGGACAGAGTGAGAGTGGAGAAAGTGAGAGTGGAGAGAGTGACAGTGGAAGCTGTTAGACAGGAGATTGTGCATGTGGAGAGATTGTGAGTGGAGCGAGTAGTATTGGAGAGAGTGAGAGCAGAGAGTGTGAGTGTAGCGATGGTGAGTGCGGAGAGATTGAGAGTGGAGAGATTGAGAGTGGAGAGAGTGAAAGTGGAGATAATGATTGTGGTGATACTCTGATTGGAGAGAGTGAGAGTGGAGAGTTTGAGAGTTGAGAGATTGAGTGGAGAGAGTGAGACTGGAGAGAGTGAGAGTGGAGAAAGTGAGAGTGCAGAGGATGAGAGTGGTGAGAGTGAGAATGGAGTGAATGAGAGTGGAGAGAATGAGAGTGGAGATATTGAGAGTGCAGTGAGTGACGTTGGAGAGGGTAACAGTGGAGCCAATAAGAATAGAGATAGTGAGAGTGGAGAGAGTGTGAGTGGAGAGATTGAGATTGGAGAGAATGAGAGTGGAGATAATAAGAGTGGAGAGAGTGAGAGTGCAGATAGTGATAGTGGAGATAGAGAGAGTGGAGCGAGTGAGAGTGGAGAGAGTGAGGGTGGAGATAGAGTGGAGAGAGTGAGAGTGGAGAGAGTGAGAGAGGAATGAGTGAGAGAGGAGTGAATGAGGGTGGAGAGAGTGAGAGTGGAGATAGTGAGAGGTTAGATAGTGAGAGTGGAAGTTCTTAGAGTGGCGAGAGTGAGATTGAAAATAGTGCGAGTGGAGATGGTGAGAGTGGAGACTGAGAGTGGATAGATTGGGAGAGGTGAGAGTGAGATTGGAGATAGACAGAGTGGAAAAATTGAGAGTGTAGATAGTGAGAGTGCAGACAGTGAGAGTGGAGATGGTGACTTTGGAGTTAGTGAGAGTGGAGATGGTGAGTGTGGAGATAGTGAGAATGGAGAGAGTGAAAGTGGAGAGTGTGAGAGTGGAGATAGTGAGAGTGGAGATAGTGAGAGTCGAAAGAGTGAGATTGGAGAGAGTGAGTGGAGATAGTGAGAGTGGAGATAGTGAAAGTGGAGAGAATGAGAATAGAGATAGTGAGAGCGGTGAAGTTCAGTGTGGAGAGATTGAGATTGAAGATAGTGAGAGTGCGGATAGTGAGGGAGGAGATATTGAGAGTGGAGAGTGTGAGAGTGGAGAGAGGGGGACTGGAGATATTGAGAGTGGAGTGAGTCACAGTGGAGAGAGTGACAGTGGAGCCAGTAAGCATGAAGATAGTGAGAGTGGAGAGAGTGTGATTGGAGAGATTGAGAGTGGAGAGAGTGAGAGTGGAGACATTGCGAATGGAGATAGTGAGAGTGGAGATAGTGAGAGGGCAGAGTGTGAGAGTGGTGAGATTGAGAGTGGAGAGAGTGAGACTGGAGATTGTGATTGTGTGGATAATGAGAGTGGAGAGTGTGAGAGTGGAGAGTGTGACAGTGGAGATTGAGGTGAGAGTGAGAGTAGAGATAGTGAGAGTGGAGAGAGTAAGAGTGGTGAGAGTGAGATTGGAGCTAGTGAGTGTGGAGATAGTGAGAGTGGAGATAATGAGAGTGGAGAGAATGAGAGTGGATATAGTTAGAGTGGAGTTAGTGAGAATAGAGATAGTTAAAGTGGAGAAAATTAGAATGGAGATAGTGAGATTGGAGAGAGTGTGAGTAGATAGATTGAGAGTGGAGTGTTTGAGAGTGGATATAGTAAGAGTGAAGAGAGTGAGAGTGGAGAGAGTGAGAGTGGAGTGAGTGAGGGTGGAGAGAGTGAGAGTGGAGATAGTGAGAGTTGGGAGATTGAGTGGAGAGAGTGAGACTGGAGAGGGTGAGATTGGAGAAATTGAGAGTGGAGATAATGAGAGTGGAGACATTGAAAGTGGAGATAGTGAGAGTGGAGATAGTGAGAGTGGAGAGAGTGAGATTGGAGACTGTTAGAGTGGAGAGCTTCAGAGTGTAGAAAGTGAAAGTGGAGACAGTCAAGTGGAAAGAGAGGAAGTAGAGATAGTGAGAGTCGAGAGAGTGAGAGTTGAGATAGTGAAAGTGGAGATGCTGAGAGTGGAGAGAATGAGAGTGGAGTGAGTGAGAGAGGAGAGAGTGAGAGTGGAGAAAGTGAGAGTGGAGAAAGTGAGAGTGGAGAAAGTGAGAGTGGAGGGAGTGACATTGGAAGCTGTTAGACAGGAGATAGTGAATGTGGAGAGATTGAGAGTGGAGCGAGTAGTATTGGAGAGAGTAAGAGCAGAGAGTGTGAGTGTAGCGATGGTGAGTGCAGAGAGATTGAGAGTGGAGAGAGTGAGAGTGGAGAGAGTGAGAGTGGAGAGACTGAGAGTGGAGAGACTGAGAGTGGAGATAGTGATTGTGGTGTTACTCTGATTGGAGAGAGTGAGAGTGGAGAGTGTTAGAGTTGAGCGATTGAGTGGAGAAAGTGAGACTGGAGAGAGAGTGGTGAAAGTGAGAGTGGAGAGAATGAGAGTGGTGAGAGTGAGAATGGAGTGAGTGAGAGTGGAGAGAATGAGAGTGGAGATAATGAGAGGTTAGATATTGAGTGTGGAGATAGTGAGAGTGGAGAGAGTGAGAGTGGAAATAGCGTGAGTGTAGAGAATGACAGTGGATATAGTAAAAGTGGAGTTAGTGAGAGTGGAGAGAGTGAAAGTGGAGAAAATGAGAATGGAGATAGTGAGAGCGGAGAGATTCAGAGTGGAGAGATTGAGACTGGAGATTGTGAGAGTGCAGATAGTGTGAGAGGAGTGATTGATAGAAGAGATAGTGAGAGTGGAGTGAGTGAGAGTGGAGATATTGAGAGCGGAGTGAGTCACGGTGGAGAGAGTGACAGTGGAGCCAATAAGAATGGAGATAGTGAGTGTGGAGAGAGTGTGAGTGGAGAGACTGAGAGTGGAGAGTGGGAGAGTGGAGATAATAAGAGTGGAGAGAGTGAGTCAAGAGTGTGAGACTGGAGAGATTGAGAGTGGAGATAATGATAGTGAAGAAAGTGTGAGTGGAGAGACTGAGAGTGGAGTGAGTGAGGGTGGAGAGAGTGAGAGTGGAGATATGGAGGTACATAGAGTGGAGAGAGTGAGATTGAAGATAGTGCGAGTGGAGATAGTGAGAGTGGAGATAGTGAGAGTGGAGATAGTGAAAGTTGAGATCCTGAGAGTGGAGAGAGTGAGAGTGCAGTGAGTGAGAGAGGTGAGAGTGAGAGTGGAGAAAGTGAGAGTGGAAGTGTGTGACAGTGGAACCTGTTAGACTGGAGATAGTGAATGTGGAGAGATTGTGAGTGGAGAGAGCGAGAGTGGAGCGAGTGAGATTGGAAAGAGTGAGAGTGAAGAGTGTGAGTGTAGCAATGGTGAGAGCAGAGAGATTGACAGTGGAGAGAGTGAGAGTGGAGAGAGTGAGAGTGGCGATAGTGATTGTGGAGTTACTGAGATTGGAGAGATGAGAGTGGAGTGTGTCAGAGTTGCGGGATTGAGTGAAGAGAGTGAGACAGGAGAGAGTGAGAGTGAATAAAGTGAGAGTGGAGAGAATGAGAGTGGTGAGAGTGAGAGTGGAGTGAGTGAGAGTGGAGAGAATGAGAGTAGAGATAATGAGAGTTAAATATTGAGTGTGGAGATAGTGAGATTGGAGAGAGTGAGAGTGCAGAGAGTGAGAATGGTGATATTGAATTTGTAGTTAGTCAGAGTGGAAAGAGTGAGTGTGGAGATAGTGAGAATGGAGAGAGTGACAGTGGAGAGAGTGAGATTGGAGATATTGAGATTGGAGATAGTGACATTGGAGATAGTGAGAGTGGAGAGAGTGTGAGTGGAAATAGTGAGAGTAGACATATTGAGAGTCGAAATAGAGTGATTCGAGAGAATGAGAGTGGAAATAGCACAAGTAGAGAGAATGAGAGTGCATATAGTGAGAGTGGATTTAGTGAGAATGGAGATAGTGAGAGTGGCGATACTGATTGTGGAGTTACTGAGATTGGAGAGAGTTAGAGTTGAGAGTGTGAGAGTTGAGAGATTGACTGGAGAGAGCGAGACTGGAGAGAGTGAGAGTGCAGAGAGTGAGAGTGGAGATATTGACTTTGGAGTTAGTGAGAGTGGAGAGAGTGAATGTGGAGATAGTGAGAATGGAGAGAGTGACAGTGGAGAGAGTGAGATTGGATATATTGAGATTGGAGATAGTGAGAATGGAGATAGTGAGAGTGGAGAGAGTGAGAGTGGAAATAGTGAGAGTAGACATATTGAGAGTCGAAATAGAGTGATTCAAGAGAGTGAGAGTGGAAATAGCACAAGTGGAGAGAATGAGAGTGGATATAGTGAGAGTGGAGTTAGTGAGAGTGGAGATAGTGAGAATGGAGATAGTGAAAGTGGAGAAAATGAGATTGGAGGTAGTGTGAGCGCAGAGATTTAGAGTGCAGAGCTTGAGATTGGAGATAGTGAGAGTGGAGACAATGAGAGTGGAGATATTGAGAGTGGAGTGAGTCACGGTGGAGAGAGTAACAGTGGAGCCAATAAGAATAGAGATAGTGAGAGTGGAGAGAGTGTGAGTGGAGAGATTGAGATTGGAGAGAGGGAGAATGCAGATAGTAAGAGTGGAGAGAGTGAGTGTGCAGATAGTGAGAGTGGAGATAGAGAGAGTGAAGCGAGTGTGAGTGGAGAGAGTGAGTCAAGAGTGTGAGACTGGAGAGAGTGAGTGTGGAGATAGAGTGGAGAGAGTGAGAGTGGAGAGAGTGAGAGAGGAATGAGTGAGAGAGGAGTGAGTGAGGGTGGAGAGAGTGAGAGTGGAGATAGTGAGAGGTTAGATAGTGAGAGTGGAAGTTCTTAGAGTGGAGAGAGTGAGATTGAAAATAGTGCGAGTGGAGATGGTGAGAGTGGAGAGACTGAGAGTGGATAGATTGGGAGTGGAGAGAGTGAGAGTGGAGATAGACAGAGTGGAAAAATTGAGAGTGTAGGTAGTGAGAGTGCAAAGAGTGAGAGGGGAGATGGTGACTTTGGAGTTAGTGAGAACGGAGATGGAGAGTGTGGAGATAGTGAGAATGGAGAGAGTGACAGTGGAGAGTGTGAGAGTGGAGATAGTGAGAGTGGGGATAGTGAAAGTGGAAAGAGTGAGATTGGAGAGAGTGAGAGTGGAGATAGTGAGAGTGGAGATAATGAAAGTGGAGAGAATGAGAATAGAGATAGTGAGAGCGGTGAGGTTCAGTGTGGAGAGATTGAGATTGAAGATAGTGAGAGTGCGGATAGTGAGGGAGGAGATATTGAGAGTGGAGACAGTGAAAGTGGAGGGAGGGGGACTGGAGATGTTGAGAGTGGAGTGAGTCACAGTGGAGAGAGTGACATTGGAGCCAGTAAGAGTGGAGATAGCGAGAGTGGAGAAAGTGTGATTGGAGAGATTGAGAGAGGAGAGATTGAGAGTGGAGAGAGTGAGAGTGGAGAGATTGAGAGTGGAGATAATGGGAATGGAGAGAGTGAGAATGGAGAAAGTGAGAGTGGCGATAGTGAGAGTGGAGAGTGTGAGAGTGGAGATAGTGAGAGTGGAGATAGTGAGAGTGGAGAGAGTGAGATTAGAGAGATTGAGAGTGCAGATAGTGAGAGTGGATACAGTGAGAATGGAGATAGTGAGAGTGGCGATAGTGAAAGGGCAGAGTGTGAGAGTGGTGGGAGTGAGAGTGGAGAGAGTGAGAGTGGAGATTGTGAGAGTGGAGATAGTGAGAGTGGAGAGAGTGTGAGTGGAGAGATTGAGAGTGGAGAGAGTGAGAGTGGAGACAGTGAGAATGGAGATAGTGAGAGTGGAGATAGTGAGAGGACAGTGTGTGAGAGTGGTGAGATTGAGAGTGGAGAGAGTGAGACTGGAGATTGTGATTGTGTGGATAATGAGAGTGGAGTGAATGAGAGAGGAGAGTGTGAGAGTGGAGATAGTGAGAGTGGAGACAGTTAGAATGGAGATAGTGAGAGTGGCAATAGTGAGAGGTGAGATAGTGAGAGTGGAGAGAGTGAGAGAGTAGTGAGTGAGAGAGGAGTGAGTGAGGGTGGAGAGAGTGAGAGTGGAGATAGTGAGAGGTTAGATAGTGAGAGTGGAAGTTCTTAGAGTGGAGAGAGTGAGATTGAAAATAGTGCGAGTGGAGATGGTGATAGTGGAGAGACTGAGAGTGGATAGATTGGGAGTGGAGAGAGTGAGAGTGGAGATAGACAGAGTGGAAAAATTGAGAGTGTAGGTAGTGAGAGTGCAGAGAGTGAGAGGGGAGATGGTGACTTTGGAGTTAGTGAGAACGGAGATGGAGAGTGTGGAGATAGTGAGAATGGAGAGAGTGACAGTGGAGAGTGTGAGAGTGGAGATAGTGAGAGTGGGTATAGTGAAAGTGGAAAGAGTGAGATTGGAGAGAGTGAGAGTGGAGATAGTGAGAGTGGAGATAATAAAAGTGGAGAGAATGAGAATAGAGATAGTGAGAGCGGTGAGGTTCAGTGTGGAGAGATTGAGATTGAAGATAGTGAGAGTGCGGATAGTGAGGGAGGAGATATTGAGAGTGGAGACAGTGAAAGTGGAGGGAGGGGGACTGGAGATGTTGAGAGTGGAGTGAGTCACAGTGGAGAGAGTGACATTGGAGCCAGTAAGAGTGGAGATAGTGAGAGTGGAGAGAGTGTGATTGGAGAGATTGAGAGTGGAGAGAGTGAGAGTGGAGAGAGTGAGAGTGGAGAGATTGAGAGTGGAGATAATGGGAATGGAGAGAGTGAGAATGGAGAAAGTGAGAGTGGCGATAGTGAAAGGGCAGTGTGTGAGAGTGGTGAGAGTGAGAGTGGAGATAGTGAGAGTGGAGAGTGTGAGAGTGGAGATAGTGAGAGTGGAGAGAGTGAGATTAGAGAGATTGAGAGTGCAGATAGTGAGAGTGGATACAGTGAGAATGGAGATAGTGAGAGTGGCGATAGTGAAAGGGCAGAGTGTGAGAGTGGTGGGAGTGAGAGTGGAGATTGTGAGAGTGGAGATAGTGAGAGTGGAGAGAGTGTGAGTGGAGAGATTGAGAGTGGAGAGAGTGAGAGTGGAGAGAGTGTGAGTGGAGAGATTGAGAGTGGAGATAGTGAGAGTGGAGAGAGTGTGACTGGAGAGATTGAGAGTGGAGAGATTGAGAGTGGAGACAGTGCGAATGGAGATAATGAGAGTGGAGATAGTGAGAGGGCAGAGTGTGAGAGTGGTGAGATTGAGAGTGGAGAGAGTGAGACTGGAGATTGTGATTGTGTGGATAATGAGAGTGGAGAGTGTGAGAGTGGAGAGTGTGAGAGTGGAGATAGTGAGAGTGGAGACAGTTAGAATGGAGATAGTGAGAGTGGCAATAGTGAGAGGTGAGATAGTGAGAGTGGAGAGAGTGAGAATGGAGATAGTGAGAGTGGCGATAGTGAAAGGGCAGAGTGTGAGACTGGTGGGAGTGAGAGTGGAGAGAGTGAGAGTGGAGAGATTGAGAGTGGAGAGAGTGAGAGTGGAGAGAGTGAGATTGGAGAGATTGAGAGTGCAGAGAGTGAGAGTGGAGACAGTGAGAATGGAGATAGTGAGAGTGGAGATAGTGAGAGGGCAGTGTGTGAGAGTGGTGAGATTGAGAGTGGAGAGAGTGAGAGTGGAGAGAGTGAGAGTGGAGAGTGTGACAGTGGAGATAGTGAGAGTGGAGACAGTTAGAATGGAGATAGTGAGAGTGGCAATAGTGAGAGGTGAGATAGTGAGAGTGGAGAGTGTGAGAGTGGAGATAGTGAGAGTGAAGATAGTGAGAGTGGAGATAGTGAGATTGAAGATAGTGAGAGTGGAGATAGTGAGAGTGGAGATAGTGAGATTGAAGATAGTGAGAGTGGAGATAGTGAGAGTGGAGATAGTGAGAGTGGAGATAGTGAGAGTGGAGATAGTGAGACTGGAGAGAGTGAGATTGGAGTCTGTTAGAGTGGAGAGCTTGAGAGTGTAGAAAGTGAAAGTGGAGGCAGTCAGAGTGGAAAGAGAGGGAGTAGAGATAGTGAGTGTCGAGACAGTGAGAGTTGAGATAGTGAAAGTGGAGATGCTGAGAGTGGAGAGACTGAGAGTGGACAGAGTGAGAGTGGAGTGAGTGAGAGTAGAGAGAGTGAGAGTGGAGATAGTGAGAGTGGAGAGAGTGAGAGTGGAGATAATGAGATTGGAGATATTGAGTTTGGAGATACTGAGAGTGGAGAGACTGAGAGTGGAGACAGTGTGAGCGGAGATAGTGAAATTGGAGGATTTGAGAGTGGAGATAGTGAGAGTGGAGGTAGTAATTGTTGAGATACTGAGATTGATGAAAGTGAGAGTGGAGAGAGTGAGAGTGGAGAGAGTGAGAGTGGAGATAGTGATTGTGGTGTTACTCTGATTGGAGAGAGTGAGTATGGAGAGTGTGAGAGTTGAGAGATTGAGTGGAGAGAGTGAGACTGGAGAGAGTGAGATTGGAGAAAGTGAGAGTGGGGTTAATAAGAGTGGAGAGAGTGAGGGTGGAGTGAGTGAGAGTGGAGAGAATGAGAGTGGAGTTAGTGAGAGGTTCGATAGTGAGTGTGGTGATAGTGAGTGTGGAGAGGGTGAGAGTGGAGAGAGTGAGATTGGAGAGATTGAGAGAGGAGGTAGTGAGAGTGGTGAGAGTGAGAATGGAGATAGTGAGAGTGGAGATTGTGATTGTGGAGATAGTGAGAGTGGAGAGAATGAGAGTGGAATTAGTGAGAGTAGAGATATTGAGATTCGAGATAGAGTGAGTCGAGAGAGTGAGAGTGGCGATAGCGAGAGTGGAGAGAGTGAGAGTGGAGATAGTGAGAGTGGAGATAGTGAGTGTGGAGATATTGAGAGTGGAGATAGTGAGACTGGAGAGAGTGAGAGTTGGGAAAGTGAGAGTGGAGAGAATGAGAGTGGAGAGAGTGAGAGTAGAGTGAGTGAGAGTGGATAGAATGAGAGTGGAGGTAGTGAGAGGTTCGATAGTGAGTGTGGAGATAGTGAGCATGGAGAGGGTGAGAGTGGAGAGAGTGTGACTGGAGAGATTGAGAGAGGAGATAGTGAGAGTGGTGAGAGTGAGAACGGAGATAGTGAGAGTGGAGATAGTGAGCGGGCAGAGTGTGAGAGTGGTGAGAGTGAGAGTGGAGAGAGTGAGAGTGGAGTGAGTGAGAGTGGAGAGAATGAGATTGGAGTTAGTGAGAGGTTCGATAGTGAGTGTGGAGATAGTGAGCGTGGAGAGGGTGAGAGTGGAGAGAGTCAGAGTGGAGATAGTGAGAGTGGAGAGAGTGAGGGTGGACATAGTGTGAGTGGAGATAGTGAGAGTGGAGATAGTGAGAATGGAGATATTGAGTTTGGAGATATTGAGAGTGGAGAGAATGAGAGTGGAGAGAGTGAGAGTTTAGATAATGAGAGTGGAGGCAGTGTGAGTGGAGATAGTGAAATTGGAGGCAGTGAGAGTGTAGATAGTGGGATTGGAGAGAGTGAGAGTGGAGATAGTGAGAGTGGAGATAGTGAACGTGAGAATGGAGAGAGTTAGAGTGGAGAGATTGTAAATGGAGATAGAGTGGAGACAGTGAGAGTAGAGATAGTGAGAATGGAGAGAGTGAGAGTGGAGTTGTTGAAAGTGGAGAGACTGAGAGTGGATAGATCGGGAGTGGAGAGAGTGAGAATGTGAATAGTGAGAGTAGAGAAATTGAGAGTGGAGATAGCGAGAGTGCAGAGAGTGAGAGTGGAGAGAGTGACAGTGGAGAGAGTGAGATTGGTGATAATGAGAGTAGAGATAGCGAGAGTTGAGAGATTGAGTGGAGAGAGTGAGACTGGAGTGAGTGAGAGTGGAGTGAGTGAGAGTGGAGAGAATGAGAGTGGAGAGAGTGAGAGTGGAGTGATTGAGAGTGGAGAGAATGAGAGTGGAGTTAGCGAGAGGTTCGATACTGAGTGTGGAGATAGTGAGTGTGGAGAGGGTGAGAGTGGAGAGAGTGAGAATGGAGATAGTGAGTGTGAAGCGAGTGAGAGTGGAGGTAGTGAGAGTGGAGAGATTGAGAGTGGAGAGAGTGAGAGTGGAGATAGTGAGCGTGGATAGAGTGAGAATGGAGAGAGTGAGTGTGGAGATAGTGAGAGTGGAGAGAGTGAGAGTGGAGATAGTGAGAGTGGAGTGAGTGTGTTTGGAGATAATGAGAGTGCGTAGAGTTAGAGTGGAGAAAGTGACAATTCTAGAGTAAGAAATTGTAATCTCATGAATGCTACTTGAGAGCGAGCTTACTCAGGAGAGCGACGGATCAGATGATATTTTTCCATGAAATCATAAGTACTTATCTATAATTCACTTCTTTCAGAAGGAGTGTAAACAGAGAGAGAGAGAGATAGAGAGAGAGGGAAGGAGAGGGCGAGAGAGAGAAAGGAGAGAGAGTGTGCAAAATGCATAGTAGCAAAGGTGGAGACAGAGAACGAGCGAGAGAAGCAGAGAGGAATAGGGATAGAAATATAGGGAGTGAGAAAGCAACAGCGATACTGACAGACACTGACGGAGAGTAATACAGTGGTGGAGAGTCAGAAGGAGAGACAGAGAGAGATGGGGAGGTGTCAGAGAGCAGTGGGATGGAGGTCGTGGGGGGAGAGGCAGAATGAGAGAGACAGTGCCAGAGAAAGAGAGCCAGACACAGAGAAACAGAGAGACAGGGGGACATGCAGACTGAGACAGACAGGAAGTGATAGAAACAATGACAAGGAAAGAGAGAGAGGGTTCAGAGAGAGGTGGGGGTAAGTGGAGGAGAGGCAGAAAGAGAGAGGGACAGCCAGAAAGAGAGAGCCAGACACAAAGAAACAGAGAAACAAGGGGTCATCAGACAGACAGTGATAGGAAGAGTGCCAGAGAGACAAATAGATAATGAGAGACAGGGAGGCAGATTGAAAGGGAGAGAAGGAGAGGGACAGAGGGACATGTGGAGAGAGACAGACAGAGACAGATTGAGAAAGAGAGGCTGACAGAAAGAGAAAGGGATAAAGAGATACGGAGAGAGAGAAAGGGAGAGACAGAGAACTAGTGAGAGTAGAGTGATTTAAATGCATCAATAATCATTTGAAATCTTCAGTTTAGTTTAAGGGTCAGTCTGAATGCCCACACTTCAGCTGGGACCTCAGCACAGTGCTTTCCCATCTCAGTATTCTCCCTCGTCGGCGTATCTATGCACTTGTGGCCTAGAAACAGTGTTCTCCCACAAAAATCTGTGTGTGAGTTTGTGTGGGTGTTTGTGTGTGTGTGTTTGTCCTCTGTTTCTCTGTCTCTAGTGTGTGTGTTTGTGTGTGTGTGTATGTGTGTGTGTGTGTGTGTGTGTGTGTATGTGTGTGTGTGTGTGTATGTGTGTGTGTGTGTGTGTGTGTGTGTATGTGTGTGTGTGTGTGTGTATGTGTGTGTGTGTGTGTGTGTGTATGTGTGTGTGTGTGTGTGTATGTGTGTGTGAGTGTGTGTGTGTGTGTGTGTGTGTGTGCGTATGTACCCTTTGTTCCCCTGTCTCTAATGTGTGTGTGTGGGTGGGGAGGGGTGTGTGTGTCCTTAGTTTCTCTGTCACTAATGTGTGTGTGCGTGTGTGTGTGTGTGGGGGGGGGTGCGGTGGTGTGTGTGTGTGTGGGGGGGGTGCGGTGGGTGTGTGTGTGTGGGGGGGTGCGGTGTGTGTGTGTGTGTGGGGGGGGTGCGGTGGGTGTGTGTGTGGGGGGGGGGTGCGGTGTGT